>JABWPP010000049.1:56401692-57001692 GCA_016920855.1 Puya raimondii
GAGCCTGAGATTTTGAGAGAGAGAGAGAGAGAGAGAGAGTTGAGAGCGTTTTTTTTTTTTGGGGGTTGTGTGAATACGTGGGTGTAGGAGGGACGGGGCGTGCGGACGGCGGCGCGGCGCAGCAACGGGTTATCGTGAATCATGATGCATTAGTGCGCGATAGACGTGGCCCACAAGCAACATAATTTTTTTAAAAAAAAGTTTGGCCCCCAACGTTTATAATATTTTAACTTTTTCAACACCATACCTAGTGGACTATTTTGTAATTTTCAAAATCTTAGGGAGGGCCATGGCCACTGTGGGTCTCCACATGGCTCCGCCCCTGCTACTTCGTCAAAACTCTTTATTCTGTGAGAGTGTGGATTAGATCCTGTTTTCAATATTTGGCGCATTAAAATTTACGTATTACATTTCTAACTGGCTAGATCATCCTATCTGATCTTATATGTCAATTCCACTTGCCTTAGTATTTCTGAAATCATACTCGTGAGAAAAGATGTTAAATATAGTTTTAAAGTTATTTTCTATTAAATTGATCTTTTAAGTAACGTCATTTAGCATGCAGGTCATTTTTATCTCCAGTAAATTAATCGAAGATGATGAAAAGGGATCAAATTGTGTACATCATAAAAGTTTGAAAGACAGTAAATTTGGTTTAAAAGAATAAAATAGAGATCAAATTAAGTAAACATTCATAATTGAATGCAGTGCACATGGATCAACCTAACATAGCTATTTAGAGCTACATGATAATTGACCAAATTCTTGGTTTCATGCACAAATACAGTAATTCTTATTGTGAAGGAGGTTTTTGGAATTGATCGTACCTAGCACAGATGTTCAAGGGCTTGATTGTTTGTATCCGAGGTTCTATTTCGAAATCTAGTTACTTCATATTTCATATGAATTTATTTTTTTTAAAAGAATGATAGAATGTTACTAATTTCGTTCTTTTATTTTCTTAAGAAAATGGACTTAGTTGGAAATGTGAAGTAGTGCACATGGATCAACCTAACTTAGCTAGCTATTTAGAGCTACATGATAATTGACCAAATTCATGGTTTCACGCACAAATACAGTAATTTTTGTCATGAAGGAGGTTTCTGGAATTCATCGTTTCTAGCACGAATGATAAAGGGCAAGATTGTTTGTACCCGATATTCTATTTTCGAAATCTAGTTGTTTCATATTTTTATATGAATTTATATTTTTTAAGAGAATGATAACATGCTACCCTCTTTGTTGATTTTTAAAAAAAAAAAATTTAGTTGAAAATATAAAGCAATGCACATGGATCAACCTAACTTATCTATTTAGAGCTACATGATAATTGACCAATTCTTAGTTTCATGCACAAATACAGTAATTCTTATCTTGAAGGAGGTTTCTAGAATTGATCATCCCTGGCACAAATGATAAAAAGTTTGATTGTTTGTACCTGAGATTTTATTTCAAAGTCTATTTACTTTATATTTTCATATGAATTTATTTTTTTAAGAGAATGATAGCATGCTATCCACTTTGTTCATTTTTTTTAAAATAAACTTAAATATTAACCGGAAATGTGAAGCAGTGCACATGGATCAACCTAACTTAGCTATTTAGTTACTACATGATAATTGACCAATTTCTCGGTTTCATACACAAATAAAGTAATTCGTATAGATTTCTAGAATTGACCGTACCTATACAGATATTAGATGTACCTCAAAATTTGATTATCGACTTTGATTTTGTGCTTTGGATTCGTCGACAGCGTCGCGGTGCGACTAATTTGAAAAAAAAAAACAAAAGTTGTAAAGGAAAAAATGAATGTTTGTGGTGGATAGCGAAATTTTCTTCTTCTTTTGTCCTAGACGTGATACAACATAATGTAATCACAAACTTTGTACTCCATTTTTTATAATGAAATTTTCTCCTTTTTCACTTGTGATTTTTTTTCCTATAAAAAATTTTCCACGTAAATATTTTTGTTCTCTTTTATTATTTTGTGATTTGTCTATTTCATGTTCACATATTTTGTTTTTGTTTGTGCGCTCGGCATAACAACAGATGACAAATAGTTATTCTTTATTTTTAAAAAAATAAATTTAGTTAGAAATATAAAATAACTAGCCTTTCAACCTCATGTACCCGTCAATTTTTTTGTCGCCGGCGCTAAAAACGGTCGGAAGCTAAAATAATATTTCTAAAAAATAAATAAAATTGGTAGCGTACTATTTTTTTTTTCTCTCGATGAAAAAGATGAAGGTTATAAGAAAGGTAAGGTGCGGAAACCGCTCTTGGGTCTTAAATAAGAAAAAAACCTATTTTAAGCCGCCCTCGTGGGACTAAACTAGACCAAAGAGCTAGGCGGCTACAAAGAAGATTCTTAGCAACTAGCGTTACTCACGTTTCCAATCGATCCAATTTTCCTCTATGTTTTTAATACGTTATTGGGTATTATAAATATGGGTGTTTTGTTATATATAGTCGCATAATAGAGAGGGAGCAGAGCCACAAAGAGCTAAAGAGAAACACACACACAAAAAAAAAAGGGGAAAAAAACAATGGTGGAGATATTGGAGACGAGTTTTGTGGTTCCCAGTGAGGAGACCCCGAAGCAGGGATTATGGCTGTCGAATCTCGACGTGGCGGCGACGCGGGGCCACACGCCGACGGTGTACTTCTTCCGGTCGAACGGCGACGCCGACTTCTTCTCGGTGGAGGCGGTCAAGGCGGCGCTTGCTAAGGCCCTGGTGCCCTTCTACCCCCTGGCGGGCCGTCTCGGCGTCGACCGCGACGGCCGCCTCGAGATCAACTGCAATGCCGAGGGCGCCGTCTTCGTGCTCGCGCGCTCGGAGCAGCACACCGTCGACAGCTTCAAGGACTTCGAGCCGTCCCCCGAGATGCGCCGCCTCTTCGTCCCCGCCATCGACTCCGCCGAACCGCCGTGCCCCGTCCTCTTCCTCCAGGTCCGTTTCTCTAGTCTAGTCTAGTCTAGTCTACATAGTATCGATGATGATTCTTCCGCAAAACTAAGTTTATTCCGGAAAAAAAAGAAGAAAAAACATGACAAAAATAAATCTAAAATTAACGTCATAATAAATTTTAACTATTTTTAGATGTAACGTGCAGGTGACGGTGCTGAAATGCGGGGGAGTGGCGCTGGGAACGGCATTGCACCACCTGGCGGTGGACGGCCGGAGCGCCTTCCACTTCGTCCAGACATGGGCGGCGCTGGCCCGCGGGGGGGAGGCGGCGGCGGCGCTCTCGCCGCCGTTCCACGACCGCACGCTCCTCCGCGGCCGCACGCCGCCGGCAGTCCTCTTCGACCACCCCGAGTACGCCCCCAGCGCCTTCCCGCCCCGCGCCCCGGGGCCCTGCGTCACCACCATCCTCAAACTCTCCAAAGACCAGGTCTCCCTTTTAAAAGCCGGCTGCATCACCCCCGGCGGCGCCGCCTTCGTCTCGACGTTCCGCGCCGTCGCCGGGCACGTCTGGCGGTGCATGTGCGTCGCCCGCGGGCTGCCGGCCGACGCGGAGACGCGGCTGTTCCTGCCGGCGGAGATCCGCGGCCACCTGCGGCCGCCGCTCCCGCAGCACTACTTCGGGAACGCGCTGGTGCGGGTGTCGGCGCAGGCGCGGGTCGGGGACATTCTGTCGAACACGATCGGGTTCGCGGCGGAGCGGATCAAGAGCGCGGTCGACCGCGTGACCGACGAGTACGCGCGCTCGGTGGTCGACCACCTCGGGGTGATCAAGCGAGGGGGGATGTCGGCGAAGCGCGGGCTGCCGGACACCGACCTGTCGGTGGTCAGCTGGCTCGGGATGCCGATGTACGAGGCCGACTTCGGGTGGGGCGCCCCGCAGTTCATGGCGCGCGCGCAGACCTACGGCAGCGGCTTCGTCTACCTCACCAGCAGCCCCGGGAAGGACGCCGGCGTCTCCGTCGTGCTCGGGCTCGAGCCCGACGTCATGAGCCAGTTCAAGAAGCTGTTCTACGAGGAGTTTTGCTCCCTACAAGCATAAGATGTCTTAATTGCTGTAGAGATCCTTTCCTCCCTTCCTCAGATGTGAACGTGAACGGTGCACTAATAAACTATTCTCTCTTGAAGCACGTTCTGATCTGTACAATTTGTTATTGCGCCCTTAACTAGAGCCGAGCTTCGTACTATTCATGATAGATTGTGTTTGTTTGACTTGATTTCGGCTTGTATTGCGAAGCATTGGTTGGTTTGTGCTTGAATAATTGATTCCTGTTTGTGTTCAGTGGGAAAAAAAAATATTTATATATAATTTGCTAGCTGTTTCATTTAGTTTTAATTTGTCTGGTACAATCTTCTAAATGCTTTAACTTTTTAGAAAAAAAATTATTTTTTTCACGCAATATAATAATATGAGATTCTAATCTGAAATCTCATTCTAAAAAATAGGAGCGAAAATTAGCCGAATACAAAAAAAAAAAAAGTGAGAGAAAGGAGAGATAAAAAGGAGTGAACAAAGAGCACTTTATTTTTTTTTGTTTGTTGTTATACTCGCTAAGATTCGTCTAATAATACAGAATTGAGATTTGAACAGAAAACTTCTTAATTGAAGGGAATCCTTAAATTTTGGATATAAAGAACTCATTATAGCTCATCAAATTCTTTAAAAAGAGCTTCTCAAGCAGATCGTGCTGCAAAATGGAAGTGCAAGCCTGCAATAGAAAAAAAAAAAAAAAAAAAAAAAAAAAGGACGAGGTGTGAAAGTGTTTCTCAGCCAGATCGTGCTAACACTTTTATTAGTGGCCATGTGGGTCTCCTCTTTTATATTTTCGTGTGCTAATTGATTACTATATATATATATATATATATATATATATATATATATATATATATATATATATATATGTGTGACTTGCCTCGAGATCTACAATTTCTGTACACTTTGAATACGGACGAAGAAACTTTTATTACAGATAAAGTTTGAACGCTATTATCGAGGCGCTGGCCCACGTGTGAAAGCAGCTATGGTAAACTCTCATCGTCGAATCCGCGAATATCTTTGGACGCCCACGCGGATGTCAAAATTATATACATTCCATCAAATTTGAGCTCGGATTTGAATATTATATTTATAATATTTTTGAATTCGGATTTGAATATATAAAAATATAAAAATATTTCGAATTCGGATTTGAATGAGTATTATATTTAGGAATAACTTCAAATACCACCCATGTAGTTTCGTGCTTTCTCACTTTAGTACCCTGTGGTTTGGTTATTCTCTTTTTGTTATCTTTTCGTTAATTTTTTCGTTAAATTAATTAGAAAGTTAAAACTACAGGATAGTAAAGTGAATATTCGATAAACTATAGGTGAGATATTTGAAAATTTTTCCGTATAATTTAACGAAAAAATTAACGAAAAGATAACAGAAAAATAGAATAACCAAACCACAGGGTACTAAAGTGATACGTTTTAAACCACAGGGCACTAAAGTGAGAAAACACGAAACCACATGGGTGGTATTTGAAGTTATCCCTTATATTTATAATATTTTCGAATTGGAATACGGGTGTGTTAGAATATTCCGAATTTGGATTTGAATTTAGATTTGAATTGAATTTTGATATTCGAAATTAATAAATATTTTAAATTTATATTTTAATTTATATTTAAGTTTAGATATATTTTTAATTTTAATTTATTAAATTTTAAATTTTAAATTTAGATTTGAAATAAAAATTTAGATTTAATTGCTTTCTGTAGGGAGATAAAGGAGACAATAATATATTTTTATTGGGGAATAAGATGGTTTATTGTATCTTTCGTTTATTTTATTACGAATTTTATATTAAAATTGTATTTTATGTTTACTAAATCTTAGATATCATTCAATATAATACATGTATATAAAAATTTGAATACGAATATAAAATTCTAGTCGCATTGTTGCTAATTCTATTTTATATTTATATATATGTGCATATTTGTATATATTATTATCCGAATAATATTCGAATACAAACCGATCCATATCATGATCTGAAGAAATATTCGATCATATTCGAATTTATTTTTAGCAAATATAGTAATGAAAATTTAGCATTCAAACACATATTCGTACCCAAATTCGCATCTGAAAAAAAAAAAATGCGAATATGGTTTCGTCAAATATCCAGCTGTTTTCACCCCTACACTAGGCTAGGGGTGTAATCTTGGAGGAAGTCTACTGTGTCACGCTTGCACCAAGTCATCAATAACAAGTCAATCACATTTCTCATTTTCAATAAAAAGTACAATAAAAATATTTTTTTATAATCATTATGGGACATATATTCTGAAAAAAAAGTATTTGATTAGTTTGGGACGCCACGTCATCAATATACCCGGTGCATTCTAGAATTTTTCGTAATCTTGGCTGCGCCGGCTACGCCTACAGATGTAATATAGGCCGTGCAGGACTGGCACAATCCAGATTTTTCGGACCAATTCGGGTCACAAGGTGGCACGGCCTGGCTCAGATTCAAATCCGGGCCATGTCGGGCCCGGCCACCAATATTTGGGCTGTAATCCAGCACGGCCCACAGTCAGGATCGAGCCGAGCCGCGCCGGGCCGGGCGGGCCTATTTAACTATTTAATTATTTTTTAAAAATTTTATTTTTATTTTTATAAATTTTTATTTGTAAGAAAATGTGGCCGGGCACGGTCCGCATTTGCGAGTAATGCTGTACTTACAGACAAATTTTACATTACTTTATAAACTGACATATTTGGTTGTATTTATTTAATGAAAAAGTGAAAATCATAAGAAGATAAGCGCTACTTATAATTTCGAGGTTGAAATCTAATTATTAAATTGTACAGTTTATAAGATATTGTGAGATTTATTTGTAAGAAAAGTATTTTTCATTGTTTTTTTAGGACATTATCTAATGTACAAAATAAGATTATTGAACCTTATTCAATAAAATATTTCCTAAATTTAATTTGATATTTGGTCGACATAAAATTAAGATTTTAATCACCATCATATCATATTATGTAGGGGCTTTTGACCTTGCGCAAAATTTTAGATAGCATATGTAATGCAGGTTTTTAGTAAATGAAAAATAAACGAGTGAATACGATCCTAGCTCGCTTTTTTTCGCTAATATTAAAAATTTAGAAAGAGTTGTCATATTTTTGGACGGTGGGTGTAAGATATACATTAGCAATTTTGTTTTATTTTTTATAAAAACGTGTAGAAATTTACTAAACTATGTACCATTTTGAATCTACTAACTAATCTTTCAAAAATTAAATTTTATTATTCAATCTTGCAATTTGTTTAATTTGAGTTAGTCGACGACACTTTGACCTCAAAATATAAGCCAATTTCTTGCTTTAATAACTTTATTGCAAGATTGAATGAAATATACTAACTAAATCTATATAAATAAACGACGCATTCAAATTTTAAAGTCAAAATAACATTGACTGACTCAAATCAAATAAATAAAAAATTAGATTATAAAATTAAAATTTTAAAAAAATGAATAGTAAATTCAACAGTGTCTATAGTTCAGATAAGATTTGTACGTTGTTACCGACTTACCTAGCGCAAATGGTAAAAGGTTTGATGGTACCCGAGGTCTCGAGTTCGAATCCTAGTTGATTCACATTTTCAGCTAAGTTTATTTCTAAACAAAATAAACGAAGCGGGTAGCGTGCTACCTTTCTCTCAAAAAAAAAAAAAAAAAAGATTTGTACGTTGTTTTCACCTTTATTTTTCATGTGACACATAAAAAGACAAGCAAACAGTGACACCAAGGAGCCAGGACAGCATTGTATTCCATAACTCATTGTTCCATATCTGAATAAAAACATAAGCTGCAATTTCATCCTCAACTTCAAGAAGCTTCAGTGAAGGTGCATATTTGTAGTTCACTTCCTTTTTAAATTCAGATGATAATATGTAAGTAAATAAAATTTTTAAGCATAGAATAATTGTGAAAAGCTATATATATATATATATATATATATATATATATATATATATATATTACTGTTCATATTACTAGAGTTTTACTGTTAATCAAAACATAATAATTTTACAATCATAACAACCTTCAATGAGATAACTGTACGAACCAAATGCAGAAATTATATAATTTTCAGTAATCTCATTACTACATATGAAATTCTCCGTAATCTTTCAATATCTAGAAATCTTAGATAACGCTATTCAAACGCTTCCTTGTTGTAAGCTATAATTCCAAACTATAAATATTTCGTTGTATGACGTTCTGAAGAACAATTACTAGGGTAGCTTCTATTTTTTTTGGCTTCAGATCCATTAGGGATGCAAACAGGGGGGTGGGTTTGCGGATCGGATTTATTTTTATTTTATTTTTACTTACCGTTTTATTCGGGACCTGGTCATAGCGGGAGTAAATTTCTGACTTTTTTTTTACGAAATCTTAACAAATTAAGAAAAGAAAAGGATTTTCAGTCTTCTGCTCTATTTTCTTAACAAATTAGACTGAATTCAAAATAAATTATTATTTTTAAGTATTTTAGCCCTCGGTTACCGCACAATTTGGAATGGATTGGAGCGAGAGCTTCGTCAATCCAGATCCATTTGCATCCCTAGGGTAGTAGTGTCTTAATAGACTATATAAATATTACTTGATACCTGCTACTCAAAGAATGCATAACTAAAGAAGAGAGAGATAAAATCTTAGAGAGAGAGAGAGAGAGAAAATGGTGGTGGTGGTGGAAATAGTGGAATCAGATCTAGTAGTTCCAAGTGAAGTGACCCCAAATCACACTCTATGGCTCTCAAATCTCGATCTATTAGTGGCCAGGAGCCACACTCCAACGGTCTACTTCTACCGCCCCAACGGTCACAATCCGGGCTTCTTTTCGGTCCAGGCACTCAAACAGTCCTTGGCCAAGGCACTTGTGATTTTTTACCCGCTCGCCGGCCGGCTCGATGTGGGCCCGACCGGCCGCGTCGAGATCCGGTGCACCGGGGAGGGGGCTCTCTTCGTCACGGGACGATCCGAATCCGCACTAGATGAGCTCGGGGACTTCGCGCCCTCCGCGGAGATGCGGCGGCTTCTCGTGCCCAAAGCGGAGTCCGCGAACCCGCCTTGCATCTTGGTCTTGGTTCAGGTGAGCCCTGTTTTAAGCTCATTTGAAAAATGTTAAAAAGATTTTATTTGACAAATTGTATATATTTTTTCTATTAAAAAAAGTCACTATATGTATTCAATGCATGACAAATTATATATAAATATTTTGGCTCTTTTTTTGAGAATTTGTAGCAAAAACAAGTACATAAGATGTTTGGGACAAGGTCTAAGAGAATTTGGATATTACGTTTTTTTTTCTATATGTTAATGATATATAAGAAAATCTATCCAAAATTGTTGCAGGTAACGTTCTTCAAGTGCGGCGGCGTATGTCTGGGCGTGGCCGTGCACCACACGGCCGCTGACGGCCTCGGCGCACTGCATTTCGTCAAAGTGTGGGCCGACATCGCGCGCGGCGCCGAACCCCCCGCGCCGCCCTTTCTCGACCGCACGCTCCTCCGTGCTCGTCGACCCCCCGCCGTGCTCTTCGACCACGTCGAGTACTCCCAGAACACGCGATCCGCCGCCACGCCGCGGCCCTTCGACTCCGCAATCCTGCGGCTCTCCAAAGACCAGCTCAATTTCCTCAAGAGCACGACCCTTGGCTCGCAAAAGCGACTCTCCACATTCAAAGCTGTTGTTGCGCACGTGTGGCGGGCCGCGTGCGAGGCCCGGGGGCTCGACGGCGCAGAAACTACCACGCTGTACATGACGGCCGACGCGCGAACGCGCGTGAGCCCGCCGCTCCCGCAGAACTTTGTAGGCAATGCCATATTCAGAACATCTGCAGCTGCGAGAGTGGAGGACGTACTATCAAACTCTCTGGAATTCGGGGGTGAAAAGATTCAGGAGGCGACCGCGAGACTAACCGATGGTTTCGTGAGGTCGCTGATAGACTACCTGGATTCGGTGGACGACATTAGGGGGCTGCAGAAGGGGGCGTGGGCGATGCCCGGGACGGATCTGTGGGTCATCAGCTGGCTAGGACTGCCGATTTACGAGGCCGACTTCGGGTGGGGGAAGCCGGTGTTTATGGGCCGCGCGTGTTTACAATTCGCGGGGCTGGTGTATGTGATGCACGGCCCCGACAGCGACGGAGGGATCTCCGTCGCCGTCGCGCTGGAGCCGGAGAACATGCCGCGGTTCAAGGCGGCTTTCTACAAGGGTTTGGACAGAAAAGAAGGTGCTCGTGAATCGTCCGAAGTCTAATCGATCATTCACACTGCTTTGAGATTTGAATACTGTACGTGATGGATGGTTGATTAGACCGTCTCCAAATCATAGGGAGGGTATTTTTATGATTTTTTTTTTTTTTTGTTTTTTCATTTGGAACAGTTTGCGACAATGTTCTTTCCTTTTCCTTGCGGCTTTCCCTCTCCGATAATTGTCTTTTCTGTTTGGTTTGGTTTTTTAAATAATTCGTTAACTAAAAAGCAACTACAAGCATTTTGAATTTACTATTCCACCTTTTAAAATTTTGATTTTTATTATACTTTTCAATTCGTTTGATTTAATTCACTCAATAACACTTTAAATTTAAATTTTATACTAATATCTTACTTTAATAAATTTCTAGTTGCGAGAATTGCGTGAAATATACTAATTATACCTGTAAATATAAACAACGATTCAAATTTTGACGTCAAAGTGCTGTCGACTTACTCAAATCAAGCAAACAGAAATGTTGGGTAATAAAATCAAAATTTTGAACTGTTGGATAGTCGATTCAAAACTGTCCATAGTTTAAATATATTCTGTACATTTTCACCAAAAGGTTAATAGTGTTTTCGAAAATCAGTTCTAATTGTTCTTATGCCAAAAGGGATATTCGTCCTGATACCACTTGTATGAACTGCTATTCGCGCTGATACCAATTGTATAACTCAGAATCAAGATCTCGCGGATGCGGGTAAAATAAAGAAGATGAAACAGGTTTGGGCCGATCCTACGGGCTAGCAGGCCGAATAGAAATAGGATGAGACTTGGATTATGTGTCTGGGACGTGTCATTGTGGGCCGGGTCCCAATATACGACCCGACTTGGTTCATCCACCTTGTCCAACCCGAAAAATAACTAGATCCGAATAAAAAATTCGGGTCGAATTCAGAACGGCATGATTTCACAGTAATAATTTAAACAGTAAGTTAAATTATATTAGGTAATTTTTAATTTTAAATAGTTTATTTCAAAGATATAGACGAAGCATCTCTATGATTACGATATTCTCATTTTGCATATTACAAATTTTGAATTCAAAATTTAATTTAATGATGTCCTTTTCATTTTTTTTTTCTTAGTTTTGGTTAAAACAGGTATACCTCGGTTTTGGATACCAACATCCTGTTCTAAACCGGATCTTGATCTGGACACATTATGTTGTCTGAAATTCGGATCTGATTTGGTACGAATACAATGAAATTCTACCACTTCAATGGACACTTTGCGAGAAACCAATGCTCTTTTCGCATTCTGGAGTCTTTTAATCTCTATTCATATTAAAACATACATCTATATTAATAAAATACTTTTGAGTTTCTCGAAGAATATTCCTTGTAGATTTCCGATATATTAGACAAATCTATGTGATATTTTAAATTGCAAGCATTAACCCATCAATAACATTCATATCTATACTATATATAAAAGAGTATAAGAATGATAGACGGAATCAAAAGGAAATAAAAGAATATTTTTTACGAACGGTTATTATTAATTTGTTAAAAAATATCTCAAATAAATAAGAACAAACGGTTATGATCAACCTGTTAAAAAATAGCATTCATATATAAATTCAATTCTACGAACGGTTATGGTCAATTTGTTATAAATATTTTAAATAAAAACAAACGGTTATGATCAATCTACTAAAAAATAGCATTCCTATCCATTTATTTTATATTAATATTTAAATTTGAGTTTAAATCGTGAATTAAATTTTATTTTGGATACCAAATTTTAATTAACAATTAAAATATTTTTAATTATATGAATTAAATTTTAATGCTTTTAGTTTAAAACACATCCTTAATTTTAGATTCATCAGAAATCGAAAAATATATAAAAATATTTAATGTATATAAGAAAAAGAGCAATATAGAATATTGTTTTTTTTTCTAATAAAATATAACATATGAATTTATAAAATATAATTTTTATTATACATTTTTAAATAAATATAGTATACAAATTTATATTAATTTAAAATAAATTAAAATAATAATTGCGTGCAAATGCACGTACAAATTTTTTGCCGTTAGATCTACCCCTCTGACAATTTCCACATGTTAGATCATACTATTCAACCAACCACCCACTCAACTTTAGGGGACCCACATCATCCTAACCGTATATCTCTTAATCCAATCGCCGAAAACCTAATAGCACCAATGACTTGGTGTTATTAATAGTATAGTAGCCTAGTTATATATATATATATATCAACATATCAGCGACTTATAAAAACGGTATTTTAACAAACAAAATACTACTTTTATTTAAGAAATTTGATTATTCTAATAAAAATACTGTTTAAATATTGAGATGACTACACATGCACTTTTCCTATTTTGTTTTGAGCAGGAAAGGAGTGGGAAAACCCAAAATAGACCAAAAATGATTTTACTTAAAAGACAAACAATAAATAGTACAAGACACAAACACACAACCATATCAAGCAAACACAAAAACAATAGATTGCCTAACTGCTCCAAAAAAGTTACATAAAAATGGTCAACAACCATGACAAGCCTCCTCAATTATAGGGCACTTTGAAAAAAAAAAATATATATATATATAGCTCCTTGAACTTTATTTGGTTTGCTTTATATGATTTCGACTTTTAATTATTTTGATTTAAGTTAATCAGTCGATAGAGTTAAAATTTTGATCAAAACTAATGACTTCATTTTGTACTTATCATTAATTATTAATAAAATTTGTGGAGTCCGGCTGCTATACTATTGATAGCACGGAGGCCTCCATATTACCAAATTATTTTCAATGCTGCGACTTCTAAATCGACGATCAGCTCCGTTAGATTTCATCTACACTATTGAAAGTATTTGAAAACTAAATTTTATAATTTTTCGATATCATTTACCTATCGAACGAGTAGTCTAGAAATAAACTACTGAAAATAAAAATCTCATAAAAAATGATGATAAAAGACTTGAATTTAAGATCAGATATTCTGATCTTACTCTAAATAATGAAAAAAAAAATTCATAAAAATTTTATCAGATTTGAATTATTTTACACCGTTAAATTCACAAACGCATCACATCAATTATTAAAATTGTCAATTTTGAGACCTTCTGATCACTAGCCAAATAATTAATATCGAAAAATTATGAAATTTAGTTTTCAAATACTTTCAATAGTGTAGATCAAGTCTCACAGAGCCGATCATCGATTTGGAAGCTGCATCATAAAAAACAACTCGGTAGCACGGAGGCCTCCGTGCTACCGATAGTATAGCAGCCTAGCTCAAATTTGTGCTTGCTTCCGCTGAAATATAGTTTGATTGACCTTAAACAATTCAAATAAAAATTAAAAATTAAAAAGGAATTAATAAAAGTATTGAAGTTGGTGGTCCTATTTAAAAATGGCGTATAGTTAAGAGCTCTACCTACATTTCAACTTCAATAGTAAAAATATGACCAAAAATATAATTGTGGATAAAGAAACCCCTCCACCACACGATTTGCGATCATGAATTAGGTGAATAGCGTTCTACGCGTTTTGCAGAACACATTTAATGAGTTGGTTAAGGTTTTAAGGGTGTGATTTACGAGATGTACTTATGCATCTAGTGCACGAAATAATTTTTCTGATCTACAAACATCATTAAATAATAATAATAATAATAATAATAGGGTAATGGCTTACATATATACCTTTAAAACATTTTCGACTTTCTGAGTTATTCCTTTAGAAGGCTAATATTAAAAATGCCTTTTTTACGTTTCAAGTTATTTCAAATATATTTCTAGAGATACATTCTGTTAGTGAACTGTTAGCAATAGTCGTTATCTCTGTGAAATTACTATTTTATCTTTTCAGATATACTATTCTACCGTTACCAACTTTTCTTAGTTGCCTTTAAGTTAAGGACAAAAAAGGTATTTTAATTTTTTTAAACTCGGGTAGATATTTAACTCACGTTTAACTAGAGATAACTTAACGAGTGGTAACTGCAGGAGTATTTTTGAATAACGGAGAAACATATGAACGATATATTGGAAACAGGAAAAAAAAAAAAGTATGAATAAATTAAATATTTTTGAAGTTTTGAGGGGTATATAGATAATTATTCCTAAATAATTCACTTGTCACATCGATGTGATGACAAGTGAAATACATCCCACCCTAGGATGGATCGGTGTATATCATACACCCCAAAAAGGGGTGTATGGATAGACTTTTTCTAATAATAATAATAGGGACAATTGCTTATATACCTCTGAAATATTTTCGACTTTCTTATTTATTCACCTTAGAAAGCTAATATTAAAAAATACTCTTTTAATGTTCCAAATTATTTCAAATATATTCCTAAAGTTAAATTCTGTTAGTGAACTGTTGGAAACAACCGTTATCTCTATAGAATTACTATTTTACCCTTTCAATTATACCTTTCTACCGTCACCAATTTTTCTTATTTGCTCCTAAGTTAGGGGTAAAGAAAGTATTTTGACTTTTTATTTTTTCAAATATATCCTTCTACCGTTACCAACTTTTCTTATTTGTCTTTAAGTTAGGGACAAAAGAGGTATTTTAATTTTTTTTAAATTCTGATAGAAATTTAATTCGGATTTAATTCGAGATAATTTAACAGGTATTAACAACGTGATTATTTTTGAATAACGGAGAAATATAAGAGGAGTATATTTGAAAAAAAAAGAAGAAGAATATATAAGATATTTCAGAAGTTTTAAGAGATATATTATTAAATATTATTCCTAATAATAAATACTAACAAGTAGTGACTTATTGGGAGAAACATTAATATTGGAGAACCAAAGCATATCCCTTTGTCCCTCAACAATTTGTTGAGAAACCCATTTACTTCAATATGAAAAGATTAAGACAACTCAATGCCCCAGCCATGCAACCACCAACCAAGTAGTTGCAATAATAAAGTTTCTTCAATGAGTAGTCATGTATGAATATGAATATATATATATATGCATGATTTGAAACTTTATTCTCTCAATGAAAATGGGCCACAAAGATCTGTCGGCTCACCCAAAAAAGAAAAAGTCAAGTTACCCAAAAAGAAAAATAGTAGGACTACTGGGGAGATTGCTAGTTTAATTGAAATGTATACATTTCATATCTGCCACTGTCTAGCACAGTTAGTCGTGTTGGTTATTTATTATTGACTAAAATAAGTTTAACGTTCTGTGCCGTGATAATAGGCTCAGAAAACTAATAAGTTGAATGAGACGAGCACAATAAATAAAGGGTGTGTTTGGTTCGAAATCGGTATCGGTATCGAAATCTGAATGAGAATAAGTTGGAAACGAAATCGGAATGATTCATTACCTCATTCTGTTTGGTTCGCCACCTGAATCAGAATCAGAATGAATTATTTTCATTGTCGGTGTTTGGTTCAGACAGATATCAGAAACGTAATCAAATTAATATACCAATTTTTATCTTTATAATATATTAGTTTAAATTCAAACTGAAAATTAGATATTAAAATCTATGTCAAAATTTTAAATATATTCTTTTAAAAAAATTAAAATTTGAAATTGAACGGATAATTCAAAATATAAAACTAAATTTTGATTTATTCAAATTCAAACTTAAAATTATAATTTATATTTCAATTTGAATCCATAAATTTAATTTAAATTTTAAATAAAATTTGAATAAAATTTTAGATTTTAAATTAAATTTAAATTTAAATTTACAAATTAGATTCCAAATGCTTGATTGAATTTTAATTTTTAATTTAAATTCAAATTAAAATTAAAATTTATAAATATAATTTTTAAACTTAAACTTATGTTTTAATTAAAAAATAAGCTTAAAAAAATTTAATTTAATCCGAATAAATCCATTCCGCTCGGATTCAATTTTCAATCCGGCCTCTTAGGCCGGATTGAAAAAAAAAGTAATTGGGGGGAATCACATTCACCTGAGAATCGGAATTGGATGGAAATCCCGCATATCAAACACTGACAAACGGATTCGCCCATTCCAATTTCAATTCCAGAATAAAAAAAGGGCGAACCAAACACGCCCTAAGTGGAGCTTTGATACATAATAGACCTAACGGCAAGAGCTAGGCCCAACTATAGATCAAATGTTGAGGTGAGCTCAGCCATATCAAAATTCAATAAGCGTTGATAAGTGAGATAAACGCGTTATTACTTTCAGCACGTACTTTTGAAATAGATGGTTAACGTATTACGATCCATAAGTCGGTATTCTGATCGCTGATCAAGAGGCTAGAGATTTGACTTTACTGGATCCCCCACCCCCCCCCCCCCCCCCCCCCCCCCCAAAAAAAAAAAAAAACACATAATTGAAATGATCAAACTTTTAGTTACTTAAGTAGGTATTAACATTTAATTTTTATTTGAATTGAGTGCCAAGTTAGCTCTATTCGATTTTCTTAATGAAAGAATGATGCAACGGGTACGTACTTCAACTGATACGTCATTTCAAGACTATTATTACGCAGCTATTATTACGATAGAGTCGGTCGTAGTCTTTATATGGAATTGCAAGTTGAATGCGTTATGTTTGGTGAGACAGTGCCGTAAAAAATTATATTTTATTTTTTTTTGTAAGAGATATCATACTGTGTAAATCGTAATGACTCGATTATAATATAATTTCTATAGTTTTATCGAAAAACAGAAAAATATATTTCTATATATTTTTTTCCGTGCTCAGTTTGTTCAAATCGCATTAGATAACTCTCCTCAATGCAGACCTGCGATACACATAATTTTCGGCACAAAATAAAATCCAAGCCAAAATTGTTGGCCAGATTGGTCTAAATCAATGGCTATCTAATCTAATATATAATCTACTTTATCCGAAACATAACCTAATATCCTTAATTTGACTCGAATACGAACCAAAGTAATTAATAGAGCCAATTAATGACCTAATAGATGTGGTATATATATATAATTCCCTCTTAAGTATCTTATTGAATCCAAACCTCTCAACAACCCAAAAGCAAAAAAAAAGAAAAAAGAAAGAAAAAAAAAAGGAACCCTCTTTACTTGGAGCCATCAAATAACATTTTTTTTTTTTTTAGCTATCAACATTGGGTTTATATCAATGTCTCTACTCTTCATTTATAAACTATGATTAGATTCAAAAGAAAGAGAACAGTGCCCTAGTGTACATTAATTGTTTGATTAATAAGTTTGAGCAACCTATCTTTTTAATTGCACCTTTTTCTAGAAGCCATTATAGGTTGGCTTTTTGGGAACATAGATGTATTAAGGTGGATGGGATGAGCCATCAACTGGGCTAGTGTGGGATACTCAAACTCAATGCCTAAGTTTCCGTCAGTGGCTAGTGCAGTTGATTGGTACTCAGTCGTCGCTCAAAAGTTCGAAGGTCTGATCCTTCGTATATCTTTTATTAAAAAGACAATTCAGCCGCTTGCTTCTCGGGGGCAAAGAAAAAGAATAGCTAAAAAAAAATTACAAAACTAACTATAGACCATTTTGATTTAACTATCAGACTTTTCAATAATTAGATTTTACTATCAAGCTTTTCAATTTGTTTGATTTGAGTTAGTCAACGTCACTTTGACTTTAATATTTGAATGTATTGTTTACCTTTACGAGTTTAATTAATATATTTCATACAATGCTCACAACTAAATGGGAGCTTACCATATGTCCAATAAAAATTTTGGACGTACCTATTGCACAAAATCAACTCTAAAATGTGCATCAAAGATAAATTTCTGTAGTACAATAAATTATTTAAATATTTTATATTACATATATTATATCATATTATATTTATAATATTAATTATCCAATGCTCCATCAATCATCTAATATTATGTATAGCATATTGAGTATTGGTATGCACCAGGTGCAAGCAAAGATTTCTAATCTCTCTTGAAATTATGTGTGCACCGTATTAAGCATTCTCTGCACCAGATATATTTGTGCATATATGCAACATTTTAAAACCCTTCAATAGAGATTTTGAAATTAATTCATCAAACATAATTTAAATTATTAGACTTTATAGACCAGAGATATTTAATTAAATTTTGATATTAAAATATTAGTCATCTAATATAAGTTGCGGTGTATGGAGTATTAATAAACACAAATGCATGTAACAGTTTTTCCTTTCTCTAATCAATTTTAATAAAGTAAAGACACTCTCACCTATCTTCAATCTGAAATAACTCCTCCAACTTTAACTTTTTAGTTAAAAAAAATTATTTATAGAATAATTATCAACACTATTAAGTTTAATTAAATTCATAAATAAAATTATTAAACTAATTTAACTCTACAAATACTGAAAGTTAAGAAAATATTAATAAAAAAATTGTTGTTTATAATATACATAAGACTACTTTATATTTTTATATATTTTTTAATTATATATTTTAATCTTAAATTTTAAATAACTATATATTTTAATTGATCAAAATACTACCTACCGCAGCGAAGCATGGACGCTGCACTAGTGTGTACCTTATTTTGTAATCTTTTAATATTTTTAATTATATTTTTAATCTTAAAATTTAAAAAATTATATATTTAAATTGATCGACATACTACCTATTGCACTAAATAAATATTAATAGTATACTAAATATTATTATTTTTTCTCAGAAATTTTTAGAAATTTTTAGCAAGGACACTAAATAATAATTCATAATATTTTTTTCACTAAATAAATATTTTGAATCTTATATTTATTTTTTTTAATTTGTAGAAATATATTTTCAATATCATAAATTAAAATTTTCATTTTTTATTTATTTATAGTATACATAGAAGTGCACAACTCAAAAGTAAAATTGTACTACTCATACTCATTACCTATGCCCACAACAAAAACTTATTTAATAATCAAAGTACAAATTAACTAGTACACAATTGTATATCCCACATATGAGAGAGCAAGGACTTTTGAATACATGGGTTTAATTTTGACCATGTCCTAGAATATGGTACAAATGTACAAAAAAATTTCCAACTTTAAATCATTTTGATTTGATTACTTAATATTTTTATTTGTTTGATTTAAATAGTTTGATGGCTTTTCGGTATAAATTTAGCTAATTAAACCTGTAAGATAGAAAATACATACAAAATTTGAAAATTAAAAAATTATTAATCGGCTTAAATCAAATAAATTAAAAGTTCAGATAGTAAAATTAAATTTTTTTAAAAGTTAGGTAGTTAAATCATATTATACACTTTTACCCTAGAATATTTATAAGACTAAATAATATTTTTAGTTCTTAAATTATGGACTTTTTTTGCATTTAGTCCCCTTAGAAAAAAAAATTCTACAAATAGCCTTACAAAATTTATATTTACAATATTGGCCCTATTTCCGCCACGCGAGCGCCACGTGAGCGGCTGGCTAGATTAAGTTGAACACGGTGAATCATTCACCGTGTTTGGACACGGTGAATGGTTCACCGTATTCTTCCTAAATCCTAAACCCGAAATATTATTTAATATTTGGGATTTAGGGTTTAGAAAAAACTATGTAATATTTGGGGTTTAGACGTAATATTTGGGGTTTAGAGTTTAGGATATTACGTAATATTTGGAGTTTAGAGTTTAGAATATTACGTAAATTTTGGGATTTAGGATTTATGAAGAATACGGTGAATGATTCGCTGTGTCCAAACACGGTGAATGATTCACCGTGTTCAATTTAATCTTACCTACCGCTCGTGTGGCGCTCGCATGGCGCTTACGTGGCGGGGATAGGACCAATCCTGCAAATATAAATTTTGTGGGATTATTTGTGAAAATATTTTTTTTGAGAGGGCTAAATGCAAAAAGAGCCCTAAATTGACGTGATCAAGGGACAGAGCCATGATCAACAAAATTTTAAGCACCTTTATTAGCTTTAATTTTCTGTTTCATATTGATAAATTATACTAAACTATAATTATATCATATAATTTTCTTATGAGGTATGTAATTATTTAAAATAATGTAAGAAAGTTATTAGTAAATTTCCTAATTAACTAGTTGGCTAGCTAAAATATTTTTTCTCCAAAATTTTTGAAAAAAAAAAAAGAGCACTAAATAATAATTTATAATATATTTTATGTTTATTAAATAATATATTTTAATTTTCAAATTTTATTTTTTTTTTGTTTTGCAAAACACGTCGTTAATGGTTTAAATTTTGTAGGAATATATTTTCAACATATCTAAGTAAAATCTTGTAATAGAATAAAAATGTAGCTCATAAATTAAATTTATTTTTTCCTTATAAATCTATTATTTAATCTATAATAATAATAATAATAATAATAATAATAATAATAATAATAATAATAATAATAATAATAGTGTTTATGAACCGGCACCTTCGACGACGCTCTGCCGCGTTTTCCTCTTCGCACGTCACTCTGACGTCACAAATGACGTGTGCATCGTTTTTGTTGGAGGATTTTTTTTTTTCATTAATTTTTTAAAAATTTATAATTTACTAAATAATCTTATGAAAATCTTATTTGGCCAAATAATTCTATTTTATCCAACTCAACGCCGAAAGAATAATTAAAAAACGGCGAATCATTCATCATTTTTAATAAACTTTAGAAAATAATGAATCATTTATCGTCTTTCTCTTAATAAAAATTTCTCACATACAATCCGATCAAGCTCACGAAAATTATCACAATCTATTAAGAAACGATAATAATCTGAAAACAGTTAGAAAATAATGAACCATTTACCGTCTTTTACGTTATTCACTTTCTCCAAACAATTAGAGAAACTGAAAAAACTTTAGTTCCACGTGAACTTCATCTTCCGAGAAACAAACAGACCCAAAATATCATTAGCGCAGCTTCCAACTAGGAATACCAATGGATACATATGCCTAAGATTTCATCCGAATTTACGATTTTTTTATTTGGGTTTGATTTTAAGTTTGAATTTTTATATCCTGTTAGAGTTCGAATACGCTTCTTCGACATTTCAATTTTTATTTAAGTTCGGTTTCAAATTTTGTAAAAATTACTGTGAAACGGATCCGTTGACATGCCTATTTCCGCCGAATAGTCTAAGAAAAATGAAACATTTATTGAGGGGAGACCGAGAGAGCGAGTTTGTTATGTTTGAATAATAAGTTCATAAATTAGTTATATTTCTTCGTTATTAGAGAATTTTTGAAATATTGTATTTATATCATCAAACTTTAATTTGTTTTATTATTTTTATTTTAGTTTAGATTATTTTGTTAAATTTTTATAATTTTTCAAATAAACGATAAAATAGTACGTAGTTTAGCTAGTAATTATATTCGAGAAGATGATCTGGATGCTGATTCAATTATCAAATAGTCTTTTTCGTAATGATATAATAGTCGAATAATAATAATTTTTAAATTAAAATTTGATCAAGTTTATTTAGTAATTTTATTAAATTTTAATAATTGTAATCAATTTTAGCAAATAAAATTAGCCCAATTAGTGAGTAATAATTGATAAATTTGTTAAATTAATAAATTTTTTAATTTCACTAAGTATAATAAGTCGCACAAGAAAAAACAAAAGCAGTTTGGTGGCCTATTTCAAAATAGTCTATTGTTGAGGTGTCGCCATTCATTTTTACCTTTTCTTTTTTCTAATTTTCTTTTATTGATGAGTACTTATTACATATCATAGATATTAACAAAAAAATACATTTAATTTATTTTAAAAAAATTATTTATGTATCGACAAACTTATAAAGCAATTTAAATTCGAATTCAGAGACAAAGCCAAAATGCCATTCCAACATGAGCTAAATATAGATATTATATATATATTTTTTACACCACTAATAATGATTAAATTAATTTTGTTTATTAGGAGATGTTTAATAAACTACTAAATTTAATTTTAATATTTATTAAGCAATTTAATATGGTGCGATGCATCTATCTATACAAAAAAGTCAAAGTATGACATATTTTGCATATTTTATGAATTTTAAATTTCAAATTGCTGGTGAAACTTATAGTTCAATTAATCATAGCTGGATTTTATTTATATTAAAAAAAATCCATTTAGCATTACAATGTGGAAAGAGTTAATCATAAAAGAATATAACTTAAAAAAATAAGTTTTAAATAATTATTGCTTAGATCTGTGGTTCTTATCCGAGGGGGTTTTTAAACGGCGGAGATCTGATCGCCAATAAGAAATGTAAAACATATAGAACTTATCTGAACTATAGACTATTTTGATTCGACCACTTGACTTTTCAAAATTATGATTTTACTACTTAATCTTTCAATTTATTTCATTTGAGTCATTCGATAATATTTTGACTTCAACATTTGAACGCGTCGTTTAAATTTAGATGTTTTGTTAATATGCTTCATACAATTCTCACAACTATAAATTTATTAGAGTATGAAATTTGTTTAAATTTTGAAGTTAAAATATCGTTAATTGACTCAAATCATTGAAAGTTTGGATAGTAAAATCAAAATTTAGAAAAATTAAATAGTTAATTTAAAATAGCCAATAGTTCAGATAAGGCCACCCGAAAAAAGAGGCTTTACAAAAACAAGGCATATTATCAGGTTCATTTTTGAAAGGTAATAACGTATAAAATTTACCTAAACTATAGACCATTTTGATTTAGTTATTCTATCTTTCAAATTTTTGATTTTACTATTCAATATTTCAATTTATTTGATTTGAGTCAGTCAACGACGTTTTGACTTCAAAATTTGAATGCATCATTTACCTTTACAGGTTTAGACGTTTAGTTAGTATACTTTATACAATTTTTGCAACTATAATTTATTAAAATAAATAATTAGTTTAAATTTTGAAGTCAATGTGCCGTCGACTGACTCAAATCAAAAAAATTGAAAAGTTAGATAGTAAATTTAAAATTTTGAAAGATTAGATAGTCAAATTAAAATAATCCATAGTCAGGTAAGTTTTATACATTTCAACTTTTTTTTGAAAAGAAATTTTTGGCTTCAAAATGCTCATGTGGCTTATGATAACAAGTTTGGTACAATAATAAGTCATTTAAATAGGAGAAGTAATAGGTTTCTATGAAAGGAAATGTACAAGATGAAAAGTCAAAAAAAGGAAAGGCCAAGTAATTTGGCTATTAAATGGCACTCACTAAATACCATATGAACTTTTGTTTTTGTACGTTACCAAATTTAAGAGGGGGAGCCCTTTTCTTTTTTCTTTTTTTTCTTTGACCATATTTGAACCGTCAAATCTCTCCGCAGCATTATGTATAATTAGTGTAGGAATCCGTGCGATGCGACAGATGTAATCATATTTGATTAAATTTAATAATATAAAAAATATTTTAAAATTTTTAGAATAGAATTATAATTCAATGAAAAATAATGAGAGATAAAAGAAACTATAGGAGAAAAAAATCTGTTACATAGAAATCGGACCCCTTTGTACTCTCATTTAGAGCATTCTCTACTGACACCGACGATTTCATGAAGTACCACAGTGCCTTCAACCCCTTTTTGGCAAGTCTATATCCTAGCCGATACTTCTCGTCCTCCGAGAGCATTAGAGGAGAGGGATACACACCCTTTGCATAACTATACGTTACAAATTTAAGTGGTCGAGATCGAGGAATGAGGGTTGGGGGTTAGGGTTTAGGGTTAGAGTTCGACTTACCGGACAATGACGGCGAGGGCGAGGGCGGCGCGCCCGCGGGGCTTGAGATTGGAGCGGACGTAGTAGGCGAGGTCGTTGTCGAGGACGCCGTATGCGGTGCCCATGGGCTCCTCGGGCAACGCCTCTTAGAGAATAGAAACTAATGAGACGGGAAGTCGAAGAGCCATACATTACGGGAAAGGAATTAATAAGACGGGAAGCCAAAGAGGCAGACGTTACGGGGAAGGAATTAATGAGACGGGAAGCCGAAGAGGCAGAAGTTACGGGGAAGGAATTAATGAGACGGGAAGCCGAAGAGACAGACGTTACGGGAAAGGCGAGCGGTCACAGTGATTGGAGAGTAGAAATTTTGAGAAGGAGAGACTATGGTGCTGCCACGTGGCAAAAGCTTATGAGAAATAATGTACAGACGTTACGGGGCCGAAGAGGCAGACGTTACGGGGAAGGAATTAATGAGACGGGAAGCCGAAGAGACAGACGTTACGGGAAAGGCGAGCGGTCGCAGTGATTGGAGAGTAGAAATTTTGAGAATGAGAGACTATGGTGCTGCCACGTGGCAAAAGTTTATGAGAAATAATCTATAGGTATAGATATAGATAATAACTCCATGATTCATAAATTATAGACAATAGTCAGAATAATATTAGTACATATAATTTTGATACTAAAATATAAATTAATTAAATCCTATCATTATTTGCTTACCGACTAAATTTAATTCAAAAAAAAATACAGTGTGAGAGACAAAAATAATTTGCAAAAAAATAACGAATATAGAAGTTAATTTCAGAATCTTTTGGAGCAGAGAGAATTTAAAACTTTCTCTAATATATATTATATTATTAAAATATCAATCTGATAGAAAATAAGCTATAATTTTATACGAGATCACGTTATTTAATAATTTTGTGCCTTAAGATTCAATGTCTCTGAACAGGTAAAATTATTTTGATCGATTCAATTCTCTTGACCAAACCGTAAAAGGACCAAATCCAAATAATTTAATTAATTAAATTTTTTTTCCCCCTCTCACTCTCTCTCTCTCTCTGGGAAAAAGAAAATTCACGTGTGGGGCCCACCACCGCGGTAGGCGGAAAAGTAGGGGGTAGGGTTTGGTGAGCTCACTGCAATCTTCTACAAATTACCAACTCACCGCTCTTCCCCCGCTCACACGTGTGCTTTGAGATTCGCGCGGGCGCGTAGATCTTCCTCCCCCTGCGTAGTGAGTGAAAAAGAGAAGGGGAGTCGGCGGCTGCAGGGCCTCGTCAGGATCGGGTCACCCCCTCACCAACCCCAGTTTATACAGAGAACATTTCCCATGCACCGGCGCGCCACGTCATCCGTGAACCATATCGAGCGCGCATATGTCTCCATTGAGGTAATTTTATTTTATTTTATTTTATTTGCTGTAGTATAATCTTAAATTTTCTCTCACCTTATAAATAAAATAAAAAGAATTTATATTTTAAAGATAATCTTAGTTTATAGTTGTAACATATTTATAGAAAAATAAATAAAGTCGATGGCACGCTCCCTTTCTCTCAAGAGAAAAAAAAAATAGATTAGATTAGATGTAAATAAAAAATATGGTGTTCGGTGACGTGGCGCGCCGGGTGCACGGAGTAGCTTCTTCGTTTTTCACCGTCGCCCGGTTTCGCCCGCCACCTGTAAGCACCTGCCACGTGTCACGCTCGACCCGAATACACGACTCCCTCATCATCCACCCCACCAACTCTGCTCCACTAGTAGCCCTATAAATCCCCACCCCGGTGCCCTTCGCTCACCAGCTCTCCACCAAGAGCTATTATTGTTGTGCCCCTCCACCCGCACTCATTTGTTGTTATTTATTATTATTCATCATTATTATTATATTTATTGCAAAGAGACCCTTTAATTTCAATTTCTCTTTCTCCGACTCAACTTGAATCTCGCAACAAATTAGTAGTATGAAGATCGAGGTGAGGAGCTCGACGATGGTGAGGCCCGCGGCGGCGACGCCGCGGCGGAGGCTCTGGAACTCGAATCTGGACCTGGTGGTGCCGCGGTTCCACACCCCGAGCGCCTACTTCTACCGCCGCTGCGGCGGCGACGCGGGGGAGGAGGCTGAAGGTCGGCGGGAGTCGCCGGGGTTCTTCGACGCGGAGCGGATGCGGGCGGCGCTGGCGCGGGCGCTGGTGGAGTTCTACCCGATGGCCGGGCGGCTCGCGCGCGACGAGGACGGGCGCGTCGAGATCGACTGCAACGGCGAGGGCGTGCTCTTCGTCGAGGCCGACGCCCCCGACACCGCCGTCGACGACTTCGGCGACTTCGCCCCCACCATGGACCTCGCCCGCCTCGTCCCCAAGGTCGACTACACCGACGAGTCCTCTTTCCCCCTCCTCGTCCTCCAGGTACCCACACACAAAAAAATCTAGAATTAAATACATTTCAGATGCCCTTTCCAACAAATTTCGAATTAGATGGTTCTGATACTGCTCTCCGTGAATATACACTCCGTGATGCTTAAGCATCGATACTGAGGGCTTGTTTGGTTTATGATTGAGATGGGAAGGCGAAATAGAATAACGCATCGAATTAAAAATGTTTGATTCGTTATTAGAATGAAAATCGGAATAACCATTTAGGATTTTAAGAGATTGTTTTGGTTTTGAAGGGAGAAAAGGAAAAGGTGTTTGTGAAAGAAGGTTTTGAATGTTTACTTTGAAATGGATCAATCTTGAATTCAAAATCGAATTGGACTATAAAGAAATTTAGTCATTCCGAATTCGATTCCTATAAAATAAATAATAACTATCGGAATCAATAAATTTAATTTCGATTTTATAGTTTAAAATAGGTGAACCAAACAAACGCTAAGTTTAACTGAGGAATTTCAAAAAAAGCGAAAAACTAGAATTAAATACATTTGATTCTATTTTCTTGTTTACGATGTTGATTATTGCAGTATGCAGTTTCCTTTTTCTGAAAATTTAAGTTTACTAATTCAGCAAATATTACAAATATCTGACCAATTGAAATGTCACTTTCCATGTTTGTTTTTTTTTTCTTTTGGCCTGGCGTAATTGTGAACTAATTATTAGCTGGACCAATTTTTTTTTTGTGTTTTTTAAATGATAGTTTGAGTTGAATTTGGGCCCTTCATTGGTCGCCAACTTTTTGCGTTATCTCGCGATTTTATTAATAATATTAAAACAGTTTAATTAGTTTGTACCTACAGTGTTATATAAATTTACGAAAAAAAAAAGTTAAAATTATTTTATATTAATAATAAAATTTGATGTTGATGTGATAACACAGAATCCGTGCTAAAGTGATAGTTTTGGCTCTGAATAAAATCGATGCTATTAAACTTAGAAAATTAATGTAAAAGGCCAACATCTACAGTACAATTTATAAATTAGGCATTTTGTACCTTTATAATTTCAAAATGGTCCTCCCATTTTCTATGCTTGTACCAATTATTCATTTAAGAGCTCTTTAAAACAGCTTCTCCTATTTTCTTTTACTTTTTTTGAAAGAAAAAGATACTAAGTTATATCTTTTTTATTTGTTTTTTAGAAAATAAATTTTACTAAACGTAATTAAGTTTCAAAATTTAGAATTTTACATATCAAATAATAAATTCTTAGTCAACTGTATTAGGCATGATCAGTAATGATCCTCGTATTTTCAAAAAGGTCTACGCGTGGTAGAGAGATTAGCTTCAATCACCACCTAATTTTAGGTGGAAATGTGGTGGAAATAGCTGTGTCCTAGCATTAGTTTGTAACTTGTCACTAACAATTTTTTTTGTTTTATTAAGGAATTATTAGTCTTAAGTGTATTATTAGTGTTGGTGAATTTATATGCATCATTTTTTTTAATTGTTATATAACATTACTATCTTTGACCCAACTTTGTCCCTTTTAGCACAACTACAGTTAAAAATAGGTGACACAACACTACATATGCCCTACTTAAAAATAAAAAAAATAAAAAAACATCTTGTATAACCCCAACATGCTTGTTTTGTGTTGATAATGGTTTAAAATATTCAAGAATTAATTCCAAATATGAAGGGATGATACTATTGTATCAGATTTACTGAATTTGGTCATTATATGTATACCGAATATGATCAGATTCAATGCTATAAAATCTATTAATATTAGTTTCCTTATTCGAGTACATTTATTGTGGGTTTTTGTAAGGACCTTTCAACCAAGTTCATTGGAATTTAGCTTTGGGTTTTATTAGAGTAAAATTTGGAATTGACTTTTGAACTAAATTGGGTTTAAAATCAAACAGTAAGTTAGAATCATGACAAGTTATGGCCAACAAAACTACTAATTAAAAAAAAATTCCGAAATAAAATCCATGCAATCTGAGATTTTATCTTTCTCAAAAGATATTGTAAAAAAAAGAAAAGGAGATTTAATTTAATAGAATACAAATAAAAATGAAAATGTAGAGCATTTACTATTAGGTAGCATGTCGAAAATCGAAAGCAATGCGCCCAATAAACAATAATTGGCGTGACGAGTTACAATACATATATCATGCCTCCCACCTACTCTAAAATATTCGCCAAAAATCGTGCAAAGTCTTGCTCTTGGATATTGTTTGGTAGACAAATTGATATATATATATATATATATATATATATAATTTTTATTGGTGAAAATATACAGAGGCCCTTCATATATATATATGCCATTCGAAAATACATCGCAACTTTTTCTTTCTTTTTTTTGATTGAGATCTCCTTCAGTTTCGATTATTTTTTCGTTGAAAATTAAACGAGTTAATGGTTAATAACTAATAGAGTTATTACATTTGATAAAAGTGTTAACTTGATAAAGTATAAAAATTCGAATTAAAAAAAAATAAAAGTCGAAGGGGTCTCAATCGAAACAAATAAAAGCTAAGGAATCTATTTCGAAATCGCCTATAGGTGTGGGTTCTCCATACATTTTTACCTAATTTTATTCCTTGTATGACCATTTTAAATCTTTCATTATTATTAGTATTATTATTATTATTATTATAGGATTTGGTGGACATTGTCCAACACACTACATGTGCTTACTTGGTATACAAGCTCTTAAATACTATAAAAATTAGATATCTTCTTTGGAATTTTGCCCTTTGGAATAGAAAACTTTTCATTGACTTGTTCATGTTGTACCAAATTACTTATATACATATATATATATATATATATGTACATAGTACATATGTACATATATATATATATATATATTTGTATATGTATATATACATACACACACACGCACACATACACATACATATACATATACATATATATATATATATATATTAATATATACTTCCCACTATGCTGCTTTTGAAAGAACCACTCATGTGTTGCTTCCAATTTTTTAACTGTTAGATCAATCCCTTTGATCATTTCTAGCACTTGGATTAATACTATTATCCCAGGGGACCATTAAACCTTATGTGGGGACCACTATCATTCCAACCCTGCAATCCTTAATCCAAGGGTCAAAGAGTCGGAAACACCAACTTCTTTATGCTTCTAATAGTATAGTAGCTCTACACTATATATATATATGACATTCTTGGAGTATGCATATAAATCGATAAGAACACGAATACTATACCGTATTTTATATAGATGTTTTCACTTTCTATACAATACTATTTTTTTTGTTCCAAAGGCACCATTCAACTATTATTATTATTTTTTTCAATCTCTATGCTATAAACAATAAACCGATAATTTTATATAAAAAATGTTAAATAATATTGATTAAAAGTGGCATTGCATATATTCAGTTCATTTTGATATAAATAATAACTATTTATATAACATTAATAAAAAAATAACTTTATAGAAGTTTTTAATGAGTCTATCATAAAATTTATTTTATAATTTTTATTTTATTCAACAAATGTTTTTTAATAAAAATTTTAGATTTTGTCTAAAATAATAGATTTGCTAACAATAATATAGAGTTTGGCGAGAAAATAAATAGCCTAGTAATATCTATGAAAAAAACAAAGTAGTATAAGATAGAAAAAATAAATAAATCTAAACTACATTACAGAGATTGATAAAATATAATACTACAATAGTTTTTTCGAAAAAAAAAATAGTATAATGTTGCAAATAAAGTTAACACTAAAATATAATACAGTAGAGTGTAATTAAGAACAAAAAAAAAAAAAAGGTCATAAGTTTGACTCTCATGTAGATAACGATGGATAGAACTATAGCAGGCCAAGCACCTAGAGTCCAAAAACAGTAAAAAAAAGAAAAACTTATAGAAATATAGTAGGCGAGTAGGTAAATCTCTAGGGATGCGTGCACAAGTAGGCAACAAAGTTGTGTGCAGCATTTTGTCTTCACTCACCATCACATGACTCACCACTCTTCTTTCTTTTTAGTTATTTTTGTCCTTATCCAGGGACGGAGCTATGCAGAGACGAGGGGTCGCCACGACCCCTCTCTTAGTAGTTTGAGGACTAAAATCAATAACCGTTGGGGTGTATATCATACATCACAATCCATCCGAAGGGTTGGGCAGAGACGGAGTTAGAATTCAATTATTAAAAGGCCAAACGAATCTTTAGTATAATATTTACATATTTAAGTTAATAATTAATAGCTAAAAATATATAATTTAAATAAATATAAAATTTCTGAAGTAATGGAACTGGGAAAGGCGGCCGTAGCCCCTGTTAGTCCCCCTTCCCTCCGTTCCTGAGGGTGGGACGGATTCACTAGTCACTCCACCCATTGGAAGAACGGAGTGTAGGATATACACTCTTTGTAGGGTGTGTCGGTAGCACTGTTCTGATTAACGAAAAAAATGTAAAAAACCCTCCGAACTTTAGTTTTTTTGTAAATAGGCGTCTGGACTCTCAATTTAGGCAATTAGACTTTTTAAACTTCATCAAATAATTCAATAAGCCTCTCTTTTTAATTAGAGTTATTAATTATACAATTGTTTTGGTCTTATATATTGTATATAGTTTTATAAAACTTCAAAATACATGTTAAAAAAGGGTTAAAAAATAAAGGCCGGTTCAACCCAACTTTCAATTATTATGCTTAATTACCAAAGTTGGAAGAGTAAACATATTTTTCTTTATATTTTGAAGCAGTACAGGATTATATGCATGACATTCGATCAAACGTTTGATTGTGTAATTAGTAAGTTTATTTGAGGAGAAAGATCTATCAGATTATGTGATAAAGCTTAGGAAATATGACTTTAAACGCCTATTTGTTAAAAAGCTAAAGTTTAGAAGATCTCTGCACATTTTACTCTTCTTTCTTTTATTCTGGTTTATGATGTTTTCATGTCATATGGATTGAAAAGGTTTCTCTCTCTCTATCTATCTCTATCCATCTATCTATCTCTCTTGACTATTTGAGAGACAATAAATTGGAAATGTTGATGTTTTAGTTTCTTAATTTTGGTCATTGCTGTAAGTCCAAGTCCTTTTCAATTACTTGAGATTGCTCTTTCAACATCCTACTCACATTTAAATTTGTTCCAATTTTATACATCAAATCATTGTCATTGTTGGAGGTGACATCGTAAATGAGAAATTTCTTTGTAGACTAAAACGTGAGGCCTTAATTACAACAATAATAGTAGCCCATTTTTCACATTGAGATATACTATCAAATATAATTGATATGTCAGCTTCGTAGCATAGCGATGCGACTGTCATGTCGTCAAATGTATTTTTCTTCGTACAAATGACATTACTGATTGCATTGAGTGGGGATGTGACCAAGTGATCTTAATATTTCATGCGGGTACAAAATTAGTTGGTAAGTGATTTATTGATGTCACTCCATATGTCATCCTACTAGAAATTTGGCAATAGATATGCCTTGTTTCAGGCTACTACGCTCAGAATCCAGTGAATGCACTCTTAAATTTTAGATAAAAACACGTAGAATTTATCTGAATTATGAATTTTTTTGAATTTATTATCCAAATTTCAAAGTTTTTTTTACTTTGTTTGATTTGAATCAGTCAATAATATTTTGACTTCAAAATCTAATCTAATTACTTGTTTTAATGAATTTATTAGTGTGAGTATAAACGTCGAAATTGAGAAGATTGCATCTGTATTGTTGCGCTACAAGATGTATCCAAAATGTTAAGCCAAAGTGTCGTTGATTGATTCAAATTAAATAAATTGATAGATAGAATGATAAAATCAAAACTTTGAAAAGCTGAATAGCCAATTTAATATTTTTCATAGTTCAAGTAAGTTTCAAACGATTTTACCTAAACTTTATTATAAATGTTTTAAAATTAAAAGCTAACGTCGTGTTTTGTGAAATTCAAAAGACATACGCATGGAGCTTGTGTGTGTAATGTCTCTGGGTGTTCTCCAAATGGTTACAATATAAGTTGCTGATCATTCGTCGCGTGTATGATCCAATCAAATGTATACACTAGTCTTATTTTAAATTGTTTGTCGATGATTTTGTTTATATTTTATGTTGCAGTTCAAAATTATTTTTTATTAATTATGTTACACTATTTGATAGTATGTTACACTGCGTGATTCAGGTGACATATTTCAAGTGCGGCGGCGTCGCCCTCGGGGTGGGGGTGCAGCACCACGCGGCGGACGGCTTCTCGGCGCTCCGCGTCATCAACACCTGGGCCGACCTCACCCGCGGCGCGCCCGTCACCTTCCACCCCTACATCGACCGCACGCTGCTCCGCGCCCGCGACCCCCCCACCCCGAAATTCCCCCACGTCGAGTACCAGCCCCCGCCGTCGATGCCGCAGGCCGTCGCGCCGACCCCCGCCGAGCCCCCGAAGACCCCTCCGGCCGCCGTCGACATCTTCAAGCTCCCCCGCGCGACCCTCGACCTCCTCCGCTCCACGCTCCCCGCGGGCTCCCCGCGGTTCAGCAGCTACACCCTCCTCGCCGCGCACGTCTGGCGGTGCGCCTGCCTCGCCCGCGGCCTCCCCGCCGATCAGCTCACCAAGATGTACATCGCCACCGACGGGCGCCAGCGCCTGCAGCCGCCGCTCCCCGAGGGCTACTTCGGAAACGTGATCTTCACCGCAACCCCGATCGCGGCCGCGGGGGACGTGATCGGGACCGAGGAATCGAAGCTGGTGACCGCAGCGCAGAGTATACACGCGGCGCTGGCGCGGATGGACGACGAGTACGTGCGGTCGGCGCTGGACTACCTGGAGCTGCAGCCGGACCTGTCGGCGCTGGTGCGGGGGGCGCACACGTTCCGGTGCCCGAACATCGGGCTGACGAGCTGGGTGCGGTTGCCGATCCACGACGCCGACTTCGGGTGGGGCCGGCCCGTGTTCATGGGCCCCGGGGGGATACCCTACGAGGGGCTCGCGTTCGTGCTGCCGAGCGCGAACGGCGACGGCAGCCTCTCGGTCGCCATCTCGCTGCAGGCAGAGCATATGGAGAAGTTCCGGAAGCTCATCTTCGACATTTGAAAATCTGAAAAATAATTTGAAAAAGGGAGGGAAGGGAACTTAGATGCAATTTTTAAAATACTTTGTTATATTTTTTGTTTTTCTTCTTTTGTTTTTTTTTTTTTTGTTTATAATTTGATATGTTTGTATGGATAAAGGACTCTCTAAGGAGTTAATATTACAAAGGATAATGTTTTTTTTTTTCTCTTGTTCTCTGGCTTAATCTTGTTAGTTTGTGATCTTGCATTGAGGGGCGAGTTGATTGAATGTAGTTGTAAATGCAGGATAGTTAGAGATGCAAACAGTTTAAAATATAGCAATTATTATAGTTAAAATATATTTTATTTAGTTGGATATAATAGAAAGGTTATGATAGTGAATAACTTATTTTATTTTTATATAGTTGAGAACTGTGTTCATAAATTTTGTTGGTTAGGTGAGATCACATCTAAGATAGGAAAAAATATATATGTATTATTTAAAAGGTGATTAGATAGGCAAATCTACCTCTTATTTAAAACTATTCTTTTTAGCTGTCGCAGTTCGAATTGAGGCCGATTAGCTTTATCTTCTGCAGTTGAGCTTCTCTTGCAGTTTCAACTGCAACAGTTGGATGCTAATATAATAAATCTCGCTCCATATATTGCAAGATCCGTAATGGAGTAGCAGTTGCATGTAACCAAATAGTTCACAAAATTTAACAAAGTAACCCTATTACTTTGAAATTTGAAATGGTGGATGCGACTAATAAATAGTAAGAACTAAAGTACAACAATGGGAGTTCGAACTTCCGACCTCTGTAGTCCACAATCAAGTTAAGCATTGCTGAAAGCCACCATGATTGCCAACCAGCAGACTTTTCTCCATTAAAACCGCAAACCTAGGAGTTTGTTCGCCGTGATCACGACTAACTTTTTGCGCTTATCTAGAGCAATTTGTGAGATATAACTGCATCCGATTTCGCAGCTTCTTCTCGACAGGCCCTACTTGTCGAGGGCGTTTTACCGTAATCACAGTTTCATTTTGCGCGATTCCACCGACAGTAACGGAAGGCGAGTTCGAAATCCGAGTTGCCTTTCGCCGTGCTCAGTTGGAGGGCAAAATCTGAAACCAAGCACTTGTAATGAGCAAACCTGATCAGAGCAAACCTAAGCACTTGTAATGAGCTTACCTGGGTATGATTTTTCACGAAATTAAGGGCCAATCAAGGAACAAGAACCTCGCAAGTTTATTTTCACTGTAACAGCAAAATAACAGGATGCAAAACTCAGTAGAGAATCAAAAAGAGAAAGGAGAAATCGAAGAACAGTCGCGTACATCTTTTAACCATCATCAATAGATGAGAGAGGAAAGATTCTACAAGACGACAATCTCTCAACAACAACAACAGAACAAATTTCTTATATATATCAACTCATTATCCGAAACTCAAACTCGAAACCATCACATCCATCATAAATTGAGTGGAAATAGACCAAATACAATCTTGCAGCTCAAATTTGCAGTAAACACACGATCGATGGAAACCCTCACGAAAAATGTAAAAGTAAAAGCAGTTCAACATCATTCCAGAACTAATCTGCAATAGAGTACTCACAATACAAAAAAAACAACTTACTCCCCACACTTCAATTAGATGTAGCATCAGTCACTGCAAAATAAGATATAAGGCTTGCGCTAGTGCTTCGCATTGTCGCTGTCGGTGAAATGGTGCACCGGAAGTGGTTTTCCTTTTATGCAATCCACTGTATTTTCTATAGCAGATAATAAACATGCGCGTTCACGGAAGCATGCTAGGAAGAAGCTGCAGCTTTCGCCTCCCAGCGTGACCAAACACGGACAATTAGCGATGCAAGTGTCGTGTTTGTGTTAGCCAAGATAGCTGTTGTTATACTCAGACTTCGACGCGACATGAACGGGCCACGACAACACAAACTGCTACACCAAACTGACTTTTTCCTAGGTGTTAACTTGAATCAAATTTCAAACCAATTTTCACAATAAGCCAACAAGTATCAGTTCAGTTCGGTACTTTGGTTTGACGGGAATAGTGCTTGGACCTCCATAGAGGTCATATATATCAAGGATTTAAGTGCCCATCGACACATGCCTTATCTACCGTGTCGTATCGTGCCAACAAGATATCGGCACGATATAGCCTCCGTGCCGGTGGCACAGCTCAAAACTCTCTTTTCTTTAAATTAATAAGTAATTTTTTCAATAAAGTTCAAAAGACTTAATAAAGATACATAATATGCAATTAAAACATTTTGTTGCTAAAGAAAATAAATATTTCATGCAATTATGTGTCGGCACACATGTATTTTTTGTGACCAACACGTATCAGCACAATCCGGCACGTACTGTGCCATACTATGCCGGCAAGTTTTTGGCACGATCCCGTGCCACGGCACTTAAATTCTTGATATATATTATGCGGTCGTAGAAACCCTTCCATACTCCCTATCAATCAATTTCTCAACGACAATTAGCAAACAACAAGAGTCGTGATGAACAAGATGTTTATGCGTCAAAACAGACCATATGGATTGAATTTTTATCCGAATTGAATGATAATCGCCTTCTATGATTAGCCCAAGCCATACACTTTAGTCGACACTGAATTTCCATCAGAGAGTATAGTATCCTCTGCTAGTGGATATCCTTCGAATTAATCATGCCTTTAAATCAAAGAAAAAGAGCAACAGCTTCTTCATCGTAAAAACATAAATCAAAATGAATTTCAAGAAACCCTTAAGTTGTCTCTTTCTCCATCATCAACTAATAAAAGGATAAGCATTGATCTCCAAACACGTATATGAAGCTAACAACACTCATCCAACAGAAAATTTAAAAAATAGAATAAAATCTGTGAAAGTGAATCACTCCATTGTTTGATCTTTCTACATTTTACACATATAACGCAAAGTCGATCATGACGATATTTCTAAGAAATGCTAATGCGCAGGAGAATCACTACATTTTAAAGTACGCATTAATAGAGAGAAATTTCATCTACAATTAAATGATGCAAAATGTTATTTAAATCTATTGATCCCCATCTGTATAACAAATATACGAACATCTTTGACTAGACCCTCTAGCAAATGCCTATAAATCAACATCGTAAGAGGACGGAGCGCACAAGAAAGAGAAGCATCTCATCCACATACCACATAACAGAGAACTAAACCTTCAAAGCTACCTGATCTTGCCACGAAATCTTCCTCTTACCGATTCTGCTCGGATTTTTCCCTACATCTCTACATATCGACAACTTAAGATTGCTAGCCACCGCATCTCCATCAACTGTACACCTCTCCGAGTTCTCAACTTTCAACGGCGCCCCATCCACTTGACAGCCCATTTCCTCGTCATTCTGGAAATATTCGAGACGATAAGTTAAACAGGCATTAGTAAATAAGTAATGCTACGGGGACGCAATAACCACCGCATATGCGGTGGATGAGCCAAGTTTCATGACACGGCTACTAACTAATGGTTCGACTTTGGAGTGCCAAGTTTGGTATCTGACTCATTAACTGCATTCTGGGATACATTCTGAAGTACCCCATGGCATTACTCTTCGTTCTTTATAAATAAATCAACTCATATGCACGTATTTTAGAGGATGATAGAATGGTTGAATTACCATCGAAGATACTTGATTCAAATCAAACATTGCAGTAGTGCTCGTTGATGCACCGCCCCTTTCTCTTCTTCTCTTATCTTCTAAAGAAAGATCATCGCGAACAACTGGACGAGACGGTCGAGGAATAGCAACCGGAGAGGGCGGGATTATGTGAGGTTGCTTCTTGATCCTATACTGCGCTCGCTGAGATCGATTCTCAATCAATGACTTGTATTTTCTTCGCAAGAATCTATGCATGGGAATCCGTTACGAATTTAGCATTGTTAAAGAATGTAAACTAAATATATTTAGGGTAATAGGAAAACATATTACAGCATTGACAGAAGAGGAAAAGGATAATAATAATACTTGATTTCAGCCAAGAGCCTGAGTTTCTTCTGCTTTGTCTTCTGAAGTTTCGCCTTTTTTGCTTCAGCTTCCTGTGAAATTGGGTTTGTTAGATCATAAAAAGAAAAAGTTTTGTAAAAAAAATTTTACAAATAAAAAATTTGCAATTTTGTAAAGAAATTAAAAAAAGAAAGGAATAGAACAACAATGAAAACACTAATCGTAAATTCGTTTCTACCAAGATCAGATTTTGACATAAGAAACTACAGCATACCAATTTACACATAAGATCCTCACAAAACCCTAGACCAATCAGAACTACAATACCAACAAAAATAGAAAAACAAAACAAAAAAAAACCTGAAAATTAACACCTGATAATAGAACAAGATGTTACCACAATAATCAAGATAACAAAGAAAAGCATCAGGAAAAAAAAAAGACAAATATGCAAAATTTGTGCAAAAATTGAGGCCTGTATTGTTGGAACCATCAAAACCTAGATACAAAAATGAGATATTATGCATAAATAAATTACCAAGATCAAGTAAAAATTAACACAAAAGAGAACATCAAAAAAGCTAAAACAAAAACCTAAAAAAATCTGATTTTTATCAAAGATCTCTTTAGAAAAGAGAGAGAGAGAGAAAGAGAAAAAGGTCTCACCTTTACCAACTCCTCGTAATCCTGTAAAAGGCTCTGAAACTTAAACCTTCCTCTCACATCCTCCCCAACTGGGTAAGAAGAAGACGATGGGAAGGACTCCATGGAAACCCTTCTCACCACCCTCTTCATCATCCTCCCCTCCCCTCCTCCTCAAAGCAAAAACCCACAAGAAGAACAAGAAGAAGATGATGACGAAGATGCCCAAGAAGAGGTCACAAAAAGATAAGTATGAAGAGAGAGATATAGAGAGAGAGAGAGAGAGAGATAATGGGTTGGTTTGTGGAGAGGGAAAGGGAAAGGTGGTTCCTTTGGTTTCTTTCTCTCTCTCTCTCTCTCTCTCTCTCTCTCTCTCTCCCCTTTTCTCTCCTATGGAAGGTATGACCAAGACAAAGAAGAAAACAAACACACCTCCCAAACATAAATTGGGGTATTGTATTGTAGAAAACATGAGATGGTTAAATTTTCCTTTTCTCTTTTTCCCTTTCTTTTTGTGGCCTTTTGGTGGTGGATGTGGAGGGGCATGTAGAAGTAGATTTTCATCTTGTGTGAAGGGAGGGGAAGGGGGAATGTTGCAAAGGGGCATTTATGGGAGGCAAAATTGGTTTTTTTCCCCCCCTTTTTCTTGGGTTGTTGTAGAGCTTAATTTTGTTTTGAAGGAGGAAGATGCTTGGTTGGAAGGTACACCATGAAGCCACCTAATCTTAACTCCACTCTTCTCTTTCCATCTCTCTCTTTCTTTTTCCTTCTCCTTCTTCTTCTTCTACCATCTTTCTCTCTCTACACATTGCTTTTGTTTATTTTTTGTACCTTTCATACATGAATGAATGTTGGTCCAACACCAATGGGGCCATTGAAAACTAGAGAGAGAGAGAGAGAGAGGAAATGGTCTTCCTTGAAGGTTGGGGTCTTTCTCTCTCTCTCTCTACAACAATATATAGATTTTTATTTTATTATTATAGTAAAATTGTGTGAAGACTATACATCAACTATGGGCCATTGAGACAAAGGTGCTTCTCCTTCATTCAATTATGTTTCAAATTTAGAACCACGGATACCAACTATTAAGTTCTTAATCATCTACGACAGGTACTGTCGACCTTCCTCTATAATTTTTTAATCAATATTCTTTCAACTTTTGATTTTTTTACGATAAAATATTTTTATCGATTAAGTTGGAGATTTTATCAATTGATAAGTCCGATCACTAAGTAAATTTTTTTAAAAAATTAACAGTGAGAAAATCACTAAATTTAAACAAAAATTGTAGCTTAAGAACTCAAACAAATAAAAAAATTAAAAATTAGAAAATTATTTCATAATTCTCTATAGTTTGGGAGGTCTCCATACATTTTACATTATTATTATATTATTTCATTTTTGGTTGTTGGGTGTGTTATTAATTGAGAAAGAAAAGGCAAGGACAGGTGGCTGCTCTTTCTCTGTTTCCTGCAGCTGAGAATGTGATGGAGAGAGGTGGATGGGAGATGGATTGTTAGTGAAATTGATTGAATTTACTAAAATACCCTCCTCTTTTTTAAAACTTTTCTTGTAGGGGGGACATTCCTTCCTCCCTATGCCTTAGGAAGCACCCAGAAAGCCATCCTCTGTTGCTTGACTTAGAAAGGTTTCTTCCCCTTTCTTCTCATTGAAAGGAATAAATAGTATTTGGACTTTTTTCGAAAATAATTCTGTAAAATTTCGTATTTAGCTAAATGACCGTCTAAAAATTAAAATTGGCAAACTAACCCTCTCTTTGTCACCTCGGAGCCACAGTGAAATTTTCTATTAAAGGCGGTGAATGATTTACCGTCTTCATAAAGACGGTGAATGATTCACCGCCTTCCTAATTTTCAACAAAAGCGGTAAATCATTCACCGTTTTTCATTTATTTCTATTTTTTTCTATATCCTATTTTTTCCTATATCATATATATAATCCTAACAACCACATAAAATTTTTAACAAATCACATTAAATCTTAACAAACTAAAAATCCTAATAGTCTATCCATACAATCCTAACAACCAAATAAATTTTTTAATAAATCACGAATAATCCTAACAACCTCACTTTTTTTCTCTATTTCTTATATAATTTACGTACAATTTTTATATCTGTACTTTTTTAGAAGCATTTTAAATGCGGTAAACTATTCACCGCATTCATAAGAGATATAAGAATGGTACGTGAATTATATGAGAAATACAGAAAAAAATAAGGTTGTTAGGATTATTCGTGATTTATTGAAAAATTTATTTGATTGTTAGGATTGTATGGATAGACTATTAGAATTTTTAGTTTGTTAAGATTTAATGTGATTTGTTAAAAAATTTATGTGGTTGTTAGGATTTTATATATATGATATATGAAAAAATAGGATATAAGAAAAAATAGAAATAAAAACGGTGATTGATTTACCACTTTTGTTGGAAATTGGAAGGCGGTGAATCATTCACCGTCTTTAAGAAGACGGTAAATCATTCACCGCCTTTAATAGAAAATTCAACCGTGGCTCCGAGGTGGCAAAGAGAGGGTTAGTTTGCCAATTTTAATTTTTAGAGGGTCATTTAGCCAAATATGAAATTTTACAGGATTATTTTCGAAAAAAGTCCTAGTATTTACTTATGGTGTGCTTAGTTCTACGTAAAATTGTGAAAAAAAAAAGTCCGTAAATTTTTTTTTTTTGAGGAAAATAAGTTTTACGCTCTCTAGTGTTTGGTTTGTAGGAAAAAGAATAATTTTTCATTACGGTTGTTTGGTTGGAAAAAAAAAAGAGAGAAAAAATTATTATATATATATTTTTTCTTATATATTATATATATATTATTAATATATAATAATTATCATATTACATATATTAGTATTATAATTTATATTTATAAATAAAATATATTTAAAAGTATACCTCCCTTCGTATCGTAGAACTCCGAAGAGGGAATATTATACAATAATTAAGTATGTAATATAATATATAATAGTGTATATTTAATACTATAAAATAAATTACTATATATCTATAAATAATATTTATAAATAAAATATTATATAATAGTGTATTTTTATTAAAAATAAAATTATATATATATATGTGCAGTGCACCTCGTGGACCGCGTGCCCGCTTCAGCCCCCAACGCCGCTATTTTTCGGCAAAGTTTTCGGCAAAGCGGAAAACGAAAACTTCGCTTTTTCACAGGATTCGTAAAATAAGTTTTCCAATTTTTTTTTTTTACTAGCAAACAAACATCGGAATTTCACTTTTCAACCGAAAAAAAAATTTTGGGGTAATTTTACATGAAGCCAAACACACTTTAGGCTTCGTTCGATTCAGATATAAATAAAAAAGTTAAATTATAAAAAATCACTTTATAAATATTTATTTTTTATTTTTTCTTTCTAATTTTTAAACTTTTTTATTTTACTTCCTCAACATTTCAAATTGTTACATTTAGCCCCCCTCCGTCAGGATTCCATCACTATTCCGTCGATTTTTTATAATTTATACCGAAAATATTTTTAAAAATGACATAAATATATTAAAATATTATTTTTTTCTTATAGAAGAAGTAAGGGCAATTTGATCATTTTGCTCTCTTCATTAACATCGTACCCCTAAAAATATTTTTAAAATTTTAATAGGGCAAAATGTAGGTTTTCGAAAGTTATGGAGGGAAAGTAAAAAAACGGATATTTACAAAAAAGTTTCTGTATTTGAGTCAAATAAGAATTGATTATTTCAAAAATAGATACAAGTTTACATATAAGCACGAATTAGACTAAGTTTTTGTTTGGATGAAAATTAGGGTATAAGCAGAAATAGAAAAGATATTATTTGAATAATTAAGAAGAATAGGAGGAATAGTGAGTAGTTATAATTTAAAAATACCAAAAATACCCCTCGCTCTAAACCTATGTAATATAAAGTTTTCACTTTTATTTTTTAAATAATATGTATTCAAATTGACGGGTTTAAAAATAATATTTTTTCTTTAAAAATTAATTAAAAATTCAGAAATAATATTATCTTTACAATTATTGCTTGAAATTTACTAATAATAATTGGAAATTACCTTGTCTTGTTATAATGAGCATAATAATAATTGGAAATTAGATAACAATCATATTAGATCTCATATTATTAGATATGAAAGGAAGGCAATGACCATTTTTTTTTTTAAAGAAAAAACTCAAATAATTAGGTCTCCTATTCAGCTATAAATAACTAGTTTTCAACTTTAGATATTGAGTACTCACCATCAAATTCTTGGTCAATAGCACTAGATATGATCCGAAAAGGCAATAACAATTTCAAATAGTCTGTAAAGGGTTTCAGAGTAGATTGTTATCTCTTATTTTTGAAGTTTAATTTTTTTTAAAATAAATAAAATAGATAACTTGCTATTTTTTTTCTCTAAAAATATATATATTTATATATTTTGGCCACACAAAGTAGCTTTCATTAGTGATAGAATGGTGATATGAAGAAAGATAAAAATAGATCAGAATTGATGATTCTGTCCTGATCCGTGTCAAATGAGATAGTAAGTAAATATTAAGATTATAGAAAAAATATAATCCGCTCCGATTCCGACCCAATAAGAAACGGGTTAGGAGGTGGGGGAACCTCTCCGGCCTGCGGATCCGCCCGTTAGCATCCGTTACTTGATATAAACCATCACTTGCTCGGTCCATGGGTGAAACGTGGTGGACCAGGTCCACGCAATAAACTCCCCTTCAAAAAAGCCCCATCCATCCCATTCCCCCCCACCGTTCTCGCCGACCTCGGAATCGGATCGCGCCGCTTCCCTCCTCAAACCCCCCCAAACCCCGAAAACCACCCCCATATAAATACCTCCCCAATAAGCGTAGACCCTTCTCGAACACCTACCTCTCCCCCATGGCGAACCTCAAAGATCGCCTCCTCCCCCCTCGCCCCCCCTCCACCACCAACGACGCCGCCGCCGCCTCCTCCGCCGCGGCGGCGGCGGCGACGGCGGCGGCGGTGCCCCGGCGTGGGGCGTTCCAGGGGATGGACGCGCTAGGGCTCAAGAAGCGGGGCCAGAGCGTCCGGCCGTGGATCCGCGTCGACGCGGCGACGGGGGAGTCGCACGTGATCCAGGTCGACAAGTTCACGGTGATGCGGCGCTGCGACCTCCCCGCGCGCGACCTCCGCCTCCTCGACCCCCTCTTCGTCTACCCCTCCACCATCCTCGGCCGCGAGCGCGCCATCGTCGTCAACCTCGAGCAGGTCCGCTGCATCATCACCGCCGACGAGGTGCTCATCCTCAACTCCCTCGACGGCTTCGCGGTGCACCAGTACGTCGCCGAGCTCCGCCGCCGCCTCGCCGCCGCCCGCCACGGCGACGGCTCCCCCGACTACCTCCCGTTCGAGTTCCTCGCCCTCGAGGTCGCGCTCGAGGCCGCGTGCACCTTCCTCGATGCCCAGGTACTCGGATTTAGGGTTTCTCCAGGGCCTCTACTTGTCGAATTATTGGATCGTTGAAATGAAGAGTTAAATTACTGTGTGACTTTTTAGTTGTTGTTGTTGTTAGGAGTGATTTGGTGATAATTTAGGGGTTGTTTGGTTATTCTGAAAAGTACGAAATTTGTTTCCAAAAAATAAAATTTTGATTTGCCTATCTAGTTTCATGAAAAATTAGTTTTTTCGTACTTTTTTCCCCAAATTATAGTGAGAACTAGTGTTTTCATTTTACGAAAATAAAACGAAAACTATTTTTTATAAAATTTGAAAAAAAGAAGTTTCCAAAGAAAGCTCGTTTTCTTGGAACATGGAAAAGACATTTTTCATAAAAAAAAATTCGGAAAATTTACATTTCATACTTTTCTGAGGAACCATACACCTAACGTTTGTGTGATTTATTAGATGCAGCGTGATTGATTAATGTGAAAAACTTTTTTTTAAAAAAAACGTCACTTAAATGAGCATAGCTAGTTAGAGTGTGTTGAATATGCCCTGAAGATTGATGGATTGATGGTTTGGGACATTACTTGCTTGCTTCTGAAACTGCCCTTTGCATGGTTTTGACTTGGGTTAGTTACACCACTGGTCCCTCGGCCTTTATCCGATTGTTCACTTTTGTCCCCCACCTTTTAATATTTTTATTTGAGTCCCTGCCATTTGTTAGTTGTTTCAATATAGATTTTCCATCAAAAAGTTGTTAACTTTGACACAAATTGCCGTATAGTAAAGGTGGTGCTGATGTGGAAAACAACTAATAAATCATAGTGATTCAATTGCAAAAACTAATAGCTTTGGGACCATAGTGAAAATCGGGCGAAGGTTAGGATCAATGGTGTAATTAATGCTTTCGACTTTTGACTACCCTTATGCTGAAACCTGATCAATCTCTGCACAAATATACTGAGTGGACAACTTTAGAAAGGTAAGGAGGTGTTGGAAGTATAATATTATTAGGTATGAGATCATAACAGTTTATAAAAGATTAAAGACCATAAAGGTATAAGCATACGGAACAGGGATATAGATACAAAAAAATGTAAACAACATCAAAAAGTACTTTTACAGAAGCCCTCAAAAGTTCAAAAAGTAGCAATTAAGCAGTCTTAGGATTTGATAGTATAGAAAACTGTGCATGAACTTATCGACTCATATGGTAATTCAGTCAAGGTGGCTACCAGTAGGGAAGTTTGTTTTGTTCTTTAATCTGTTTATCTTTGTCCATGATTGATTTACCACGTAGGAAGGGAAAAAATTATGTTCGACGTGAAATTTGCATTTGCATCTTAGTATACGGCTTATAAAGGAGATGAATCAAATACAGTACGTCATAGTAGGGGCTCATAATTTAAATGGTTAGAGGCTGATAATTGAACTCCTTGTACTTGTCTGCGTTCTTTGTTTTGTACAATGCAAAGTTGGTTGAGGTGTTCTTTCAAATTATGGATATCGTATATGGCTTGTTTAATACTGATTACTAATTTGGTTGAATCTCTTCCATAGAAGCATTAAATGCAATTTAATCTTCTACTTGCAAGTACCTAAAGAGCAGCAGTTGTAATAAAGTTTGTAGAAAATTCGGCTCATATACCTCCTATTCTTTTACCTAATTTCAACAAGATATGATGTAGAATGATTGAAGATCCTTTAACTAACCTTCCTTTTGTAGAACGAAATCTGTGCTTCCACTATCTATCACTTTTGGCATATATAGAGTGATGAACATTTGGGACCATCTAAGTGCTCTCATGAAAGGCTGTTTGCTAAGTTTAATTGTATCTGAGGTGCTGCACTTACTATTTTCAATCCTTTTGTTATTGCATACAATAATAAACTTTACTCAAGTTTGTCCCAGCATGCATACTCAAATAAGTAAGAGTAGGTAATTCTATCTGAATTCTTTTGCCTACTGAAATTGTCTCACTTACTGTATCAAGTGATAATGGCGAGTGATAATGGTATTTTGGAAATTTCAGCAGTAAAAGCATAAAGGTTTTGTTGCTAATTTGGAATGTATATGCTATTTCATCAGCCACGGGTGCTTTTGAAAAAGTTCAGTTAGAGTATCATTGTCCCATTGCAATCACACTTTTGTGAATGCTAATAAATTACGACCACAAATACATAAATATGAAATATGAAATATTTTTTAAATTTGTATTTTCATTAGCAAAAGAGGGGAAATACATTAAGGAACTTCACATGTAAGTTTATACAAAGCAAAAGCAACAAACTCTTGTAGTCTGCTGATATGCCTATTGCACTAATAGTTGATTCTGAAGTCATTTTCTGCACACAGTATTCACTGATGAATTAATGCCTACATCCTAGTTCAATCCAAAACTACGATCAAGACTTCAAGCCGGTTGAGAAGTCCCGAAGTTGACTCACCACCATTCTGTGTTACTGGTCTGTTAGCTATTTGTCCTTGTGAAATAATTACTGCCATTACGGTTGCATCTTGTTTAACTCGTACTTCTTTTCTTGCACTTGATGTTTGACTTAAACAAGTAGATTTCATTCAGTAAATAGAGAACTGAGGACATTTGCGAATTTCATCAGGCTGCCGATCTGGAGATTGAAGCTTACCCTTTGTTAGATGAGCTGACATCCAAGATTAGCACTCTTAACTTGGAACGTGTACGGCGTTTAAAAAGCAAACTCGTTGCATTGACTAGGAGAGTCCAAAAGGTGAACAAAAACTAATTCTTTTTGTTAGTTCCTTTAGTTTTCTTGCCCATTGCTTCTTAACACTGTTGCAGAGTTTCTTTTAAAGGTCAGAGATGAGATAGAACAGCTGATGGATGATGATGGCGATATGGCCGAGATGTTTCTCACTGAAAAGAAACAGAGAATGGAAGCATCATTCCTAGGTGAGCAGTCTTTAAATGGATTTAGTAATAGTGAACCTGGCATATCAATTTCTGCTCCAGTTTCTCCTGTTTCTTCACCTCCTGGATCTAGGAAGCTTGAGAAGACCTTTAGCTTTGCTAGGAGCAGGCATGACAGTTTCAAGAGTTCGGACTCCAGCATAAACAACATAGAACTGTTAGAAATGTTGTTAGAAGCTTACTTTGTGTTCATCGATAATACCCTCAACAAGTTAACTTCGGTAATTACTACAAATATTCGTGTTATTTCATTTTATCATAGTTAGATTGAAGAATCTAAACGTTTGACTTCTGTGCTCTCTCTTTTCAGCTGAAGGAATACATTGACGACACAGAGGACTTCATCAACATTCAGCTGGTATTTTCTCTTATCATTTCCTTAATATTATTCGAGCCACCCATTGTTCTCACAGTAATATCATGAAAAGCTATATAAACTATGATACCATCAACTTAATAATGTCTTCAGTGATTCTGAACACTGGATATTGGTCCTACGAAGAGTGATCGAAATTAAGCATGGATAAACTCTTTAGTTATCTGGGGATCCTTTGCGTTTCCATGATACACCATAGCAGTTCTTTTATTACTTCTTGTATGCATTATTACTTCTTGTATGCATTACCTCCTTGCCTAAAGGGAAGCTCATCGCTTTTAGGCTAAGTTTGGTAATGTGGTGGCCAAAAGCATCATTTCTATTCTATGAAAGGCCCACAAATTTAAAAGTGCTTACAATCTTTCTTCCTCCAATGCTGTAAAATTGCGGTTGCAGCCGCCACCGGAGAAGCCTGTAGCCGGTAGCAGTTGCAACCACAATGTAATAATGTAAGAGAAGGAAAAATTGAAAGCATTTTTAGATTTTTTTGGGGGGACTTTCATAGTGTAAAAACAGTGCTATTAGGCACCACATTACCAGATTAGGCCTAAGTGCGTAAATAATTAGCGAATTACGTTATTGAAAGAAGGTCATTCTACATAAGCAGTTAAACATAACTCTTCTGGGTCAACGGCATGTGCCTCAGCATGTGAAATAATTAATGAAATTTCTTTTGTCAACTAGTGATGCATCATTATCGAAACTTGACATGCTTGAAAGTTGAAACAACCAGCTAGCCTCATATCTTGTTTGATAAGTTAAAAAAAAAGTTGTGCGAGTCAGAATTCATTAACGCTGGAGAGGGACAAAGGCATACAATTCTAGTCGGGACATGAGGGCATCTGATATGCATCTTTGCATGAAGAGCCAATCATGAGCTTTTTACAAGTAAAGTGTTCATCTTTAAAGCACTCTTCTTTTAAATCATTTATTTTAGTCGTTTGCCTGGAGTGAATTGTAGACCAACTGGGAAAAGCTAAGACTTCAGCATTGGTTGTTCTGTGATAAGTAACTGGCGTGGCGACCATAACTTGATGATATACACCTGTTAAACAGCACTTTAGGAGGCTGATCTGGTATATTTTTGCTTCAATACTGCAATATTACTAAATTTGGGTGCTCTACATGTTTAAGAGCTAATAATGCTAAATTTTTTACAGATATATATACATTTTAATATTATTGTGCGAAAGTAGTGAAATTACCCTTGTACTCGTCTAGATGTTTTATTACTGCTCCTGCTCAACTTCTACCTTCTGTTGCCTCGTTAGTTCTCCGTACAGTGTTGACGACATTTTGATGACATCTTCATGCTTGTTTCTTTGTCTGTCCACTAATTGCCCATTTATAGCTAAATAATTGAATTTGACCTTTTCTCTTCTACTCTTTTATGGTGCTAATTAAGTTGCCGGTAGGCTCTAGATCGCATTCTTAATCAAATGACTCGAGCATCGATCTCAATTCCCATCTCGCAGGACAACGTTCGCAATCAGCTGATCCAATTCGAGCTGCTACTGACAACCGCGACATTCGTGGTTGCTATTTTCGGGGTCGTCGCGGGGGTCTTCGGTATGAATTTCGAGGTACCGTTGTTCGAAGAATCAAGTGCGTTCCAGTGGGTGCTCATAATCTCCGGAGTGTGCGGCGTGATTATATTCTGCTCTTTCTTGTGGTACTTCAAGCGCAGAAGGTTCATCCCGCTGTAAATACGTCGGAAGGGATTCTTCTCAGATGCTTTGAAATCTGCTTCGCGTGCATCGTACAAATGCTCAGCAGGTAATTTCTTTAAAAAATCTTTATATTTTTTCCTGTTGTGTTCATGTACATATCATTCTTCGGAATTGCGACGGGCAATCAGCTTGTGGGTCTAAATAATAACAGAAGGAAGAGGTTAATTCAAAGTGTATATTGTTCTCCTTAGCTGTCGAAAATTTTTCGCAACCAACTAAATTTGTGTGTAAGCATTTTCGGCGTCTTTTAATCCTAGTGGAACTTTTTTTTGGTTATGGTGACTGATTCAGAAAGAGTGGTTCATACATGCATTGATTTGAGAATTCGAATATCAACTATCAAATCCTTAATCAATTGTGTGGGGTACAGTCGATACAGAGATTATAAACTAATGAGGGCTTTTATATCAAATTTTTGGTCATTGACTCAGATCAAGCCTTTCATTCTTTATTGCGAAAAATGTGTAAAGTTATTAATTAAGTAGCCATTTCAATTGCTTGTTTTGTATATAATTTTGTATAATTTTAAAGCACGAAGAACCCAAATGAACAAACTGAATACACAAACCTTATGGTTGTTCCATTCACTTCAAAAATATTTTTGGTTTTGTAGCAGAGAATCACACAAATCCAATCATACATGAGCCATTCCCAAACTCTTTTCCTCCTCTTCTTTTTATTTTCAAAAAAAAAAAAAAAACATAACACAATCCGCAAACAAAGAAGAGAAAAGAAAAACGATTCGCCGAGGTTTCCAACTTCATGTGGTGAGAATAGGAGGCAGAACTGCAGATTTCTTGCCCTTCACAGATGCTTTGGTGTCCGGAAACAGCCCGTCCTCCGGCAGTTCGGATAATACCCCGAACTCCGACACCCGTATCGGGAACGGGAGGAGATGTCCGGGAAGATTGACGACGCCGTCCCCCACGAACATCTCCCACAAGCTCTGCGCGGCCTCGCGCACGGCTCTCACGCACTCCAGGCTCTCGGGTTCGAGGCAGATGTGGGCGAGGTGCTTGCAGTGGCTCATGAAGTGCTCGTACCACAGCGACATTCGGTACCCGTGAATTAGCCCGCAGGCGCGTCCGTCGGGTCCGTTTAGATGGGCCGGTTGGTACGAGCCGTGGGCGATCTCGGTGTCGCGGTCGCCTGCGAGCGATCTTTGGTTCAGGTTTGCAGATCCAACTATCACGTACTCGTCATCCACTGCAACAAAACAACCAAATATTGATAGAGGTAATGTTATCAGAACGACTATACTAGTGTTCTCTACTGTTAGAATAGTTGATAAGAATATTAAGAACTTCTTACCGATCATAAGCTTCGCGTGCACATAGATCAAGAACCGCCGATTGACCTGCGCCCGCCAGTAGTCCGTGCCGCGCTCCGGCGGCTCCGGCGGGACGTACTCTCCGGGGTACCGAACCTCTCTGTTCCCCACACAGAAGAAGTTCAAATAGTCGCAGGGGTGCGCCCTCCCGCGCAGTCCTGCGTCGTCTATCGCCTTCGCCACAATCCCGTACATCATCTCCATCGTCAGCCGGTTCCAGTGCAGGATCGCCTGCACCGTGTCTCCCTCTGGCTCCCCCTCCGGCCACATCGGGGTTACGATATACGCCGCGAACCTCTCCCCAAGCCTGATCTTGCTCGCGATCTTCAGCGCGATCTCGATCGGCACCAAATGCAGGCAGCCACAGTCCTGATCCTCCTTCCACGACGCGCAGCTCCCGAAGAAGTACTGGTTTTCTATGTAGATAAACCGCTTCGCCCTCCGGATCGCTTCGACGTACGCCGAGTGTATGCTCTGATCGATCGTGACGTCTTTTCCGCTCATCAGGCCCATTCTGGCGGCCACCGCCGGGTCGGAGGGGAAACCGACCACCGAAGCGTCGTCGATCGATCGGAAAACCTGCACGTTCCACGATTCGTTAGCGTCGGGCGGCGACGGGTCCGGGAACATCTCCGGCTGGATGTTCAACAAGCAATCCGACATCTCCCGCGTTGATTGCTTCCTCCACCGCTGCTCGAAGTTGGCGAGCACGTCCCACGCCGCAGGGCCCTCGAGCTTCGAGTGCACGTCGTGCCACGGCTCCCGCGGCCCGCCGTGCTTCAGGTCGGCGTGGGGGAAGTTGTTCTGCTGAAAATCGTTCAGGTAGGTCGTGTCGAGGTCCCGGAACAGGGTGTGGCTCTCGTCGTCGTACCGTCCGCCGCAGATGTCGATCCCGCCGACGTAGCTCACGACGTGCCGCGACGACGAGCCGTCGGGTGCGGGGGAGTCGAGCGTCACCGTCTTCTGGTGGTGCGTGAACTCCGTCCCGACCTCGACGTGCTGCACGGCCGTCAGCGTCGGGTCGGCGTTCCGCGGGCAGAGGAAGCACTTCACCGCCGACCCCTCGAAGTACTTGCGCGTCTCCTCATCGTGCGTGTTCATCAGCCCGGCGTTCCCCAGGAGCGACACCGCCGTGCGGTCCTGCCACACCATGACCAGCACCGCGACGCCCTCCGCCGCCTTCCTCTTGAGCAGCTCACCGACCGTGACCCCCTCCGCGCCGGGGATCATCCGCTCGGGGTCTCGAATGAGCGTGATGTTCACGTTCACCGACCATCCGGCCACGTAGATGAAATGCCGCGCCTCCGTGCAAGCGACGTAGAGGTCCTCCCAAAGCCGCGGGGGGCGGTAATGCTTTCCGTCGGAAAGCTTCACCGCGGGGCGGAAACGGTTCGAAAGATGGCTGTTCTGGTACAGGGTGATGCTACAGTTCTCGCGCTGTGGGAAGTAGGAATTCGGGAGGCCGGAGAACTGCGGGAGGCGAATTCCGGCGTTCCAGCAGGGGTCGGAGGCGACGTCGAAGAATCGGAGGCGGACGTGGATTTGGGCCTTGCGGAGCTTGCGGCCGTCTTCGGCGTGCAGCGGGAAAAACCCGTGGATTGGTTCGGAAGAGGAGGGGGAGAGGAGGGCGATGGCGGGGATGGAGGCGAGGCCGAGGACGGAGGCGCCGACGGGGAGCTGGTTCTTGACGGAGAAGGTGAGGGAGGGCGCGGAGTGCGCGCAGTAGACGCGGAAGGACTCGTTCCAGACGGGGTTCTTGGGGTGGAATTCGACCTCGCGGGTGCGCGCGATGCGGGCGCCGCCGATGTCGAGGGTGGTGTAGAGCTTGGTGTGGGCCAAATGGTGCAGGTGCAGGGTCTCCTCTATCCTCTCTACAGCCTTGTGTTTGTGGAGGAAAAGAAGAGGGAAAAGCAAGTTTTAAACTTGAAGTTTGCAGATAGAAACTATAGCAATTCTAAATTTAGTTATGAGTCCATACTAAGCATTGTTGGTACGAGTGTCAACGAGCCGAACACGAGTGAGCCGGACCGGCTCGTGTTCCACTTGTTTCATAAACGAGCCGAACACAAGCCGACATGTTAAAGTATCGAGCCGAAAAATTCAGCTCATGTTCGGCTCATTTATTAACGAGCCGAACACGAGCCGGCTCACGAACAATAAATTAAAAAGATTAAAAAATATATATATATAAAATAAATTTATGAGATCTTATCCATTAGATCTAATGATTGAAATTTTATATATAAATAAATATTTTTATAATTGAGTTGCGTTTTATATAAAGGCTAGCTTCTTTCTTTTTTCTTTTTTTTTTGAGAGAAAAAAACATCAAGCTATCTGTTTTGTTTAATTTTCTTTTAAAAAAACTCAATTAGAAATGTGAAAAAAAAAACTTGACTTCGAATTTAAAATTTTGAATATTAACTATTAAGTTCTTAGCCAACTGCGCTAAATACAGACGGTTTTTAGAAGTTTAGAACTTGAAACCTATGGTATCAATAATCAAGCCCTTGATGTTAAATTTTGCCTCTAAAGTTTCAATTTTTAAAGCAAAATTTAAGGGTAGTGATGAAGTGGCCGCTGCTAAATGATAACCATAAATAAAATATGAGTAGAGCCTGAATCCAACCTATCTAAGAATCCAGACAATCTATTTAAATTTTTAGAAAAAAGAAAAATATTGAGGTGTGATTTATAGTAGTAAAAAAAGCTTTTTTAGGGGCCGTTTGTTTGTGATATTCTAAAAATATCGTATATATTATATTTGGAATGACAAATTTGCTACTAACTTATCAATTAATTTATTAATGGACTACTGGTAATTTTCTGTCACATATGTAAAGGAAATATATTTTCTAACTTATGATAATCTACTATTTCTACTATCTTTTTAATAAAAAAATATGAAGATTACCGAAATATTACAAGCCGTGAACCAAACTAGCCCTTAATAAAATGAACTTCATAAATTAACTAAAAATATATGCACCTCTAGCTGCTTAAAAATATTTACAACAGTTTACTCATGCTAATGTGTGAGATTCTTTTTGATTATCTTTACATATTATAATAATTATCATAATACCAGATACTCAATTAAAATTCATCATCTTACCATGTAATACATGAAGTAAACATGGCATAACTAGAAACTAATTAAGTTGGGATTATTGAGAAATTACAGTGAAAACACAGATAAACCCAAGAAAAAAAAACTAACTAGCTAGCTTATTAACAATAAGATCTAGAAAAACCAATTTGTGCAAAGCTTATTTAGCCCAACAAATTCAAAAAAACAAAAGGAAAAAAGGAAAAGAGAAGTTAAATGTTGCCAAATTGATTAGCTTTGCATTTGGAGTATTTCATTTCCCCAAAGCCTAAAAAGAGAAATGGAACAGATGATCAGAAACACTACCTCAAGAATGTGAGTATTAATTGCATGGTGGAGGTGATCTGCTTCAAAAACAGTGACATCCAAAATCCCATGGAGGAGGGGAGAATCCTCTGTAGCCATTACTTCCTCTCTTTCCCTTTCCCTTTCCCTTTCCCTTTCCCTTTGCCTCTTCTCCAAATCCTTATCTTTCTCTCATTTAAGCCTCTCTCTCTCTTTTTATATTGCTTAGATTAGTTATTGTGTGGCACCTAAACTACTCCTCCATATTTATTTTGCTCCCTATTTCTTTCCTTGCACATGTATATATAATATTCTTAAAGGGTTTTTACTTATTTACCGCCGACTACTATTCGAAATTTTTAAATTTATCCTAAAATTACTAAAATATCTTTCAAAACTCCGAATCATATTAGTAAACTTTAAAGGATTTGGGAATATTTAAATTTATGTTTTGAAAATAAAAAAGAGCATTTTAGTCGACCAGAAGTATATTAGATATTTTTAGGGTATATTAGATATTATCCTTATTCTTAAATTGCACTAGTAGTCCTGATCAAGTTTGATGATACTGGTCTCTAAACTCTTATATATTAAAAGAGTTTTACTTTTATCATTATACATATTTATTAGGGAGAACTGTAATTTTCCTCCTTTGAGGTTTTGCGCGTTTTTACTTTGTCATCATGTGGTTCAAAATTTATACTTAACTATTCTATAGTCTTATCTTAATTTTACCGTAAGATTATGTTGTTGAATAGAGTAGAAAAGTAATATATTTTTGCAGGCGCCACATTATGGTAAAATGCATATTATAGGATGGTAAAATATTATATTGTAATATATGTGGTTTCCAAAAAGTAGTACTTTATCACCCTATTTAATTGTAGATCCTACGATAAAATTAAAATAAAGCTACAAAATAGTTGCGTACATTTGAATTACATGGTGGCAAAATAAAGATACGCTAATTAAACCTCGTAGACTCAAATCGAAACTTTTTTTATTTTTAGAGGGCAATTTATTTTTCGCACTCAATGCATTCGAATCTATGAACCTTGCATATATCAACTCTTTCTTTTAGTCTCACATTTCAATCCTTTTATAGAAATTGGACCTTCAAATTAAAAATATAAAATAAATGAAAAACCAATGGATTCATAGTTGTTCTCATTTTCAGATTACTTTAAAGCAAGAATTGAAAATTAAACAATGGTGGGAACTGAAGTAAAATATTATTAAAAGTTCAAAATCTTTGAACGACAAATTTAAAAGTTTGATGACCAAAATAAAATTCGACTTAGAGTTCAAGGACTAGTGGTGCAATTTACCCCATGCATGTAATTTTTGACCTGAGTAGTTTAGGTGGAGAATGTACCCTTAGAATACCTAAACCCCAAATAACACTCTTAGTTTAGGTGGAGAATGTACCCTTAATTTGCATTTATATATATATGTGTGTAGTACTAAAGAGGTCACATGTACATTTGCTTCATCCAATCTAAAAGTAAATTAAACTTTGTTTACATACTGGGGTAGGTTATGAATAGGCACCTTTATTCTAGGGAGGTGTTAAATAACTTTTCAATGGGGAACTCTCATTGGAGGAATTTTCAACATTGGATTCATGGACCATTAAGAGAGAGAGAGAGAGAGAGAGAGAGAGAGAGTACTTTGAAAGTGGGTACTTTATTTGATGTTCACATTGCAATTTCCTTGGTTGGCTCTTGGGGACAAATTTTCTTGCATATACCAGGTGTATCCGAACATCGTGCACCGCCCATCTATCCGTCTTTGATAGACCGAAAAAGTTAGATACGATTGAACTCAGAATCTTCTATTTTGATAGTATGCAAAATAATATATATATATATACATATAGAATTAGGCTACTATACTATCTATAGTACCGGAGCTCCGGTACTATAGTCGCTTTTTTGATCTTAGGGTGTCCAAATCAATGATCCACATCGTTGAAACTGATCTAGGGCATATGAAGTTCTTAGGAATAAAATTTTAGTTTTTTTCGATATCGTTTACTTAGTAAATAAATCATGTCAAAATGAACGGTGAAAATTGAATAATTCTTAAAATTTGAGTATAGGACTTTCGAATTCAAGATCAAGGATATTGACCTTGATCTATATAGTTTAAAGTATTTTCTATCAAAATTTGAATAAATTTAGATTCTTCTCCACCGTTAAACTACAAACTCGCCATAATAACCATTGAAATTTGACAATTTTGAAACGGTTTGATCACAAAGTAAACTACGTCGAAAAATTATAAAATTTTATTCCTAAGAACTTCAAATATCCTAAATCAGTTTTAACGGTGTGGATCGTTGATTTGAACACCCTAAGATCAAAAAAGCAACTATAGTATCGGAACCCCGGTACTATAGATAGTATATATATTACTTTAGAAGGTTAAGCTGATAGAGAATAATATTTTTGATAATTTGGACAATCACTTTGCTTCAATCCAACTGCTGATTTGTTCGACAAAGAGATTACAAACTAATCCAATTACGCTATGTAAACATGTAAAACCTAAAAATATATATTACTTTCGTGCTTCTCAAAATAAATATATAATAATATTTAATTGACAATTAATACACATTTTACGTAGAAACTCAGGTACAGAGGAGATAAAACTGACACGGGATGAATAACTGATAGATAAGCGGTGCGCATGTGCGTGTCGACGCACCCGGTGCAGGCGATAAACATCATTCTCGGGAGTCTAAATATTTTTTTTTTTTTTTTCTTGGGTATCGAATAAAGAGAGAGAGAAATGGAGAGGAAGCCAATAATGGTCAAGTAAGGAGGCATCAACTGTTCGCTTACTTTTGAGTCGGCAATAGATTATTCTGAAATGGGTAAATTACGCTTTTACCCCTCAAACTATGGAACACACAACACTTTGGTCCTTAAATTTTAATTCGTGGGCATTTTTTGCAAATGGCCCCCTGAAAAAATTTTATTTTAAAAATAGTCCTAAAAAATTTATAATTGCAAAAATGATCCTACTCCTGCCACGTAGGCGCTACGCAGGCGCCACACGGGCGGGCTGGGAGGTGGGGTGGCAAGTTGAACACGGTGAACCATTCACCGTGTTCAAACACGGTGAATGGTTCACCGTGTTTTTTTTATTATTCGCGCGGATTGATCTATACTATTTTTTCGGGGCTGTATAAGTAACTGAACACGGTGAACCATTCACCGTGTTTGAACACTCAACCCGGCGCCCATCCGCCCGCGTGGCGCCGACGTGGCGCCTGTGTGGCAAGAGTAGAGCCATTTTTGCAATTATAAATTTGTCGGGGCTATTTTTAAAATAAAATTTTTCCAGGGCCATTTGCAAAAAAAGCCCTTAATTCGTTTTAATTTCTGACTCAATTTTTTTCAATTATTACAATTAAGTCTCAAAACTCAATTTAGCTGGCTAAATATTGATAAATTATTATCGAATTATCAATTATAATACTTTTATATTACTTGTATATCATTAATTTGTCAATGTTTAGCCAATTAAGTTAGATTTTGGAATTTGATTATAGTAATGCAGAAAATTTGAATTAGAAATTGTAATGAATTAAAGTTTGAAGACCAACATGTGTTCATTCAAATAGTTGTTCTCATTTACATAACATATGGAATATAGATAGGGTATTATTATATGCCTCTCCGAGCTGGTTTCTTGAACAACTTTTTTTACTTTTTTTTATTTTGAATAAAAAACTTGTTAATATTTTTGTTTAAATAAATAGCTAGATGTTTGTCATACGAATGTGAGCTTCTGCTTTGGAAAATAGTTAAAACGAACTTATATTAAGCCTCAAAGGCAAGCCCTACTTTGAGTAACTTCTGCTTCTGTTGCTGTTAGAAACTGTTTGGCGACTCTTAAAAGAAAAACAAAAAACTTGTTAGTGTTTGTTTAAATAACGTTATTCAAATCGAACATCTGTAGAAATTCTAGTTGCGACAAACAAATTATAAGCCATCAATGAGTGCTATATGATCTAATAGTGACATTTTGAGAATACAATCAAGTAACTAACAAGTTGGAATGGATAACAAATTAATTGGATAACTTTGTTAGATCAAACAATTTATGAATAAATATCTTAGTTAGGATTATAGATTTAAAATTCCTCAATTTGTTCAACTCTAATCATAACTAAAGAGTTAGGTATGAGCATTGTGTGATGCCCTGCTTCCGGCGCGGGGGGGGTCACTTAGTCCTAAGCTCGCTTAACCCTCTTAATCTTCTGGGTCTAACCACCACCCAAAATGTTATCGCTGGGTTAAGAGATTTAGCTTTATTATACATTATATATAGGATTATTCTAAATTTTGGAGGTGTCACATTTCTCTCCCTTTTTGCCCTGATGTTCTCATCAGGCTCGAGCACACTCACAAATATTAAGCGATGTGGGACTTGTCTCACAGGCCTTACCATTCAAATCTTAACTCAGGCTCAGTCGAGACTCATCTAACATGTCTGACCGGTGATTAGCTCCGATACTAATTATGATGCGCCTTTTTCCGGAAGTGGGTCAGCCATCCTGCAACTACTCTAGCACGAGATTCTCTTAACCATATTCTTAATTTTTTGGACCTAGCCACTGCCCAAATATTATAACTGGATTAAAAGATTTAGTCCTATTATACCTTATATGTAAGACTGTTCCAAATCCTAAGGTGTAACACATAGTCCGTCCAAGTGACCTTCTAGAAGGCAATGTGGAATTTGTATTTCCATGCTTTGCTTTGAATGAGGCTACTCATGTTAGTTTTCTTGGTCTAGAATAAGCCAAAGGAATCTTCCAAGCAAAGAAAGTATTAATGCTTAAAGACTTAAGGATGGAAGAGGGAAGTCATGCAAAATGACTAATGTAGCTACTACTTTGACTATACATAGATTTGATATATTAAAAAAATTTATTTAATTGTATATCATTATTAAAAAATTAATTCATTATTAATTAGTCTGCAAAAAAAAATTAAATATTACATCGTTATCACATCGTGTGACTCTTTTACACATATTATCTAAAATTAAACTTGTCTCAATTAAAGGCCTAAAAGTTCGTTTACAAAATCCAATTCAAACAAAATGAAAATGAAATCATGGAATTTTACAAAGAATATGATTTCATGTTGTAGGATTTGTATGAGGTCAAACAAGTACATCTAATTGAAGTGACATTAACATATATAAAAAATAGATAAACAAGTATTAAATATAAAGAAACCATAGAGAAAATTGTCTCAAGAGAAAAAAACCAAGGATAATTTGATCCATATATGAATTCATGCTTACCCACGCTAAATGTCTATTCTTTATCTTAATTTCTATTTTTCAGAAGATATAATATAATTCTTGTTCGGATAACATGGTAACAATATTAAAAACGTGTTGGACTCAAAATGCTTAAATTTAAGTTATTAATACTATTTTTTTTTTGGAGCTTTAATTTAATATTATAAAATAGTGGTGAGAATTGTCATTAGAGAATGATCCAACTGATGCTTTAATTTAATTTCAATAATGAACCAAATATATTTGAGTGATTGGTCATTTTATTTTTCATTCCAATACAAGTCAATTTCATTTCAATTCTCGTTTCAATCATGAACCAAACATGCCCTAAATGGAGTTGGTGCCGTAGCAATTATATATGCTTCTTTGGTTCTTGATTCGACTCTATAAATTATATTTTGATCAAACCAATGCGATCTGCGTAACATGCTATTACTTCACCGAAAGCAAAAGAGAATATTTTCTCCTGAGCTACACAAATCTCTTGGCCGGACTAGGCCGAAATACGATGTGCCCGATGCATTATTATTTATAGAAACAAAATCGGTTCCAGGGGACAAAAAATACATAACATATTTATCTTAAATAAAAATTTAAAGCAAATTATAACAAAAGTACTATGCATAAAGCATAAGGTTTTTTAAAATTTACTTTGACCCCTAAAATTTATAATATTTTAATTTTTACCATACCACAATTAGGGACTTTCATATAATTTTTAAAAAGTTGAGGGGGTCATCTATACAAATTGCCGTTCCGGCTCAACCAAATCAAACCCGGCCCAATATGCGGCCCAGCCCGGATAGTTTTCGATCCAACGGTCCATGATCATTGAGCGGGAAACCGAAGCTCCCGAATCATATTACGATTTGTGCGAGCAAAATCCCGCTCTTTAAAAAAAAAAAAAAAAAAAAATTCCCTCTCACTCTCATTTTCACTTCCCCTTCTCTCTCTCTCTCTCCCCCCTCGCCGGAGCCGATGGAGAAGATACGCGTCGCCGTCCGAGCGCGGCCGCTTTCGCCGGAGGAGGCGAAGAGCAGCCCCTGGAGAATCTCCGGCGACTCCATCCACCTCTCCTCCAACCAATCCACCAAATTCGAATTCGGTGCTTCTTTTTTACCTTTTCCTCTCAAATTTCTAATTTTCAAGTTTCGATTTCGATCTCGTTTTGATCTCTGTTCTATTCCATCATTATCTTCGAGTTTGTTGTCGCGTTTCCGCGCAGATCGGATCTTCGGGGAGGAGTGTAGGACCGCCGACGTCTACGCGGCCCGCACGAAGGGCATCGTCGCATCCGCCGTGCGCGGCTTCAACGGTACTCCCTGAATCGACTCTTTGCCCTCCACGTATCGAATATCCGCTAATTTCTGAGCTCGATGATTGATTTTGCGGCATCACAATTGATTGGTCTAGTAGATTTGTCCATAGGATGATTGACTTTTTTTTTTTTTTTGGAAAATTAGGGTTTTGATGCAATCTTAAATTCTCCGGAGACGACATTGTTTGGTTGTTAGAATCGATGCTAATGAATCATTGATAAGAATGGATAGATATTAGCGGAACACTGCCTAAATGAGGGACATCGTGGGGTCCGCCGTGCGCGGATTCAACGGTACTTCCGAACTCCACCATTGCCCCTCTGTTCATCGAGCATCTGCTAATTACTGAGCTTGATGAGGGATTTTGTAGCATCAGAGTGGATAGGGTCTAGTGGATTTGTGTATAAGATGATACATTGTGCCAAAATTAGGGTTTTTGATGCATTTTTTAAACTCTCATGCAACAAGATTATAGAATCATGGATAAAAATGTAGAGATATTAGAAGAATTATAAAGCATTTTGAAATCGAGCCTTAAAAGTTTGATAGCAAATTTGAAATAGGTGCCTGAATTTTAAAGGTTTTGATTTTACTACCTAACTTTACAATATCTGTAGCACTTTTCATGGAATGTTCTGTCGAGTAATAGAAATATTCTATTGGCAATTTGGGTTCTTCCTCAAAAAAAGAAAAAGAAAAAGATCTTGTTTATAAACTTCTGCATGAGTTGAAAATTGCCTTGACTTTGTTGATATCTTTTTCCTAGAAGCTGTTGAAATTCCATACTTATTCAATTTAATTTGATGGCCATCGGACCCTTTTGTTTACTCATATCTTTGAAACAGGTACGGTTTTTGCATACGGACAAACTAATAGTGGTAAAACGTATACAATGAGAGGATCTGCTGCTGAACCAGGGATTATTCCTCTCGCCGTGCATGATTTATTTCAAAGTATTCAAGAGGTGGGTTCCCTTCTTTTCCTCTCTCTTATTTGTTTTCTTTCTACTCAACGTTCCGCGTGCCATCCTATCGGTTTCATAGTTCTGGTCTTAGCTATGAATTTTTTGTTTTTGGTTCTCAAGCACTTTACTCTTGCATTTGTTTGTTCTCTTGGCTTCTAATTTGCGTATAGTTTGTTTATATTTATAGTAGCTAATTGTTTGTTTTCTCGCTTGAGCTCACTGTCCACTTTATCAACTCGAAACATGTTTATTTACGAAGTATACTTGTCAATTCTTGCTGAAGAATTACATGTACTGTATGCATTATTGTAATTCATGAGGTGGGAAGTATATAGAAGTATAGAACATTTAATTACTAAGAATTGCTGGTACATGGCAAGGTCGTGGCTGCATGGAGGAGGTTAATACAGGTTTGGTGGTAACCATATGGTAGGGAGATGAACAGTGTAACCCAAAATGATTTAAGAAAGAGATATATAAGAAGATGAGGCAGGTGTAGAGGGATCAGTTTGAGACGTTGAGCTAGGTTGGTGACACAGGTGACATTAATTGGCTGTTGTGGAAAACGAGCCCTGTGGACCTTCATTGAGTTAGGCCCCCTCTATTGAGGTCCCTTATCACGATTATGCAACCTTGGTTGTCCATCCAGTACCCCTACATTATGTCTTTCATATTGCCTTGTCAATATCAAATTCCTGATAGTTTCTTTAGTTTTAGTTTCAGAAAGTAAATTTAAAAATGATATGCGGACAATATATTGTTTATCCTTGTTTTTGTGCTCTGATACCTTAGCACCAAGGACAACATATTGGCATCGACCGATATTCATGTCTCATGTAGTGGTCTGTTGTATATCACCAATTCATGTGGCCTTACATGTCATCATTACTTTCTTGTACCTTAGGATGTAGATAGGGAATTTCTTGTTCGCATGTCCTACATGGAGATATACAATGAAGAAATCAATGATCTACTGGCTCCAGAACATCGGAAGCTACAAATTCATGAGAACCTTGAGGTGAATTCGAACTTTTCTGATCACACAATTGTTTTCTCTTCATTATATATTCATTCCTGCATTGTTTACAAATCTTTGTCTTTGAAGAGGGGTATATATGTCGCTGGGCTGAAAGAAGAAATCGTTACCTGCCCTGAACAAGTCCTTGATCTTATGGAGTTTGGAGAATGTATGGTTTCTTTACTTTATCTTTTTTTTTTGGCCTTTTCTGTTGTAACAATTGAAAGATTGGACAACTGATGCAGCTCATCGTCACATTGGGGAGACAAACATGAATCTCTACAGTAGTAGGTCTCATACTATATTTCGCATGGTACAGTTTTATTTTTTTGTTTCTTTTCTTTATTTCTTTAGCTATACGAGTTCTTTCCTTTATGGTAAATACTATTTGAATCGTATTGCAGATAGTTGAAAGTCGAGAAAAGGTTGAAGACAATGACTTAGGTGACTCTTGTGATGCAGTTCGTGTATCTGTTCTTGTATGTATAGATGGCCAAAGTAGTTTCATATTATGTTTATTTTTTCTCTTTTTCCTTTTTAGTCAGTTAATGTGAGAATTCTCTTATGCATACTTTTAACTAACATCTACTTCAGAATTTAGTGGATTTAGCTGGATCAGAACGTGCTGCGAAGACTGGTGCAGAAGGCGTGCGCTTAAAGGAGGGTTCTCATATTAACAAAAGCCTAATGACACTTGGGACAGTCATTAAAAAATTAAGTGAAGGTGCCGAGAGTCAAGGGTAAGTTGTAGTGGCTTCCCAAGGGCCACTGTCAGCTGAGATAATATATTGGGCTTTTGCACACTCACTGACCTGCACAAATATTTACATATATAACCTTGTCAAATCTAAAACTTAATGTATACACCTCCATAACTGCATTGCTGACAAAGTGCCATTATCTCAATTGGGGAGTCATACCAATTCATGAGGGGCATATTCGAAAATTCAGATTTTGTAGGGATATGCAATAGATGATTTCAAATATCTCTGTACTGTAGGATATTCCTTATGGTGAATCTTGATTACAGGGGTCACGTGCCTTACCGGGACAGCAAACTTACACGTATCTTGCAGCCTGCTCTTGGTGGTAATGCCAACACTGCCATCATTTGTAACATAACTCTTGCACAGGTGCATAAACTTTACTTGTTTTCATCTCAGTATGGTATTCATCACTTTGTGTTTTATGCCATATTACAACAACGTGGTCTCAATTGCACTTGTCTAAACATTGGCTCCATCTTATTTGAATTGGCAGGTTCATGCTGATGAGACAAAAAGTAGCCTCCAGTTTGCAAGTAGAGCTTTGCGTGTTACAAATTGTGTTTGTGTGAATGAGGTCTCTTTCGCTATTGGAATTGCTAGTTCTTGCTAGATTTGAGATATTTGGTTCTTGGTATATCTAACTGGTTTGCTATTTGCTTAATAGATTCTGACGGATGCTGCTTTGTTGAAGCGCCAGAGAAAAGAAATTGAAGAGCTTCGAGCAAAATTGCTGGTTTTCTTTTTTTTATTTGTTATTATGTTCTTTGTATTTGATACTTCTAGAACGTCCAATAATAGAATCTTCCTTTCCCTTTGAATAGAGTTCTCACTCAGAGCACTGGGAAGAAGAAATTCTGAACCTACGAAACACACTGTTGCAGGTTAAATTTATTCTTATGGCTTGTTCATCCTTCATAGGAGAAAGCACTTTTTTATATTAGCAAAATGTTCTTAAAGATGGAGACTGTTTGCTAGAGTGAGCTTGAGAAGGAGAGGATTGCTTTAGAGTTGGAAGAGGAAAAGAAAGCTAAAGCTCATCGGGAGAGGAGATTGCAAGAGCAGGCAAAGAAAATTGCAAATCTCAGTTCATTGGTTTTGTATTCAGAAAGGGACGAGAAGGCTGCAACCCTAACAAAGGTTCCTTTTTTTTTTTTTTTCCTGCTTCCTAGCTGCTTGTTGCCATAGCACACTCATGAAGATTCTCTTTAGTAATTTTTTTTTTCCCTTTATGTAACTTATGCGTAAGTTGTTAGTTTTCACTTTTTAAGAGTGTCCTGTCTTGTAAACATTAGCTAGCCTAGCTTGTTTTGGGTTGGTTTGGAAGTGTTAGCTTGGCATAGTTTACCTTTCTATCCTTGGAATTTGAAATTTGGATGGCAGTATTATTTGTTTGGCAAATTCATGTGTATTGTTAGTTTGTCAATCAATTGAATTTGGCAAATTCATGGGTAGTGTTAGTTTGTCAATCAATTGAAACATTTCGTCCACATTTTAAGAAGACCAAACTTTTATCATATGCCACATTAGGTTAAAATATTCTCTCTTATATTTGATCCCTTATCTTTCATTGAAATACCCAAGAAGACTTTTTTTTTGGTTATGTCATCCATTGGTGCCTTTTCCATTCAAAATCTCTGATGTCTGCCAGCAACTGAGCATATTAACTACCAATCAACAGAGATTGTGGGCGAAAAATAAATCCAGGCATGACTTAAATTTTTTTTGGCAAGTTCAGGGACCAATCTGTTTAAGGGTATAATCAGGAAGAAAATTGTAAACTGTGGCTGATGTGTTTTTCAGTTTAAGTTTTTTTTTAAAAAAATTATGAGCTTTTCAGTTTATTTGTTTATTTCCTTTCCTTTTCTTTCGATATATCATTTTGCCTTTACCACTATATGTCAACTGCTCTATTTTACCAATTGATTTTTCATATCCATGCAGAATAAAAGAAGGGTAACATGGTGTCCAGGACCCTCCTCGAAGCAGTTAATGGATGAGGTATAACATTTGTGATTACTCCTGTATTGTATGTAATTTTTTAGTTGTAAATATATGTTCATCAGATAGAGGTAGTTTTGTTATTGCTTCCAAGGCTCCTGTTATGGCTTATTCTTGTTAGAACTCGCTCTTGCTTCAATTAATGCATTGAAGGTCCACATTTTTGTTCGTTTAAGTTTTTGTCTTCTGAACATACGTGCCAAAGGTTTTGATATTCTTTATGTTATTAGCCAATGCAATGAAAAAGTTGAAATATTATGGGTTATACTGCTTTCATTTTATCGGCTGAAATCTACTCTAATTTATTATCTGTTTCTACCCTGCAAAAGGTGAACCTATATTTTCAGGTTGCTTTGTCTTCATATTTCTTTTTTCCCTAGACAATTTGGAAGAGCCTGCACCTCTTGTTGCTTCATGTTTCCATCGACTTGTTTAATACAAAAGGTGAATAAATGATATGTTCCAAGTGCAGCAGGGCTTGAAATATGCTAATCTAAGATAGAATAAACAACATAGTGTCTAGCAGAAATTAGTCCGAGACCGAAGTATTTCATTTTAGTTGGAATCAGCTCAAACATCTCCAGGACAAACTTCTTTGAAAAACGGGTATACAGAAATTAGCAACATTTTAAGGATCATATATTAGCATGTCTTGTTTCCTCTATGGTTTTATTATCTTTTGTATACATTGGCACAAAGAACTCCAAAATATCACCTAAATATATAAAATTTATTATGGTTATTCTAATTTATATATTGATGTTGATCTTTCTGAAAATGAGACTTCTCAGCTGATACTTAGTCTAAAACTTGATGCCGCCAAAATAGAAACACTGAAACAGGGAAGTGAAACCAACATTGTGAACTTTTTAGGGGCAATTTTTTAGCAAAAGGAATACCTTTGGATAATTTACTTCCTCTACAAGCTAGACCATACTAATAATTATTCTACTCGAATTACATAGTTAGCATCTCTAAAAATTAGAAATGTCATATTTAGTGTTTGTCATTGAACAACTTTATTTGAGTTGTCTTCAGGTATTCACTTATGATAAAGTAGCTATGGCAAGAGAATCTACCGGACATGAGCGACGCGGGGGCTTGCTACCACCTTTTGAAAAATTGATGCAAGAAGATGAGATCGCTGAGGATGACCATTCGGATAAAGATACTGAGGATATTTTTCTTCCTGATGTGCGTTCTCTCTTGCATGTTACAAACAGAAGAAAAATAAATGTCAATGCGACTGACTCCTTGGTGTGTATACTGTTTAAATTTTCTCTTTAAAAAATTGTTTAGATGTTTCAAATTGGTTGATGTAACTTCCGTCATTGTACTTGCTAGGGAAGTGAACAGCCGGAGAACCAATCAGAAATTGTAGATCAAAACCTAGAAGATTATGACACTGACACCCAGGTTCTTATTCATTTCTTACTTCATTTTGTGTTAGATGCTTTGCTATTCTATTTAAGGATAGATATTCTCATGCAGAATATACCTGGGGATATTGAATCTGAAGTGTCAACAATTAAATTGGAATTTGAACACACTCCTGGAAGGACAATCTCTTCCATAAGCCGAAACAATGGAAGAAAAAGCTTAACTATGAGAGAGTCCGAAGCAATCCTTGTGATCAAGCAACTCCAGGATCAGGTTATTCATATCTAAATCAACAATATGTTCCTTGTTTAGACTGAAATTGCATTGTCATTATGCTGTGTTTCTTTTGGCAGATTAAATCATTAGAAATGGAGAAGGCTTCAATTCAAAATAGTTTGGATGATGTTCTTGAGTTAGCAACTAAGCAAAACCTCTCTTTCAATGAGAAGTATGATGAGGTAAATAGTGCTATGCTTTGCAGTAGTTTGACTTATTAAATCAACCTTTATCATACTAATTTTCATGACATGAAATCGCTTGTCTTATGACTTTATGTTATTTATTTTTTGATGTCTCAATTTAGATTTTATATTGAATATTTTGAGAACAGTTTGTGAAACTACCAAGCAAGGATTGTCTTGCTGGTCAGGATGGTGGGCATATGCCTTGATAAGTAAACCATGCTACAATAGCTAGTTTAGTACTTCCATCAATCCTTCCATTTGAGTATTTTTCCTTTGTCAAAGATTGATAGTGGACTCAAATTTTCATGATCAACTAAGCTTTGTATAAAAATACCCACTGAATGATACACAAGCTACATGAAAAAAAATTAAACTGTGATTTCTGTTACTGATTCTTTCTATACAAAGTATTGCAAAGTTTACAATACCTTATTCAGGTAGAACACAATCTACCACAATTCATTAGTTTCTTCTTAGCCAGATGATTGCATTCTACCTTGATATACTGCAATAACCTGATTAAACTAATTAATTTTTTCTGATTTTTTGATATTTAGATAATATATTTTGACGATTATAATTCACATGGAAGTGGACTGTTTTTCCTAATCGTGTTTTAAAGGTTGTATGCTTTTGAAACAATTCTTGTTCAGATGTGTCATTAAAATAGTCTGGATATCTGTGATGCAGACCGTGAAAGTAAGTTAATATTATTATTATTATTATTATTTTCTCTTTTGGTTTCTCAGGCTTACATAATACTACTAGACTACAACTAGTAGACTACCTACTTTCTGTGAATTCCATTCTTCTTTGATATTGTATTATCCATTCAACTTACATTACGTTTCTCTGTAGGAATTTGCGTGTTTTTCTGGATCATTCTATTTTATTCTTCTTCAATCAAATATTTGTGTCTTTTTTGTGATTTTTTCTTCTTCCTTGCATGTAGCTCCATCAAGAGGCTCTAAAGGCACACGAGGAGGCTAGAATTGCTTGTGAGCAATTATGTTCAGTTGCACCTGGAGAATCTAATGAAGTATGTGCATCACTGTTTTTATGTACATTTTAATTGACTCTTTAACCAATTCTAGAAGGTCCTAGTGATTTTTATCATGCAACACTCACAGCACTTCCCTTCTTTTCTTCTTCTTTTTTTTTTTCCAAATTTCTCAGGAACTTGCAGCTGGTCCCTCCATCACTTTATTAACGGAAATCGATAGCGTAGTACTACACGTTGATCAATCAAGACAGACTGTTGACGATGTTTTATCTTTTGTTGAAGAGCTCTTCCAGTACTTCTCCAACCTTTCAGAGATGTTACTGGTACCACCTATAGCTATTATTGCAGTAAGATAGATCCGTAATATTAGCATTGCAGTGATTTGCACGTTTTTAGTAATGCTAGGTCTAGTTGCTTGTTCCTATAATTCAAAACAAACTTGTACAAAGATACTTGGGTATATCTTATAAACTTTTGTGGTTGTTAACTGTTTACAAGTCATACTATTTGCCATCTGATGTGAAGTGGTGGTGGTGATTGTTATCATTTTAATAGTTTGTTGTGTTTTTCCGAAGTCTGAACTATTACTTTTATTAACTATTATGATTGCTGGATTTTAAAACCTATTTATGTGAAATAATGATCTTCAAAGTTTCATGGTTCATGGCCAGTTTCTTTTGCTGTGGCAACAGATGAGGAGGTGCTACAGTTTGTTGATAAATTCTTTTTTCCCAACTTTTACATAAAATAAGGGTGTAAGATGGTGAAATCCTCCCAAAAATCATACAAGATCCATATTTTGACTTATGTTCTGTCCCGTTCTGTAGTTTTGAAGTTCATGCTTTTCCCTCCCTCTATTTTTTGAGAGCTGCTTACAGATGTAGGCTTTATTTTTGCAGATAGTTGGGTTGGTGTAATCTTCCGTTGTCTCATATCTTTCATGTCTTTTTTTGTTTATGTTTTTGTTTTGTAGGAACAAAAATCATTTGCTTGTCAAGATATGATACAACTGAGATCCATCATCAGTGGACATGAGAAGATAAGCGACTGCATGATGAAAAAAAATAATGAAGCTGTGTTAGAGAAGGTGTGACTGGAGAATATACCCAATCTGGCTTATGATACTTCCTGAAAATGAAACTTTCTAACTATGAATTTTGATCTATTGCAAGTGCAGAAGTTTTTACATGATCAGTATGTGGATTATCAGAATGAAATTCAGAAGCTGAAGTCCAATCTAGACAACTCTGAAAAGGCTATGGCTGTTAGTGACAAATTCAATTATGTCTCCTGTATTTTCTCTCTTTTCTGAGGCCTCGTTTTATTCTATAGGCTTTTCATTTATGCTAGGAGCTCAGCCTTCAACATGACTTGGAGAAGGATAGCATCTGTTGTCAACTACTCAATCTTCAGAAGGAAGTTACATCCATGTCATCGTCTTCTTTAATGAAGGAAAAGGAATCTCTAAGAAAGGAGCTGGATAAAACAAAATCAAAGCTGAAAGAAACTGAGTCCAAGCTTAAGAATTCCATACAAGACAAGATAAAACTCGAGGTTACTAAAGTTCTACTGTTTATGCTTTATTAACTAGTTCATGGGACGTGTCATTGTCATCAACCTTTTGCTTTTCCAGAGTGAGAAAGTGCAGGCGGAACGAGAAATAAAGCACTTGCATAGCCAAAGGGCTATTCTTGAACGCGACATTAGGAAACGTGAGTCTCTAATTGACAAAAAGCGTGAATCAAAATTACCTGACTTTAACAAGCCAAAGGAACATACTGGGGTGGTTGACCAAGCTCTTCAGGTGCTATTTACTGGCCTTGAAATGTAGATCTTACTATCTTAAGATTAAAGCTATTTTGTTTTATTTTTATTTATCAATATGTTAGTATCTTCCCTACAAATCCTCACATAAATTTGACAAATATTGTGCCTATCAGATAGTATTGTTGAAGTTTCAAATTTAAGAAAGCTCTAAAATAGAAATAATTTTAATGTCATATTACCGACCGTCCCTAGCGCCAGTGGCAAAGGGCTTGGTGGTTGGTATCCGAGGTCCCAAGTTTGAAGCCTTGTTGCTTCACATTTTCAGCTAAGTTTATTTCTAAAAGAAATAAACGAAGCGGGTAGCATGCTACCTTTCTCACAATTTTTTTTTTTAATGTCATATTATCACTTGACGTGATGCCAAATTTCTGGTGGAGAAAACTCAAGTGAAAGATTTACTTGCTCTTGCTGATTATCGTTTAGATGAAGGCAACATAGGAGCGATCCTCCGAAAATCCGTAGATTTGGAAACTGTAGTATAGATAAAGATAGCAGCTTCTTATTTTGGAATGTGTTCTTGAAGGATTAATGTAGTTTGTGAAATATCTTGGATGTTATCATCTTTAACTGTTATTGATCTAGTACCAAAATTATGAAGAATAACTGTACAACCTTGACTAGCCACTTTTGCATGATCTAAAATGAAAAGCAGGTCCGTGCTACTGTAAGCCTTTAAATTCCTCCCTCAGGACACTTACCTTGCCATGGGGACCGGGTAGGGCTAACTTCTACTGGTCCTTGGTTATACCTTCTAATGAGAATTGATTGCGCTTATAGACAAATCTGTTAAGAAGCTCAGCTCATTTGTTGTGGAATTAGACCAGCTATTAATGTTGGCTTATCTGTCAGTCACATGTGTTGGATATAAAAATATAAAAACACTGTTCTCTAGCAGAAAAGCGGTTGTTTCATATAATTCAACAACATGATGTCTTCCGCGCAGTTGAAAGCTATGAAAAAATATGCAGGAAATTAGTTGTAGTTTTCGCCGTGAGAGTGGTTATATGTTCTAAAAAGTAGCAGATGCTTATGACAACATATACAAGTATCCATAAATGTGATATTGTTAACGTAAACAAATGCGTCAAATCAGTACCTTTTTTTTCTTTTTTGTTTGTTCTGATAAAAATATGCTTAGCATTATGCCATCTGAATCTCATCGTGCTTCAATACTAGCATAATATTTACTCATCTGTATTTTGTCATCTCCTGTTAAACATCAAGGATGATTACGAAAAGCTTGAAGTTCGTGCTTTCGAGATGGAAGCTGAGATAGGTTCTCTGCAAGATGCTTTAATCAGCACAATTGCAGAGAAGGAAGAAACAATTGCTAGGAATGAGTTCTTGTGCTCAGAACTGGAAACTTTTGCAGACGAGATGAGTTCAGCAGATTTTGAAATAAATTCCTTGAAGGAAGAGATCTCTATGTTGGTATGCGCTACTTTTTCTGTAAAACTATGTCTATGCTTTCTCCATCAATTTCTACTTATGAGTTGTAAATATCTACTATGTAGATGCAAAAGTTGGCTGCATCTGAATCCTCTGTTAGAAGTTTGGAAGGATCTCTCGATACCTCATCAAAAGAAAAAGAAGAAATGGCATTGGTAGTGCACAAACTTTTACTTATAATAGGGAGCCAGTTATTATCAATTTCATTGAATAATATTTGATTTTTTGTTCAATATGTTGCAGCAACTTACAGATGCCCTTCTAGAAATGGAGGCTGAAAAGTCAACTTGGTTAACCAAGGAAAAAGCTTTCATTGAGGCCAATGAAAGGGTGAAGATATCCAACAATGAGATATGCAGGTTATCAGAAGATCTACTGGAGGTATTTTCTGATTTACACATTGCCCTTAGCAAGTACTCTAAAAGAGCTTATGTTTGTTTTCTGCTCAGATCAGGCTATTTTCAATGTAACCCAAATACTAGGAGTTGTCATTTTTGTTTTACTATAAAGTTGAGGCGGTAATTCTGAAATGATTCTTCTTTTGATAAAAGTTTATGCTTGTTATTAGAAGGTTTTGCCATTTTGCTAACTTGGATTGATGCATATAATATGATTTAGCAACTAATGATTGCAATCCTTGTTATATAAATTGAAACTATATCTTTTAACTCAATCATTTTCATAGGATTTAAAGCAAGACGAAAAAAACAAGGAACTCAGTAGCTGAAGAGTTTGTTGCATAAAGTGATTAACTGAGGAGAATGAACCTGTCTAATATTCTATGGTTAATATCTGTATCTCAAATTTTTCATGCTATGGATTTTCCTGACATCTCGAATAGATGACTAGAGGTAACAGGCTAGAGACTAACTATTAACTCGGATTTTGGGCCTCACTAGGGTATCTATATTGTCACCAAAGTTCTGAATGTTACTGCAAGAGGTACTGAAACTAGAAAGATTTCTCACTGAACTTTAGCTGCTACTTCCTATGGACCATAAAGAGATCTCTTTAGAGAATATAGTACTAGTTAATCCAATAATGAGTAAGGCTTTGTAACTTCCAAAGGCTTGTCAGGTTTTTACAAGTTGCCAAAACTTTTGATTGATTCCTATGTGGAAAATATATGTTGACATGCATGCATACATTATTCCACACATATCTCTCCTAGGTAAAGTGAATTTCAACGACGGGCCTATTAGCACAGCCTTATTTCTAATGACAATCTTTAGGGTTTTCTGAGATGGAAAAAGATATACCAAGTTTATGAAACTTTTTTAAACAAAATTCAAAACTCAAAAGATCCCTAGGATGGATGTTAATGCACACTTTTGGTGTGCTAATGGAGCCCAAATTGTGCAGGGCATATCAATCACTTTTTGGCATGCTATCATGTACATGGTGAGCATGGGGTATGTACTGTGCTTTGGCTCAATCACTTGACAACACGTTTTGATAACATATGTGGTTTTCTTATCAGTCTACTTTTAGCTGCATTAAAAAGAAATTACCTATCATACTAGATTATTAATTTGTTAAGTATCAAGGAATAAACACATTTCTACTTACGTGATTTATTTACATATCTTACTGCTTTTTTTTTTAGGTTTTCACTGATCTTGAAACTTACTTTTTTCTTTTTCCACATCAGCGATCGCTTTACGAATATTTATCATCAGTGCTTTATTTTTAGAGAAGTTGGTGTTGTAATGTAGTTTTCACGCCAATGTAATTACTTCAAGGGTAGTTTAGCGTAGGTCTTACAATTTGCTTATGAATAACTCACAGTCGATTCTTTTTCCTTTTCTTCTCATGGTTAAATATCTGAGTAGGCAACGCGTGAGCTGGAGTCATGCAGAGAACAATGTAGAACTCTTGAAGAAAGATTGATTCTCTACAGCGAAAATGCTGAAAGAGAGAAAAGTTGCAAGTAAGTCGCTTATACTTTTTGTTTCCCGTCATGAATGCAGCATTTGTGACCAGCAACCTTAAACTTGACAATGTAATGGTTTTTAAACAATATATTAAGTCTGTTTGGTAATGCCTCCTTTTAATTCGTCATTTATGTGTTGACGTGTATAATAATTCTGCGCTTGATATCTCTTTCCATTTATTTCTTTTGTCCTTCTAATTTGTCATGCAGTGCGCTAAGTTCTTCTGAGGTTCCTCAGCAAAGAAACGAGCATAACACTGATGAAAGTGTCGAGCATGAGAATGTAAGTGCGTTCATTTTCGTTTATCTTTCTGTGGATCTATTTATGTGAAAAATGAAAATGATTTTTATAAACACCAGGAAAAGTCTGGATGCCAGTCTTGCAAGGAAGTTCATGATCTGCGGGAGCAGCTTAGTGTTCTTGCTGGAGAAAGAGACAGATTAGCTTTTCAACTCAAGCAGATGGACACAAAATTAAGTTTGCTGAACAATTATGAGGTACTGACTGTCTTTCCCTCATGGAGGCTATAAACTTGCAGGGTTAATTGCTCCAAAGGTCCCCAAACTTTTTAGGATGTTTCGGTTTGGTCCTCAACCTTAGGATTATTACAATTGCATCCCTAACCTTCGCGTCTTACTTTTTCCATTAAATTCCTTGGTTAAGTTGGACAGAGATGCCCTTTTAGATAACAGTTATGTGGATATTTCTGCTCAATTTGAAGGAGGAATTTAACCAAAAGATTAAGATTTTATCGGAATTCAAAGTATTCGAACGCATTATAACATTTGAAAGGTTGGGACCAAAAAGGAAAAGGAAACCAGGTGCATTTTACCTGAACTTCCATGTATCAAGTTATTAATTTTGCAGGGAAAACAGCATTGAAGGTCCTTACCGCCGGAAATGCGTATGTTACTTGACTTTTTTCCTTTTTCCTTTTTTGGATAGGATATTCAGAATCAACTTCTGGTCATGACCAGAGAGAGAGATGATCTGCAGTCTAAGAATGACCAGATGAATACTGCAATAGAAGGAGCAGAAATTCTAAAGAAAAGATATGATGACATGGTAAATCAGCTTATTTTCCTTTCAGCTTAATTTGGCTCATGTTTGTAGATGGTAACAAGCTATGTTTCCTTTTTTACAGCTATTGAAAGCAAAAAGTGACTCGGATGATTTGTCCATGAAGATCTCCAGCCTAGAAGAAAAGATGCATAATGTAAGCACCTCTTGCTCTCTTTTTTTTTTCTTTTTAACACTCAAATATTTTATCATGCATGATTAAGTAGCTCAGTTGCATCCTAGTTTAAGTTGTCTGCAGTATGGTTTCATTACTTGCATTATGAACACTTTCGTAAAAAATGATACAAACTGAGCCAAACTTGCAATCAACAACACTTGACATCAAGTAAGTTGACAGCTCCATCGTCATTACTGTATGGTTTTAGTTCTTCCTGTTTCATTTTTTTTCCAGCCCTTGCAATGCATCTAAGCTCCAATCTTTTCAAGGGTTTCTCTGTTTTTGCTACTTCTGTCTGTGTATTGAAAGCACTGTTCTCGTCCCTGAGCCACAATAAAGGACCTATTTTCTCTTCTATCTGTTCTTGCTTCTCCTCTAGCTTCTTTTTGGTTCACAATCACCCTATGACTACTTTTCGCAATTGTTCTGAGCTTTCAGTCGTCGCTAAGTTTTGCGGCAAAATCAACTTTGTCTCATATATTTGACTAATTCTGTTGGCTTTTCTTTCTACATGATGCATAGATTGGCAGTCTAGTGATATTTTATATGATGCGGATAAAACTAAAACTTTTTTATGCATTTTCTTTATATGTTAGCATCTCATTTCCATGTATTTACTGAACTAAATTGTAAATATATACCTTACAAAGTCACAAGCAGCATACAGGGCAAACATCACTGAAACTAGAGATAAGACGTAAAATGTGTTTCGAGGATTGATTCTTTCTTTTTTAATTTTTTTTTCTTTTATAGTTCAACGATTGGTTCATGTTTGAGTTGCTATTTGTCTATCAGGGATGTACTTGTTACGTCGAAAGCGGAACTTTCGAAAGTTACAAGCATCTCTGCATGTTAGTCACGTTCCGACTAGTATACAGTTTAAGCTGCGTTGGATCATTCGATTGACGGGTTTCCATGTACAGGATGCTTCAAACTACAACAAGGAGAGAACAAAGCTCCGAATACGGCTTTCGTCAACGCAGCAAAAGATGGACACTTTTCGCGGAAGATACGAAGAGGCAATAAATGAAATGAACCTCATGAACCAAAAGTACCAAGAAGCCTCTGCCAAGTTGAAGAAGCAACTTGCTGCGTACGGAGTTGAAATACTTAGCTTGAAGAAGCAGCTCTCCGACCAAAGAATCGTTCTTGGTGCGTGCGCCAGCGAAAAGAAGGATCCTTAATCTCACTCTATCGTACTATTTACAAAATTTCGTGGCCAAAATAGGCGTAAATGTACATGTTTTACACTAGCGCTTCTGCAAATACCAAATTTTTGTTGTTGTCGTCGTCGTTGTTGTTGTTTTTTTTTTCTAAACAGCAGTATCATAATGTATGGTTTTATAACAAAACGCATCGTAGAAACAATATTTCTTCGTTGATGCTCAAATCGCAAAACAATCATTCTGTATTCAGTTTTTAAATCACTTCGTTGCGTATTATTTGTTTGCAATATTACTTTTTGGGATCGTTGCCGCAACATTTGGTTGATCTCTTGTACTTCATACAACAGTAATGTAAATGATGGTTATTGAAGCTGTTTATTCCTAACATTAATTGCATATATGGAAGCTTTAAGAAGAGCAAGCATTTTTCACACTAATAATAATAATAATAAATTGCAGCATAATATCTCTAATAAGCTAAATACTATTTCTCATTTTCATATCCATATAATCTTATTCGGGGGAAAAAAAAATTGAAGAGAGAACCTTTTTGAAGAAAGAAATGTAATCTTATAAACCAAATATTAGAAAAAAAAAAGAAAAAGTTCTTAACTGGAAAAAAAAAAAATAATAATGCCTGCACCAAGTGCATCTGTTTATTCTGCGCACCGCACCGCTATCAACTCTCGATTTTGTTAGGTATTTTCAATTGAACGGTCGAGATCGAAATATGATATAGAATAATGCAGAGAGAGCTGATGAAGATACGGTGCACGAATGTTCGGATGCACCTGGTGCAAACAATAATTTCTTTTTTCTTTTTTCTGATACTAATATATTTGCTAAAAATGAAAACATGCATATGCCGATGCACGTCGAAACGCATGCATGCATGCATGGATGCATGCACGCACGTCTATTTCGCCGGGCCGGCGACGACTTTGGCCTCCGACTTCGACTTGGCGAGGAGGGTGAAGTAGCCGATGGTGGCGACGATGACGAACCCCCCCATCGCCATCGCGACTGGGCCGGCCGGCATCGCCCGCCGCTGGTGCAGGACTCCGCCCGCCTGCGGCCTCGGCGGCTGCTGCCGCATTTGCTCCTGTTGATCTCCTACCATCTCTCTCTCTCTCTAGATCTCTCTAGATCTCTCTCTCTCTCGCTCTCTCTCTACGTAGTGCATGCAAATGCATGTAGGCTTTTTTGGAGGGTCAGAGAGGCTGAGGATTCGGTCTCACTAGTTGACCTGTTCACTCGGGGGAAATTATATAGCCTCCAAAAATGAACCCAAATAACTTAATGGCCTTTTTGCAAAAAAAATCCACTGGTTTTGGGCTTTTGCAAAATCGGGCCGCATTTTTCGTTTTTGCAGATTCGGTCCGGATTTTCAGGTTTCTGACCAAAATGCCCTTGTTACTTTTTCTCTCTCCTCTTTTTTTTTCTCTCTCCTCTTTTTTTTTCTCTCGCTCTTTTTTTTTCTCTCCGAACGGCGGAGGCGGAGGCGGAGGTGGAAACGGCCCGCCTCGCCCCTCACGCCCTCGCCCTCGCCCGCGCACCCCCGCCCTCCTCGCCTCCGACCCCGCCGAGGCCGCGCCTCGCCGCGACTCTTTTTTTTTTCCCCCTCTCCGACCCTCCTCCACCCGTCGTCCCCGCCGCCACCGCCGGCGACGAAGAAGAAGTGCTTCTTGGGGCCGAGAAGCACGCCGACGAGGGAGGAAAAAAATATAGTTACACTCCGGCGAGAACGGTGGGTCGTGAAAAAAAAATTGTAAAGAAAAAAAATATTATTTTCCTACTGAAAAGAACAAAAAAATAGAGAAAAATGAAGAATATGATGAAATTACACTGTTAAAAAAAATTACACTGTTTAAAAAAATATTTGCACTGTTTTAATGAATATTGCACTATTTAAGAGAGAAATTACACTCTTTTGAGATAAAATTTACACTCTTTAGGCCAAATTACACTATTTAGAATAATGTTGCACCATTTCTTTCTCTTCCTCTTCTTCTTCCTTCTTCCTCCACTCTCCATTCTCATTCCTTTCTCTCTCTCTTTCCTCACACTTCAAAACAATTTTGAACCGCTGCGGTCGAAGCCGGAGGAGGAGGAGCGGCCGTAGTCGCGGGGGTCGAAGAGGTAAACGGAGAGAGGAGGAAGAGGGAGGCGTCGGTCGTCGGCGCGCAGGGTGGTGGTGGTGGTGGGCGGGCGGGGCGGGCGGGCGGGGGGGGTGGTGCGAGCGCAGGCGGCGCGGCGAGCGCAGGGGGCGCGGGCGCGGTCCCGCGCCCCCCTCTCCCCCCGGGGCGCGCCCCCTAGGGGCGCGTGCGCGTGCGCAGGGGGGCGCATGGAGCGCCCCCTGCGCCCCTGGGGGCGCGTGCGCAGGGGGCGCATGGAGCGCCCCCTGCGCCCCTGGGGGCGCGTGCGCAGGGGGGCGCCCCCTGCGCCAGGGGCCGCAGGGAGCGCCCCGTGCGCCCCGCGCCCGCCCGGGCCCCCGCCCCCGCCCAGGCCCGGGCCCGGGCCCCCGCCCCGGCCCGGTCCCGGGCCCTCGCCGGCCCCCCCGGGTGGGCGCAGGGCTGCGCCCGCGCCCGGCGCCGCCAGGGGGCGCGTCCCCTGCGCCCCGCCGGGGCGGGCGCAAGGAGGGGGCCGCAGGGGACGCGCCCCTGCCGGCTGCGCCCGCGCCCGGCGCCCCGCCGGAGCGCCCGTTTCCGTTTCCGCGCCCGCGCCCGTCGTCGTCCTCCTCCTCCTCCTCCTTTGAGGCTTCCTCTTCGTCGTCGTGCTCCTCCTCCCCGCCTCCCTTCGGATTCCCCCAGAGAGGGAGGTGACCGGATCAAATTTGGTTTGGGAGAAAGAGTGCAAAGAAATAGTGTAACGAGGAGAAATAGTGTAACGAGAAAGAAGAAGAGAAAAAAAAATAGTGTAAAATTTTTTAAATAGTGCAACGTGGGCCTAAAGAGTGCAACTCTATTTTCAAAGAGTGTAATTTCTGTCTCAAATAATGTAATTTTAATTTAAAACAGTGCAAATTTTTTTAAAACGGTGCAAAACGATGAACAATAGTGCAACCAAGGTCAAAATGGTGCAACTAAGGTGTAAAATAGTGCAACGCAGAGCGGCCGAGATTAGTTGCACCATTTTACACCTTATTTGCACCATTTTACACCTTAGTTGCACTATTTTGATTTTCGTTACACTATTTTTCATCATTTTGCATCTTCATTGCACAATTTTATATATTTATTGTATTTTTATTTTTCGGCGAGCGGGAGTAACGCGTCGGCGGCGAGGGCGCGGCGGGGCAAAGAGATAAACGGGCAGAAGGGAGAGGGGAGAAGGGGAGCACGTCGGCGGCGCGGGGGGCGGTGGCCGCAGGGGACGCGCCCCCTGCGGCCACTGGAGGCGCGGGCGCGGGGCGCAGGGCGCGTCCCCTGCGCCCCGCGCCCGCCCGGGCCCGGGCCCCCGCCCCTGCGCCCGCCCGCCCGGGCCCGGGCCTGGGCCCCCGCCCGCCCCCCTGGTGGGCGCAGGGGGCGCATGGTGCGCCCCCTGCGCACGCGCCCCCAGGGGGCGGCGCAGGGGCGTGCGCAGGGGCGCACCATGCGCCCCCTGCGCACGCGGCCCCAGGGGGCGCCCCCTGCGCACGCGCACGCGCCCCTAGGGGGCGCGTCCCGGGGGGAGAGGGGGCGCAGGGGGACCGCGCCCGCGCCCCCTGCGCTCGCCGCGCCGCCTGCGCTCGCACCACCCCGCGCGCCGTCGCCGACGCCTCTCTTTTCCTCCTCTCCGTTTACCTCTTCGACCCCGCGACTACGGCCGCTCCTCCTCCTCCGGTTTCGACCGCAGCAATTCAAAATTATTTTGGACTGTGAGAAAAGAGAGAGAGAAAGCGGATGAGGATGGAGAGTGGAGGAAGAAGAAAAAAAAAGAGGAAGAGAAAGAAATTATGCAATATTATTCTAAATAGTGTAATTTGACCTAAAGAGTGTAAATTTAATCTCAAAAGAGTGTAATTTCTCTCCTAAATAGTGCAACATTCACTAAAACAGTGCAAATATTTTTTTAAACAGTGTAATTTTTTTTAACAGTGTAATTTCATCATTTTCTTCATTTTTCTCTATTTTTTTGTTCTTTTCAGTAGGAAAATAATAATTTTTTATTTTTATTTTTTTTCTTTACAATTTTTTTTCACGACCCACCGCCCTCGCCGGAGTGTAACTATATTTTTTTCCTCCCTCGCCGGCGTGCTTTTCGGCCCCAAGAAACACTTCTTCTTCGTCGCCGGCGCTGGCGGCGGGGACGGCGGGTGGAGGAGGGTCGGAGAGGGGGAAAAAAAAAAGTCGCGGTGAGGCGCGGCCTCGGCGGGGTCGGAGGTGAGGCGGGCGAGGGCGAGGGCGTGAGGGGCGAGGCGGGCCGTTTCCACCTCCGCCTCCGCCTCCGCCTCCGCCTCCGCCTCCGCCTCCGCCGTTCGGAGTGAAAAAAAAAAAGAGCGAGAGAAAAAAAAGAGGAGAGAGAAAAATAAGAGGAGAGAGAAAAAGTAACAAGGGCATTTTGGTCAGAAACCTGAAAATCCGGACCGAATCTGCAAAAACGAAAAATGTGGCCCGATTTTACAAAAGCCCAAAACCAGTGGATTTTTTTTGCAAAAAGGCCTAACTTAATGGTTCTAAAATTATATTGGGCCCAATAAGTTAATCGAGCAACAATTAATCCAGCCATGCGCTCAGCGATGGGTGACCCCATAGGAAGCAGGCATGACAAGTCATTTGTTAGGCTCTTTTATCATCACTTGTCAAATCATATTAAAACATTATGAGATTTAATTTTTAAATGTTCTAATAGCGTAGATCATATCTAACGAAACTGATCATAAAATCAGATGTTCCATCATCGAACATTCATAAGCACGAAGGCCTCCGTGCTTTGGAAAGCACAGAAGACGTAGTATTTATCCAGAATTAAGATTCTAAAATTTTAAGTTTTTTTTTTTCCAAATTTTTACCCAGTAGTAGGGCTGACAATCTAATTTATTGTTCGCGAGTTAGTTCGTATTTGACTTGTTTATTAATTGTTTTGAGGAAAAGGTAGCATGCTACCCGCTTCATTCATAGGTGAGTGAAATTAGGCTACATGGGTGAGGCATCCAAGGCCTCGAGAAAGAGTGGGAAAAAAAAAATACTACGAATTGTGGTGGAGCTGATTTGCCGGTAGAAGAAGTTTTCAAAATTTCGTCAGTGACTTCAACTCGTGGGCAGCTAGCAAAAAATTCGGTTGGATATTTCGAAAGATCGTTCCATTTCTGACCTCCTAAATGACCCACCAGCAGACTACTAGAACTGATAGCATGCTTCTTATTGAACAAGTAAAATATGGGTTGGTCTTAGCTCGGTCGTGTTCAGTTGAAGGTGCTACTTATACTGTATAAATTATTCCGGAATAATTATTTGTGTCCGGTCAGTTAGTCGTTCGAGGCGACGTGGATGTCGTCACCAAACTGATGCAGAAAGAAAGAAAGCACTCCGCAACTGCTTCGTGACAGATCCAATTTCTTTATTTATTGGATTATTATTCTTTCAACTCTTTCCCTTCCTTTTTTTATAACAACAAAACGTTAGTGCGGATTATTCCGACGTCCGCATAAGATTGATCTTATGCGGATAATCCGCATCTCCGCTCGCCGCCGATCGAACGGCCGTTGCCAACTCCCCCGCATATCTTATTCTATGCGCACTTGCACCGTTGCACGTACGCGTCGCTACTCCGAGCCCACACTTTCGAGGAACTTTTCCACAGAGATGCCACTATATAAAGCTGCTACTCCCGCTCCCGTGCGGTGAAATTACTAAAATGCCCTTCTTGTTCTCTCTATTCTCTTTTAATGCCCCGTTGAAACCCTCCTCTCTCTCCCTCCTCCTAAACCCTCTCTCTCTCTCTCTAGCTTTGGGTTTGCATCTTCATGGATTTAATTTGCCCTAGAAACCCTATCGTGTGTGATCTCTTCCTTAATTTTTGTATCAATTTATGCTTTGTTCAATTCTCTGTTTCAGTTGCTCTGTTTCTTGATCCCTACTTCTCTGTTTGTTGAATTTAATTCTCTTTTTTTTTATTTATTATTTTGGTTTGCAGGTGTGGGATGGGAAGCGGTTTGCGCCATGCTTTTCTGATATATATCCTTTTCTAATTTGGGGTTCCAATTCATGAGGCAATGTATTTTCTTTTTCTTTTTTCAAAAAAAAGAAAGATTCCTTAATTAATGTGGCACGGTTTTAGGTTTTGGGGCTAATGTGATCACTATAGTTGCAGTTCTTGTGGTTTTTTTCACAAGGAATGATGCTTCAAGAATCGTGGTAATCGCCTAATTGGTTCTCAAGAATCTTTTTTTATGCATTTGTATATGTTTTAATTTGGGAATTTGATATAGATGAGGTTGCTCTGCTTAAAATTAACATCTGGGAATGTGGGGTTTTGGATTGGCTTAAAATTGATATCTTGAAATGCTGGTTTTTTTTTTAATAGAACATGGACTACTGAATGGATTAGTAAATATGAGTGCATCACAGTGCTGTAACTAAGCAGGCGAAGTTGTACAATGATTTCGCTATTGAATTGGACTATCAAAAATTCTTTTTTGCATCAATTAATGCTTCTGTAAATTTGCACTGGGATCGGGCGATAGGCTTAAGGTTTTAAAAAGTAGTTGGAGTGCTGGAACTTTAGAACCTTTCGGTTGTGTTTTGCTATGTTTAAGTATTTCAAGAATCTGTATCTTTCATTTTCTTCTGGGTTGATTCTTATGATTTCTTGTGCATATTCTTCTTTCCCTATGGGGTGAACTACTCGGAACTGATTGATATCGTTTAGGAGTTGTGTGTTTCATGCATAATAATATATTTCAATGTTTATACTTAGTTAAAATGGTTTTGTATTGTCCAGTTTGATGCCACATTTTGCACTAGTAGTACCAGCAATTAGGTGACTTTGTAGGCTGATTGTGTCCTTCTCAATTAGGGTTGCCTTTAGAGACATTTTATCTCGTTCAATTAGGTGTTGTTATCAAACTGATTCAATAAGCTTTTTTCTCCTGCCTGCTGGTTGGCCTGTTAAATATATCACTTTTGTTCCACATATGGGTAAATTTTTTTGAATTTGGAATTATTCTATATCAATCCATCATTTTCACCTTCTATGTCAAACAGCTGTCCAATGCTGATATATTTTATAAGAAACTAAGACTATAGAGCATAGCATAGCTTGGTTGATATCTGTAAAATATGAGTTACTGCATAAAGCATAACTTGTTTGGCTATCTTGTTAGGCAACAAGCCTACATCATGCAAAATGCAATTTCAGCTACGTATTGCCCTTCATTATAATTCCTTGGCAATTACAGCCTTATCAGACTATTTCTCCGACCATGCAGGGATTATTTTTGCATATATTTTCCATTTTATATGCTGATTAGTTGTATATTTTCCAGTTATAATTCCTTTCTCGTTACTTTTGTAGAATATCCAGAAAAGCCTACTGGAGAAGTTATTTTTACATGCTGTACCTGCTTTTGGGGCATGTCTTTCTTTCTACGATATTCTTCTGCTTCTAATGAAAAGCCTTGAAGGACATGATCCTGAATATTATGAGTGGTTCTTCCGATGCTCTCAGTGTGCCACATGGGTAAGCTGTATGAAAGCACAGTGTATACATGAGTATGCATGTGTCTGCACCAAATTATATTCATATGCAAATGCATATGAATAGAGACATGAGTATGCATATATGTACTCATGTATGAGTGTGTGTGTGTGTGTTTTTGAGTGTATATATGTTTAAAATACTTACTAGTTGTTGTCCTGACATTGTCTACTGTATATCCATGTATATTGATAGATGCTCATCTTGGTTCTCTCAACCTCCAAGTATTGGTTCAGCGTCTTTTGCAATCCCTTCTTGTGCCTCTGGTGGATTCTTAAACCTCTTTTGGAGATCCCTCATTTGCAGTACAAGTTTTTATCACCAGAGGTATCACTTTTAAGTTTCTAAATATTTTCTCAACTCTGTTTTTGCTAATGGTTTGAGTGTTTGTTCTAAGTATCTTGTCATAAAAATGTATAGAAACTTTTGTGTAATCTGATCGACTCCCATTCAATGCTATACATTGTAATTTAGATCAAAATTTAAACTTGAACTAATGTTATAAGATTGACATTTTTCAAATATTTATATTATGCACTATGTAATTTATAAACAGAAAAGTAAGAATTTTTTGTATTATTTCATTGTGTGTAACGTGTGACAGGTAATAACATGCTTCAAGGAAAGTTCTTCTGTATCTGCTGAACTCATGTTTGGGCTCTTTGTCAATGTGATCAGAGCAATGAGCCAATCTTACAAAAGAAGGTACCACTTGCCAAAGTTGTTGCATTTTATCTTATGTTTTTGGCAATTATTTCATAATCTTTTAAGAACAAAGATGGTCTTGTTACTCTCTGCTAAAATTGTACTTACGAGCTAATTTGCTTATTATATATAATCATTATTTGGTTACATTTCTTAAAAATTTCTTGTTAATACTAAATCAATCATCCCTACAAATTGTTAGATGTAAACTAAAGAAAAACCAAATTAATGCTTCCTTTTCAATCGTAATATGGAGGACAATTTCAGAAATTAGAATTATAAACCTAATTAAAAGCCGAGAGTTCTTGCAGATTGTTCCTTTCGTGAACTTGAGAAAAGCTCCAATGTAACCCACAGAAGGTTATTTTCACAGCTAATATGAGATTTTTATTTGAATGATGCACTTGAGATGCTTATTTTGTTATTTCTCCGATGCCATGGATATAATCTAAATCCAAGAAACATATCCAGCTTTGCATCTTTGGAAGCTAGAATGCCTTTGTACCTTTCTTCTATTGCACTAACTATTTTTTTAATGAACGATAGACTTATGATTTATGTTGTCAGTTGCTCTTTTAAACTATGTCAAGACCTTCGTTGCTTTCAGAGAATTAAACTCTATTGAAGATCCCCTTATCCCCCAACGTATAGAGACAAAGGAAGGTCCTTCTATATATTTGGTATGTATTTTCATTTCCTAATCATTATTTAAAAGATTATATTGCTAGTATATGATGATGCAATGTGTGCTGACTTATCCTTGAAATTCAAGTTTTCTAGAAATTTATTGCCTTTTAAGAGCCTGCATCTTGGATAAACAGGAGTAATGTAGATTGCGCCTGCATGCCTTCTTTCTTCTGTTGAATTTAAGAGTGTGTGAGCATGCTACAATATAATTCCCACAATGAAAAAGAAACTATAATGGTAACTTCACCTGAAAATAATCCCCACTATCCGCCTTTTCGATTCTGGAAAAGAAATTGACCTTAAGAACATTTACCTCAAAATTGTCTTTCTTCGAAATGCAGGTATTGAATAGAAAGAAGTGGGTTTATCTTCTCTGAAGTATTTCTAGCACCAGGCTGGAAAGACGAAATTTAGAAAATTCATTGCAATTTCTTGCTCAGGCAGTCAATTTGTCTAAGAAAAACTTCATAAAGAACTGAGCTCTTGTAATTGGAATTACATGATCCCTTCAGCCCCATAGAATTGCATCATGATCATTTAAATTTTCCGTTCAATATTTTTTTTTTCTTTCTAAAATGACTTATGAATCAATTTAGGACAAAACTAGGAGTTCTGTCCACATTTCTTCTTTGAACGAAATGTCGCCATAGTTAATTAGGGCTTCTCTAAAGTTTTGGAGTTAAGGCTTAAAATTGACCTACTAGTATTTTGGGAAGAAAAAGAATTCTCTGCATGAGTTTGAGTAAGAACCAAGGATTCTCTGTCCAGTGTGTACCACTCAGTGCCAACCATGCGATATCGTGCTGGTGGTTTGCTGATAAAGTATCGAGGTTCTAGCGAATCCCTTGGTACGCTGCATGCTGCAGATGCAGCAACTGAAGAAGGTCAGAAATGCTGCTGTTGAAACAGCAGATGATTTTAGCGCTCAATCATATTATTCTGAGTTTCAATATTAGTTTTTTGGATTAACAAATCTAACACGACCTGACTGGTATAACTTAAGCTATATGGGGCCTCACGGTTTGAATGTCAGTCTGGACCTTCACCTGCCCTTACCAGTCCTTATTCACCTTTTTTCTCTGTAAAGCCTTAAATTGTCACTACTTGATGTTCTCCCTTTCATTGAATAACCAAAAAAGCCGCACACACAACATACACATACACACACAAAAAGTAGAAAGTAAGGGTATATGAACATTATGACTTGAATGTCCTTATTTATAAGTGTAACTATAAAAAGTTCTCCTTTCATTATAAGTTCTCCATCTGGTGGTTACTTATGTCCACCCACATAGGTCAGGAAGTTCGGCAATTTCTGGCACCTTGTGACCTTCAAGTTTATCAATTCAATGATGGATGTTGGCTTGACGAAACAACTTGATTTTGAAGATCTAGTTCCATTGCCTCCTGAACTTACACCTGTTGTCTGTTACGATGAATTACTCAATTGCTGGATTGCTGAACAAAGTAAGCATCACTCTAATTCCTCTCTACTTAGGGCAATGTATTATGCATATGGCTGGCCATACCTTCGTCTGGGTCTGTTAAAGGTACTTTCTTTCCTTATTATTGATTCTTCTACTTTTGGAAAGTATATTTTGCACATTTAGAGAAGTAAAGAATCATGATTTTATACATTTAATTACAAACTTTTGAATTTTAAGCGACAAGTCAATTTTCCCTTTTCTGTAGACTTTTGCCATGTTACTAAATCAATGAACACTCTTTTGTTGCTGCTTTTTTTCTATGGTGGTTTGGCCGTATTAGGCTGTTCCTGCAACTTATTATGAGCTATATAAATATTGATGAGCTATATAAATATATTGAATCTCCTCATGATTTGAAGATTAGGATTCTAATCACCGCTACCACTGTTCGAGCGGACCATATTTCTTTACCTACTATACATGGTGCAGAATGCATAACTTGCTAACTTTGAACTTGTGTGACTATGTACCCTTTAGAGACAACTATCACACAATTGTTAGAAGAGTAGGAAAAGCAGGATTGGACTCTTTAAACTAACACTGTAGGAAACTAGTTTGTTGAAAGAACCTTTGCAGAGGTCTGATTCATCTCGCACGGTCGCACCTAAGATTAGAAGATTCCTTTTTAGATTCTTTTATTCTTGAATGACCATACTGAGCGATAAATTTACTTAAACTTGTGCAGGTGATAAATGATGCTATTGGCTTTGTTGGTCCATTGCTCCTTAACCAGTTGATATCGTTCCTTCAACAAGGTATAATGCTTATGGATCTACATAAGAATTCATCACCTAGTTTTCAGCCTAATAATGATTTCTCCAATTAACTTTTTCACAAAAAAGGGAGTCATCAAAGCCTTATCTCAAGGGCTTTGCAGAAAATCATAAATCCAGAAGATTTAGTAGTTAGTAGTCAAGTGGGATATCATTAAGCAAGAACGTAGTCCAATGAATGCATCTTTGCAGAAATTCGTAAACCCTGCAAGTATGCTTCTTCTGAGTTCTGGTTGATGCTATTTTGCAATTGAAGCAATCTTGAGACTGATGATTCCAGTTGCTCTATCCTCTCAGGTTCCGGTAATATAGAAGGATACATTCTTGCTTTTGCACTGGGTTTTACTTCTCTTTTCAAGTAAGTGTACTCAAATAGTTAGTGGGATAACATGCCATATTGCATTCCTACTTTGCATCATTTGGCCGTTCAAAGTCAGATGATGGGAGAGCAACTTTATTTGTAATTATAAGTACATAGTGCATACGGGACACCCAGCTATTCTCTTTCAAATTTTCTCCCTTTATACATCCTTTTGGCTGTAGACCTGAAGAAAAATATCAGGAGTTCCATAGCATAGAAGAATATTTAATGTTGAAATGTGATGAATGTAGGATAAGTGACTCTTAGATATCATGATGGCTACACGAACTCTATATTTAGACTTAAAATTGATAGATCATGATCATAGTATAAAATCTTCAGTGCAGATTCTGGAAGTAGTGGTCAATTATGACAATCATTGTAAACTAATCATGAAAAGGGACTTTTTTATAAAATAACTTTATAAAATTTTATAATTTGCGAAATAATCGTGCCAAATTTTTATTTGGCAAACTAATCTTTTAAACGCGGTGAATCATTCACCGCATTCAAAAAAAATTTCAAGTCTTCTAAAGACGGTGAACGATTCACTGCCTTTAGAAGGAGGAGAGGGAAAGGGAATATGGTTGTTAAATGGATAAGTATAAATAAGACGGTAAATGATTCACCATCTTTAATAGCCGTACGATATATTCTGAAAGCAGTGAATGATTCACCGCTTTTAGAAGGTTAGTTTGCCAAAAATAAATTTGATAGGGTTATTTTCTAAATTATAAAATTTTGAAGGGTTATTTTATAAAAAAGTCCCATGAAAAGATTATCTCCTTGGTACAATTTAGACTGATAGATGGATGATATTTGTTTGTCATTTCAAAGAAGGTTAGTATATTATGCATATCCTGTCATATCAATGTGCATTTCTTTTAAGTGGAACATGAGATATTTGAATTATCTGGCTTGCATCCTTGGAATCTAAGATGAATATCCTGCGACAATTATTAAGTAATGGGCCTTTTATGGGTACCTATAACTTAAATGGGTATAACTCATATGTTGAAGCATGATAACAGGAGTTAATTAACAGCTTAATTAGGTTGTTGAATCTATTTTCAGATCTTTATAATGATGAAAATGTGATAATATTTAAATTTTAGCTGTAAATTTCACATATAAAAGGATATTGCGGTGATATTCTCACAGTGGTTGTGGATGCGCTTTGTTGTGTATCCTCAATCTTTATATCTCATTATATTGCAGGTCCTTTCTTGATACACAGTACACCTTTCGTCTTTCAAAGCTAAAGTTGATGCTAAGATCAAGCATAATGACAATTGTTTATCACAAGGTAAAAATAGCCTTTCTCCTCCTGCTAAGATTTGATCAAAATGGACCTATGTGAACTGTGCAGTTTAGACAATGTTCACTCATAATTCAGCTGATAGTTTTCTTTTAGCTCGAAGAATTTGAAATTTTTTGGGTATTTGAACCACTTTGATGAAGAGCTTTTACTTGTTTTTGATCTTCAGTTACTATAGTAAGCATTTCAGACAATTTTCAACATGTGAGAGTAAAAGAAAGGAGAATTTATAACATAGTGATTCTTTGATAGGATCTCATTCGGGGAATCAAAAACGGCTTCAGTTGGTACATTTTATTGATTAGTTTTTATTATGATCAAAGATTTTATACTTGCATCAGAATAACTGCACGGTTCTCACTCTTCTTCTATCTCGAATTTTTGTGGATTTGATTGATTGCCTCGGTCCTTTTTCTGTTCATTTTAATACTCCCTTTCTCATCTTCCTTCTGGCCCTTTACTCTTTTGATTAGAGAAGTGACCGTAAGATAATAGCTTGTAGTTCATTCCAACTCACAATGATCTTAATTTTTTTATTTCAACTGTTTTCATTGCCAATGACAAATGGAACTTTTAGGTACAATATTTTGAATTGATAGGGCAATTTCCTGATGAATAGACTGTAATATGCAGTATGCCTTAAATTTCCCTATTGTTTTCTTTGGAGATTGTCTTTTCTAAATTGGACATATTTTTTTTTATCATTGTTTGCAAAACGTGGTGCTTGATTCTTTGTTAAATTCTGATTAATACTTTGTCAGCACAGTTCAGCTGTTTCCACTTCGAAACTTGGTACGAATTTATTCATTCATGTCTATTGTTTTTGTTATAAACTTTAATTTGCATGTGCCAGTGCTTGTACATCAACCTAGCCGAACGCTCAAAATTTTCTAAGGGAGAAATTCAAACATTTATGTCAATTGATGCTGATAGGACGATAAACTTGTGCAACAGCCTTCATGATCTTTGGAGGTATGACCATATATAGCAACATTTCCATGTTTTATCAGCTAACATACAGATCCATTCATGAGTTTTTACCTATTTCTAAATATTCTTAATGGAGCTATGATAATTTTTGATCTGCTACAAGGTGATAAGGATTGTATACTTGTAGTCGAGTAAACTGTTAGATGTAGCATTCATCAAAATTCAGTTCTTTTCTTGTTTGGACAGTGTTACTCATGATCCTTGATAACCATCAAGTGTGCTTAGTTTAAATTTATAGCTTTTTTAGAATAATAGGGGCTCTATCGTTTACAAAGCTTTTTCCTAGTCCAAAGAGGAGACAGTATATTCATATTCCTGCTGCTGGCTGAGTGTAGAGCAACTTTCCAAAGTTAGATCATCTTAGTGCAAGTCAAAGTTTCAAGAAAATTTTGCAGCCCCATTATAGATGAACAGCATAATCTTTTCCTTTTCGTATAATAGTTAGTAGTAATAACCTTATCTATTTTTAAGATTTTCCTCTTTTTTTTTTTTTTTTCTTTCACGGAGTTCAATAATTTTTTTTGCTCTCTTTGTTATTATTATTTTTGCTTTTCCTCTTCTTCTGATGCTTGGCACTGTTCTCATTTCTGATATTATGCTTTACCAGCTTACCATTGCAGATAGTTTTGGCACTCTATTTCTTATATACGCAAGTCAGTTTTGCATTTGTATCTGGACTTGCACTAACAATACTGCTTATACCAGGTACTTGTTGCCCCAAAAGCTTTATATATACATCATGCATCCTTTTCTCCCTTCTTTCCATGTACCAAAAGTTCCTCTGTACACTTATAGTAATTTTTCCGATGTTCTTCTGTACTATATGGATCCCAATTTCCTGTATATTGCTTTTGTTATAAATATAATCTGGATACCTTAGTACGCAATGTTATTTGTTTGCCAGTATTACTTTTTTTGCAGTTAATAAATGGATTTCTGGATTGATTGCTAGTGCAACAGAAAAAATGATGAAACAAAAGGATGAGAGGTTAGTCCCTTTATTCTCGAGCATTTGAATAACATATCAATCTAGTCCGGTTCTTCTATTTTGCAGAACAGGAGGTTATTGTGCTAAATTTCAAACTTATATATGAATTTCAAACCTATTTACTCATATATGAATTTCCTTTGTTAGATGGACAGCAATAATGTTGTTGATATGTGGATTGGCCAAAGCAATACTTAAACCCTTAAAGTCTTTTTTTTTGTGTAAAATAATGTAATTGATGTAGTTTATTTAATATATTTTGTGGGGGGTTCGTTCTCCCCATTTTTCCTCCCCCCAAAAAAAAACTTAAGCGCTGGAAATCACAACTCATATCTCAAAGCAGTTGAATTGAGGCCGGTAAAAGATGAGTATTGTATATTTGACCAATTATGCAAAGAATAAATTTGAATAAAAAGAAATCATTTGCAAGATTAGTTATCTGAATTTTTTTTCTTTTAATTGGAGATATGATTTTTCTGAATTACGGCCATCAATTACTAACAGCCTTTGTATTCTTGATAAAGTCTATATAGCCACCTTTCTTCCGGACTAGGGGTATAGATATTTAGACTATTTCCTTTTTGCTTTCTTGAGCAGGATCAGAAGTGCTGGAGAACTTTTAACGTTTATTCGTACATTGAAGATGTACAGCTGGGAGGATCTATTCATGAAGAGATTGATGGAAAGAAGAGAAATGGAAGTGAAGCATCTCTCGGTATGCGACAAACTGTGTCACCATTTCGAACTTTATTCATGCGCAAGTTGGACTCCTTGAACTCATACTTTCTCTTCTCTAGACTCGAAAATATTTGGATGCATGGTGTGTGTATTTCTGGGCGACAACTCCCACGCTGTTCTCTCTTTTCACATTTGGCATGTTTGCATTGATGGGTCATTCATTAGATGCTGCTACAGTAAGTCAATGAAATTGCTGTCTCAGTCTATATCATGTTTTACTAGTAAAATTTATATGCTGAAACATTTCTCTTCGGATTTTGTTTGTAGGTTTTCACCTGTGTGGCGCTTTTCAATACATTGATATCTCCACTAAATTCCTTTCCTTGGGTGATTAATGGGATGATTGATGTACGTTGCCTTTTCTTGGTACCAATTTCTAGAAATATTTACATATAACCTCTCCAAAATTATCTACATACATATATTGCCCTGGAAAATCTGAATTTTCATGTATGCCCCCAAAAAACTTAAGTTTGTTAAAGTATACCCTTGCTCTTAGAAAATTTCCCTCTTTGGAAAACTTCTTTAGGGCAAAACCAACTACCGTCCATGAATTGGATGACTCTCCAACTTTGGACAAGGGTATTATTGTGAGAAATTGCAGTTTCAAGGAGTATATATATGAAAACTTAACTGGGTTATAAACACAAAACACAAGCCCTTTTTTTTAATTTCCATTTTAGCATTATATTGATTAAGGTGTCCCCCTTTTTTTACTGATATATGCATCACAGGCCATTATTTCTGCTCGAAGATTGAGCAAATACTTGTCCTGCCTTGAGCATAAATACAAATACGAGCAGCGATCTCTTGAAGAGTTCGATAAAGATGAGACTGATGCAAATGGTAATGCAACGGCTATCATCTTTCAAGATGCTTCCTTTTCTTGGTCTAGCAGGAATGAGGTGGGGCAGAGTGCAGATATTAGTGGCATCTCTCTGGGAATTCCAAAGGGCCTTCTAGTTGCTATAATTGGAGAGGTAATGATTGTACTCCCTGTATAACAATTATTTAGCATTGAATTGACTTACATGAAGGAAATGAAGACCATATGAGCTTGGTAGTGTACACTTCTTAGCTCATGGGTTCCTTTTCAGGTCGGTTCTGGCAAGTCATCTTTGATTAATTCTGTTCTTGGAGAGATGAATCTTACTTATGGGTTCGTACGTTCCCATGGCTCAATTGCATATGTGCCACAGGTTAGACTTGCATTTCTAGCTTGACTAGAAAGAAAACCATTTATTGTTGGTGAAATTGAATTCTGATTCATTGTTATCTTCCTGTCTGATATTGTCATTCCTTCCACCAATGTTTGATTTAGGTGCCTTGGATCCTCTCAGGTTCATTGCGTGACAATGTGTTGTTTGGGAAGGAATTCGATCTTGTGAGGTAGGGTTTCTTGCTTAATTATTGTCCTTTTGGCGAACTAAAATTCCTTTTCCACTTCCTGAGCAATATATATATAAATATATATATAAATATATATATAAATATATATATAAATATATATATAAATATATATATAAATATATATATATATATATATATATATATATATATATATAAAATATATATATATATATATATATATATATATATATATATATTTCATTTTATACAGGTATGGAGAAGTTTTAGAGGCATGTACACTTGATGTTGATATTTCAAAGATGATCGGAGGTGATGTGTCCTATATTGGGGAGAAAGGTGTTAACTTATCTGGTGGGCAGAGAGCTCGTCTTGCCCTAGCAAGGTAAAATTTCATCTTAATTCATAAGCGGTTCAAAACTTTGTTGATTAACTTTAATACTATCTAAGCATTTTGCAGGGCGGTCTACCATGACTCTGATATTTACCTACTTGATGATATACTTAGTGCAGTTGATTCGCAAGTTGCTCTTTGGATTTTACATAGAGCTATTCTGAGCCCCCTTATGAACCGGAAGACTAGGTTGCTATGCACTCATAATCTCCAGGTTTGCATTTGACAAATTTATAGGTGTCTTTGTACAATTATGTTATATCTTACTTATTGTAACTCAATGTTGCTTTGACAGCTGAAGCTTTTAGAACAAACGGTTGTTTTACATGGTATTAGAGCATGATGTTCTGAGTTGAAATATCAAATGTGAGGGGTAGTGTTGAATATAATAAAAACATCGTTCTCTGGCACTTTAAGCTTTTAGAGACAAAATCAGTAGTTTAACTTCTAATGCTCTGTGGAAATTCTTCTACAAATAGTAGATAACGTAAATTGTTGTGTCATTTAAGGAATGGTAACAAAAATCAAAGTTTCTTTCTTTGGACAGGCTATTTCTTCCGCAGATATGATCATTATCTTGGATAAAGGGCATGTAAAGTGGGCTGGAACTTCAGCTAGTTATTTCACATCTCCATACTCAAATATTTGTGCACCAGATAGTTCAAATGTCTTGTCATCAACACTGTTGGAAAAGGGAAATTGGACAAGTGCTTCCAATGGGAAAAAGTCTAAACTTCCTCTCGATAGTGATTTTATAGCTTCTGAGCAATCCACCGAAAGTATGGAAGTAGAACTGAGGAAAGAGGGCAAAGTTGGACTTGGTGTCTACAAGTTAAGTGTTGTGAAGATTTATAAAGTTATGGGAATCGCTAGTTAAATTGAACTACAATTTGAGTCATTAAATTCATTCTTGCCATTCAAAATTACATGGTAAATTTTGAGTTAATTTTACTTTATCTGGATGTCAAATTATACAGAAGTTATGCAATGTTTGCCAGCTGGCCAGTTGTTATTATCATATGTGTCTCGGCTTTTCTTATGCAAGCATCTCGCAATGGGAATGATCTCTGGTTATCTCACTGGGTTGATACGAGCACAGGAACCGAGAACACAAGATTTTTTTTGGTAATTTCATTTTATTTTGTTTCATTCCTCTGGATTAAAGTGATAAACCAACCTTAGTGTTTTAGTGAACTTGCTAGAATAAATTTTATGAGATTACAATTATGTGCTTAGGTAAGTTTCACATTGATATGAGAAAGATGTCTCTATGTATACAAATGGATGTGGTATTTCTCTGCTGATTAGATACTTGATTTTGTAGGTTATCCTTGCTGTTTTTGGCTTAATGAACTCCCTTTTCACCTTAGCAAGGTCATTCTCTTTTGCATATGGCGGTCTACGTGCAGCAATTCTGGTGCATACCAAGATTCTGGATAAGCTTCTCAATGCACCTGTTTATTTTTTTGACCACAACCCTAGTGGTCGAGTACTGAACAGGTTACTATACTTCTAAAATATTAAAGAACCCTTGCACTATACATTTGTGTGCTCTCTTTGAGTAATTCAACTTATATCCTTTGCAGATTATCCTCAGATTTGTATACAATTGATGATTCTCTTCCATTTATTCTCAATATCCTATTGGCCAACTTCTTTGGGTTACTAGGAATTGCGTTTGTTTTGTCCTATGCACAGGTAAATGTTTGCAAATTATTTTTTAATATTGTTACTGATTCAGTAACGTTTTTGATTAATTCGTTGAAATTTACTCTACTTGTTTCCATGAATCACATGGTGCAGATTTTGTTTTTGCTCCTATTAGTTCCATTTGGGTATATATACAGGAAACTGCAGGTACTTATCCTCCTACGCTGTTGCATTTCATATCTTGTTCAATTTTAGATAAGAAACATGGCATTCTCATTCATTTTTTTATTGTTGCACAATTTATGCTAATAGACGTCCTTGTCAACCTCATATATGGCTTCTTGTTTTTGCTTATTTTGCTATGTAATACTATTTATTTGCATGTATGATGAAGGCTACAGAACATGTTTGTGCTATGCGCATTTCAATATGTGTGAAATGAATTAGAGAATCTGATGCTTCTTACAGTTTTACTATAGGGCCACATCACGTGAATTGAGGAGGCTTGATAGTGTTGCTCGTTCACCTATCTATTCATCCTTCACGGAAACATTGGATGGATCATCAACTATAAGGGCATTTGCAAAGGAGGTAAAAATCATTTCTTAGTTCCATTCAAGCGTTATTCTCAAAAAGAAAAAAGTTCCATTCAAGCGGCCTCATCAATCATTCATTCAATAAACATAAAGGTTGTCTTGAGTTTCGGTTTTTTTCCTCTCTTTCGTTAGAAATAATTTGATGTCGAACTTATGTCAAGTCGTATTAATTTCTTTTTCTACCATATTTTTGTTGTTGTCATTTTCTTTACAAAATTTCCATTCTGTTTAGATTTTGAACAAATAAATGGTTATGCCAAACAACATTGTTATAAAACAAAACTGCAACCTTGGAAAAACAGATAAGAAATGATATTAATCAGATCGTAAGTTATTAACCATATCTATTTACTGTTAGCATTCATGTTATTTTATAAATAAATATATCCGTTTGTGCCCTTTATTTTCTCCTTGGAAATATTATATACACATTTTGGAGTTCGTCTACCTCATAGGTTCCCAGACTGCCTTAAAAATCTTGATGAAAAATCAAGAAGCCCTACAGCTGTAAATTCAGACGGATAGGGTGCATTAGAAGTTATGAATTTGTTCAACATTCCTATAGTCAAAATGTTTATTTTCTGTAAGAATAGCACAACCAAAATACCAAGGGTATACTAAAATTATACGAAGTGTTTTTAAGATGCCAATACTTATCTAAGGAGGCTAATATGCAGGAATTGTTCATGGCTAGATTTATGGAACATGTATCACTATATCAGCGAACAACCTACTCAGAGCTGACGGCAGGCTTGTGGCTTTCTTTCCGCCTTCAAGTATTCTTCTTACTTTTTTCATCAAGTTTGATTTACATAATAGCATGGTCTACACAACACGTTTATTATCTTCGATATAATCCAACAAAATGTCTAGTCAGCTGTAATGTGGAAATTGACCTGTGATTTATTTTAGTTGTTGGCAGCATTCATCATCTTATTCATTGCTGTGATGGCTGTTGCTGGGTGCCATAGAGATTTTCCAATTAATTTTGGTACACCCGGACTGGTATAGTTCTAAAGAACAAATGCTTAATGTTTCAATTATCGCATTCCCCCCCACCGCCCCCCCCCCCCCCGATATTCACTGTTTATTTATTCATTGTAGTAATTAAGATTTAAATTTGATTGATTGGTTGTAGTAGGTTGGTTTGGCCCTTTCTTATGCGGCGCCAGTCGTTTCATTGTTGAGCAGTTTTCTAAGTAGTTTCACAGAAACTGAGAAGGAGATGGTTTCTGTTGAGAGAGTTGGTGAGGTAATTAGAATGATCTTTGTATAGATACCTTTGGCATTGACAAATCACTAATGAATGGAGCAAAATTTGTAGTATATGGATATTCCTCAAGAAGATCTTCAAGGATCACAACCTCTCGATCTGAATTGGCCCAATGAAGGACAAATCGAGTTTCAACATGTTACCCTCAAATATAAGCCATCTCTACCAGCTGCTTTGAATGATGTTTCGTTTAGAATTGCAGCAGGCATGCAGGTAGAGTTCTATACGCACCTTTTCACAGTTGCGCATGGTCTATTTGCTAGCATTTTCTTCATTGAAAAAAAGGAACTTCTATGTTATTAGGTTGGAATAGTTGGAAGGACAGGAGCTGGAAAATCCAGTGTCCTCAATGCACTTTTTCGCCTAAACCCTATTTGTAATGGGCGCATTCTGGTAGATGGTGTTGATGTGGCTGATGTTGCTGTTAGAGTTCTTCGTGGGCACTTTGCAGTGGTTCCCCAAAGCCCATTCTTGTTCGAAGGATCTCTAAGGTGTATCCAAGTTTTTTACTTTAGTTTATATCTTGTTCTTTTTAAATTAATATTAGTTCTAAGAGATATTTACATGGACAACCCTGCAACATAATATATTAATATATATCACCCCTTAACACCTGTGTATTCATATATACCCTTGAAGGAAAAAAAAAAAGACACCCATTTTTTGCATATAGGCTACCCTAAACTTTGTCTTTTGTCTTTGCGCGTTAGGGAAAACCTAGATCCATATGGGAGCGCGAGCGACTGGAAAATCTGGGAAGCCCTAGAAAAATGCCATATGAAGGCAGAGGTAGAGTCAGCTGGTGGACTAGACATACATGTAAAAGAAAGCGGCACATCATTTTCTGTTGGCCAGCGGCAGCTCATATGTCTTGCACGAGCAATCATCAAATCTTCCAAGGTAGAAGAATTTGATACTTGTCATGTGGAAATATTTCTTAGGACTAGATATACTATCTCGGATTCTTGGGTTAGTAAATGATACATAGAGACAGCTCAAGCATGCATAAAGTAAAGCATGATCACTAGAGTATCAGATGCTCGTCCATCTTGGTGTACTCATTTCATTGCTCACTGGACGCCTTTTAAGCTTCTCCTTCCTTGGAAGTAAATTGGTTGATTTGTATACTACTAAACAGTTGCAATATTTTCTTTTAGATACTCTGTTTGGATGAATGCACGGCAAGTATTGACACTCAGACGGCGCTACTGCTACAAAGTACCATATCTGGTGAATGTAAAGGCATAACAGTTCTCACAATAGCGCATCGCATTTCTACGGTGTTGGAGATGGACAATATTTTAGTTCTTGATCATGGTATCCTGGTAAGATTGGACCTTTCCCCCTTATTTCCACTTTCCAGTTCACAAGCTGTTTAGTTTTTAGCAAAAGCATGCTACTGCTTTCATCTCGGTACGGTAGCCAAATACCGAAATGTAAATAGCTAAATAGTTGGTCTAGATTGACAAATGGTGGAGGTAGATGATGTTTGATTGCAAACTTCCAGTTCTTTCAGAAATCCCAACACAACAATGAACTGGCTTAAAATCTACTGAGTAGAACGAAAGAGTGACAAAATATGATCAGGAAAGACAGTACAAAGGATACAGATAGGTAAATTAGTACAAAATTCTTGAAAGCTTAACTAAAAGCTGAAAAAAAGGTGTAAACTAGTAATCTGTATGGAATATAGTAGTAAAGGAGCTACTACTCGATAAATATGTGCAAAAAGAACATGACACATTCACGATAAGAAATGGCACTGGAGTCATGGGTGCGCACACAAATTCGACAGTTCAGCGTACATATGCCTTTTCTTTATTGCATATCAACTGCTCTGTAGAAGCCTTCTGGTAAAGCTTTCATTATCCCGCTATTTCTGTAGCAGAGTAGTTGAGGTTCTTGAGGCTTTTTTTTTTTTTTCTTCTTTTTTTCCCGCCCTATTTTGTGTTTTCACAACTTGTAGTCAAGGCTTTTGAGGTTGGATTTGTAGCTCCATTCTTTGTGTACCTCCAAAGACAAAAGTGGTTTACTATCTCAAAATAATCTGGCGATACTAATGTTAGAACAATTTGTCGAAATGTATGTTTTGGCCATAAAGTTAGTGTCTGTTTCTTTTCCACCTTGGTTTGAAAGGCCATAATTTACCTCTTTGATTCTTTCATTTGTTAGTAAATCAAATTCCTGATCTTTCTATTTGCAGGTTGAACAAGGAAATCCACAGGATCTTCTTAATGATGAATGCTCGAGATTTTCAAGCTTCGCTAAGGCATCCACAATGTAAGCATCGGATAATGGCTTACATTTAACACAGATTTTTTTTTCATGGATTATGCATTTAACTGTGTTGTGTCGTGTTGGATAGTCCCAAGTTATTTTAACCCTAGAAATGCTTCTATAACTCTATATTAGAAATGCTTCTATAACTCTATATTAAATTCCTAACCGGTTAAGAGATACCATTAACCAATAACTGCTACCTTTTGGTGTCAAAATTGGTTAAATTTGTATGTGGAATGATAAGCTTAATGATGTGTAAGCTGAACTGGTTGATGATGGATAGCTGAACTGTGGAATCTGTTTATTTATTTTTATTTTGCAATTGCCACTCGTAAGTTTAAATTTTATCTTTTCTGATAGGAATTCCAACTTTTCAGAATATAAGTTTTTCTTTTAAGTATGTGACTTATATTCGGAGAAAATGATTTAAGAGGCTATATTGTAGACATCTTTTCAATTCACTCACAAAACCAATTAGCATTTATAACCCTCGAGTAAGCGAAAGAAAGATGCTGAAATCGAAATAGCAAACTATGAGAAGCTGAGAAGCCCAACTGCTCGCGGCCCAGTTACATGCTTCTCTAGTAAAGGTTTTCATAACTATTTTGTGGTGTTAGGCTCTTTTTGGGATTGTGGGGAAATTGAGTCACGTGCTGTGAGAAAGTATAATAACAAGAATACATATATACATATCTTGTTTGCTTTCATATATAAGAGCATATTTTGCATATCGTAGTGAGTCAGTTATTATGATATATTTTTTACGTTCTCATCGAAAAATAAAGAAGTATATCTTTATATGCTTTTGTCCGCTAGTGGTAGATGTGCATCAATATCAAGCGGGCCCTTGGGTGGATGGTTGCATTAAAAGCCCTTTTGGACATTATTGTTTGGATCTCTAACTAACATTGTTGCTGAGAGCTCATTTTCAAACTAGGTCTAAGAACCTGTTTCCCAGCTTTCTAGATGAGCTTCTAAATTTGAGATGTAAAAAGAAGTCCCATGGTTGGATGGAGATGCCAAGATGAGATTCTAGCCCTAAGCATTGAACTTCTTATTTTTGTGAGAGAAATGTAGCATGCTATCTGCTTCGTTCATTTCTTTTAGAAGTAAATTTAGCTGAAAATGTGAAGCAGCTAGGCTTCGAATTTAAAATCTCGGATACTAACCATCAAGCCTTTTGTCACTTGCGCTAGGGTCTTATTGGTGCGGGAAGTTAGTTGAGGTCTTAAGCTCTTACAACTTTTCCAGGCAGTACTTTCAGCAAAAGTGCAACTGGGCTCCAAACAGGCCTCAGAGTTTGAGACAAATTCAAGTTTTCCATCTTGGGCCTTGAGTTGCTCAACGGTTAGCCTTCCCTACGGATGCCACAATTTTTTTGTCGGAAAATGCTACCTGTATACCTCGTATAGAGTGTAAATCTTACAACCTCGAAAACCTAAGGTTTAAAAAATTCTAATGAATTTTAGTTAATAGATATATATATACATATAATTGATCAGACAAGTGAAAAAAATTCTAGTCATGAAAAGAATACTGTGGCGCATTGGTGTCCTTTTCTCAATCAGACAATTGAAGAATCATAATAATAATTTGATTTGACAGTTGAAGTGCTTGTTTGACTCACTTGGATATGCAAAAGTGTTGTTTTTAGTTTAACTGCTCCAAAAAAACATTAACAGTTCTCTTTATAAAAGTCCTTCCAATAGCTTCTAGTAGCATCAAAAGTGGAGATTAGAGCTTCATAATACGGGAGCCATTGCTTTTGGGATCATAGACTCACTGTAGCTTCATTTCACTACAAGAGCACTCAGTTTTTTTTGTTTAATCAATGCTTAGCAGTTACTGTTTGTAGTAGAGAAATTGTTCAAAATGTAAGAGTGTATCGATGAAGTGTTGCGTAAATAGTACTTATTACGAAATAGAAGTGCTCCCAACAGCTAGCTTTTTTCTGCTTTAGAAGCAAGACACCAGATTGAAACTTCTGCTTCCGGGACTCACATTTTCATTCAACTTTTTACCGTAGTTGTAGCTTTAGAATTTTTTACTTGCCAATCACTTTGTTGGCGGGGACTATAAGGTAAAGCAGAAGACATCAAATAGCATCTAGAGAAGAATCATACATGTGCAAATCCATATATAGCAAAGGCAAATAACCAACCTTAGACTAAAACTAAATTCATTCAATCTCTTTAGACTAGCTAAAACCATGTTGCTACTGCCATCTCTTCAAACATTACAAATCAGTCAAAAGCTACTAGTGTCTGATTGGAGGCACGCACATAAAACTCTCACAAAAGAGAATCTTTTTCAATTTTAGCAAATGGAGAGAGAAGTACCCTGCTGAGTTAAACAAAAGAACTAAAAAGAATGCCATATATATGTAGTGTAGATTCTCATAATGAGAAAGGAGGGACATATATATATAACTCAGCAGGGTACTTCTTCTAATAGCACTAAGTTATTGGTGCTATTAGATTTTCGATCATTGGATGAAGAGATATGCGGCTAGGATGATAATGGTCTCCTAGATTTTAGTGAGTGATCGATAGATTAGTCTGATCTAAGGGGTGAAAATGATCAAAGAGGTAAATCTAACGGCGAAAAACTTAGTAGCATCAACTGTTTGGTACTATTGATAGCATAATAACTGGACTTGCACACACACACACACACACACATATAGATAGAATTGAGTTCCTATGCTTTTAAAAGTACTAAGTCATTGGTGCTTGTAGGTTTCGACCCTTGGATTAAGAGATGTGCGGTTAGGATGATAATGATTTCATAGGATTAAGCGGGTGGTTGGTTGAATAGTATGATCTAACGGATGAAAATAGTTAAAATGATAGATCTAATGGCGAAAAATTTACTAGTACCAAATGTTTGCTAATTTTAAAAGTACTATAGCCGTACTGTCTCTCTCTCTCTATATATATATGGTCCTCAAAAAAAGGGAAAAAAAAAAGGAGCAAAGGGCTCTCTCTTGTTTTCTCTATATGCACTTCAGTGTTCCTTGGTGGATGGGGATGCATCATTAGTTATCTAGTAGCTGGTTGAAACTTTTGAACCCCCTTCTGAGTCATACTGGCAGATTCATAAATACTTCTCTCTCAATTGGGTGCCAGCTCTCTCTCTCTCTCTCATGTAACAGTGTAGGGGATCGAGCATATTATAGACAGTTCCGTACGCAGAATTTTTTTTACTGTCTCTATTAGATATATAATGAAATATAACCTGTCGTCCATTAGATAGCCGACTTGACAGACGCAATACAGTCATGCGCATGAGGTGGCAACCAATACGCTCCGAGAGTATCGGAGACAACTTAGGTTCAATGTCCTCTAGGAGATTCACAGCCACAAAGTACTATAATAACTATATAAATAGTGTTTTAAAGATAAAAACTGTATAAAAATTTCTGTAATAACTATCTAAACATATGAGGGTCAAATTTAAGAATTCGATATATACACATGTTACATTATTGCACTTTTATAAATTCAATTAAAAAAAAAATTCCAAATTGACATGCAAGGCAATTATGTAGCTGCACTTAAATATAAGTAGAATGGACAAATTATGGGTTATCATGAAAAAGTATAAAGTTTTTTAGTGTAACAGTTATGTTTTGCATCATGGGTCTACATGTACATGATCCATGTGTCACTATCCTACGTGTGATTTTTGATACTTATTAAGCTTTAAAACAAAGAGTAATAGACATAATATCCATGGATAGTGTAGTGTAAGGTCCCTAACACAATAGTGTGTTGGGTCCATTTAATTGAATGATGGTTCACCTAATTAATGTACAGTGAGTGGTGGTCACCTTTGCAAATTCAAAACTTAATATGTTTATAAAAGCAAATGTACATTAACCCCATTAAACTTGGTCACTCTAACTTTAAAGAATCAACAAGATAATTCACTAAATTTTAATTTGTTTCAGTTAACCATCTTTAATAGATGCCACTTATTGAAAAAAAATAGTGAAATTTGGAGTTACGTAGTTGATTAAAACATACTAAAAGTTTATATGACTTCTTAATTTTTTTTTTTTTTTTTTTAAAGTTCAGATGGCTAAGTGTAATCGGGCTAAAATTTCCGGCACTCCGACGTTGTAGTTTTTTCTCTCCCCAATCATAAATGTTCTAACTCTATGAACTCCTAAAATTAGGGCAACCTCCTATACCTAAAAGGAGGACCCAAAAAATTAAATAAATAAAAAGAAAGGAAAGGAGGGCACTTTGATTTCATGCATGCATCAAAGAGGTAGCTTGGCAAATTCATTATTAGGTGAATGGTTTTCATAATCCAAACCCTAATTAACCAGGTTGTTCTTTAATAGCAAGTGTCTTAGTCAAAATTATTATTGGTGTCCCATCCCATCTATCATGGAAAGGAATGTTTAGGAGGCCTATTTATTTTATTTTTTAGGTTTAGTGACCAATTATTAGGTGTCTTTGGTACAACAGTATCTAGTAGAGGTGTTTAGTGACCAATTATTAGTTGTTTTTTTGGACAAGAATATCTAGTAAAGGTGTCAATGGACCATATATGTTTGCAAACCCATTAATTATCCTAAAATAAAGTCCAACAAAGTACATATTTTTTTTAAAAAAAATATCCTCTACAATGCTGTTTTTATAGATAATTGTCGACATTTTGGCAAATAAATGTAGTATTTTTGGACATTAATTAGAATCTCTATATCAATAGCTGATAAGGAGAGCATTCTGAAACTTGTAGTAGTACTGAAAAAGAAAAAGTTAAATGAGACCTATAGTAGGGTTTTTTTTTTTTTTCTAAAGTTAAAATTCTACATAAGATACCTAGCTTTTCCAGTGATTTGATCGGGGATGATGTCCATATATGCTAATTGTTTCCAATCAATGTTGTCACTCATAGCTATTGATCTTTATATAATAAGCATTAATTACTAACAGGGATTTGCAAGTGTGCTCCAACTTCAGGTAGTAGCTCAATGTATTGCCTCCTTTTTCCTACTACTGCTACTAATAATAATAATAATAATAATAATCATCGACTGCAGTTAGGTAAGGGCTTGACGGTCGGTACTCGAGGTCGCAAGTTCGAAGTTTAGTTGTTTCATATATCTAGCTGAGTTTATTTCTAAAGAATGAAGGAAGCGAGTAGCATGCTACTTTTCTCAAAAAATAAAAAAATTATAATCATAATAACATTTCCAAGTCATATACAGTAGGTGATTGCTAAAACTAGCGACCGTGCTCGCTAATACTGGCACCTTGTTGGTTCCAAACCATCAGCCAAAAATGAGACATCAGTAAAACTAAGCACGCAATTAAGTGACTCATTAACCATTCTAAATTGAAAGAGCTGACGGCACAAAGTAACTGAATTGACATATATAGTGATTTGATAAGTTATATGATTATCATGTGCTCAATTTAACTGTATTTTAATGATTATTTTTACAGGACCATTAAGTGTTGTGGTTTGAATAACTTTAAGACAAAGTGTTGTATTATATATATGAACCATGCAAAATAGGATCATATTAGGAATTCCAAAAGTTTTTTATTCCAAAAAAAACTATTTATCAAACATGACCATAACATTTGAGGTCCAAAAGTTATATGAGGAATGGTCAAGGAAAAGATGCTTTAGTGATGTAATTGTTCAATGTTTCCTTTAATTTGAGAACTCTTCCCCAAAAATGTAGCATCTACTAAAGAAGGGTTCTCTTATATGAAAAGTGGATAAGATTTTGATGTGTGAATTGTGGAATATGTAGCCACATATATATGTTTCTATGTTCCCTTTTCTTTGTTAGGTTCTTTCACCTTTTTTCCCCAATCTTTTAGTTTGGTTAATTTCCTTTTCTTCTTTTGTAAAATTTGGGGAGTGAGATAACAAGGGTGTAACTAATAATTGATCTTGGGTCTTATTCAATCCTTACTTTTCTCTTTGCTTTGTGATCCATTTTTCCCCTTTTGGTAATGTTTTATTGGTGCTTTGGTATCAAATCTAAAGATATTTTAGATACTAATTATGTCAATCATTTTGTGGTATACATGCATTCATTATATTTGGTTGTAGTTAATTATTTTACATCTCTATTACGTGCGAATTAAATAGAATTTATTTATTTAATTAAAATGTAAAGACTCGAGTGATTGCCTAATGAGCAAAACTTGAGTTCTACTTCAATTAAATAAAAAAAAAGAAAAAAATATCAATAGTTTCACTTTACTACAGATAAAGATGTAATTCACCGAATCCTTTTAAAATTAAACAATAAATAGCGATCAAAATCTACAAATATAACTGGTCGACGATAAAATGTTTAGTAACTTATATTCATTAAATTTAGTTAAAATTAGTTATTAAATAGTAGCTAGATTCAACGAATTCATATGTCAATAGTAATTCACGACATGTTGATGTCATTTCGCATAAAACAAAATGAAAAAAAAAAAAAATCACCATATTGAGGTGACCATGTATATAGCCAAATAGGCTATAATGTGGGACAAAGCAAAGTACAAAGATCATGAGGAGTATGTAGAAAGATTAGATGTCACGCATATAAAGTAAGGTATAATCATTCTCATTGAACAGGTCATCATGTGTATATATTGCTCCCATTATCATCGCTTTTTATTATTAATAATTACTAGATTAGATTTTGGTTGGAGGTGGAACAAAAAGTTGAATAAGATTTTCACTTATTCTCTCCATGATTAGAGGATTTGGTATAAGTTATGATAGCTATGCATGTGTTATATATATATATATATATATATATATGAGCTAGTCTCCTATACTATCTATAGTACCGGGGCTCCGGTACTATAGTCGCTTTTTCGATCTTAGGGTGTTCAAATCAACGATCCACACTGTTGAAACTGATCTAGAATATTTGAAGTTCTTAGAAATAAAATTTTATAATTTTTCGACGTAGTTTACTTTGTGATCAAACCGTTTCAAAATTGTCAAATTTCAATGGTTATTATGGCGAGTTTGTAGTTTAACGGTGGAGAAGAATCTAAATTTTATTCAAATTTTGATAGAAAATACTTTAAACTACATAGATGAAAGTCAACATCCTTGATCTTGAATTCGAAACTCCTATACTCAAATTTTAAGGATTATTCAATTTCCACCGTTCATTTTGACATGATTTATTTACTAAGTAAACGATATCGAAAAAAACTAAAATTTTATTCCTAAGAACTTCACATACCCTAGATCAGTTTCAACGGTGTGGATCGTTGATTTGAACACCCTAAGATCGAAAAAGCAACTATAGTACCGGAGCCCCGGTACTATAGATAGTATAGTAGCCTCATTCTCTCTCTCTATATATATATATATATATATATATATATATATAACTAGCATCAAAACTGTGCTTCAGAGCGAATGAGAGGATCCGTATATCTAACACATCATATTCAATTCTGATGATTAATATCTTAAAATTAAAATTTAATTTGATATATATAACCTACATTTTTAAGTAGATCTATAAATAAAAATCACTTAATTTAAAATTTATTACTAAGATATTGAATAAGCTAAAAAAAAGTTAATGATTTATAATAAGCATAGTTCAACAATGTCCAGATCTTATAGTTTTTTGTATGTAGCCTCTTTGAATAGCATAGGATATTTTTGATAAAACAAGTTTTTTATTTTGAGACATTTATCACTGTATTTTTAGGAAATGCATGGTGTATGGTATGTATTCATGCACCCGGTGCACACACTACAAAAAAAATAATATTTAAAGACGTTTTTTTTAATATATAATGATGCTTAAAAGCGTCCAAATATAATCTAGTGTCACATTTGAAAGCGTTAGCAAATGAAGGGTCGCCACGTAGAATATCGACACTTATGCCAAGCGTCGGTAAAATATATTCTGACGCTTTAAAACATCAGAATTTTTTAAAATCATGACACTTTAAAGCGTCGAAAAATTTAAAATAATAGTAAAGTTTATCATTTAATAAATTAGTTTGATACAATAGAGGGTTCATATGATGATATTTTTTGAAGCGTCAGTATTTGCTATATTATAGGAACGCTTGGAGATTTTTTTTTCAAGCGTTGTCTAAAAATCGTCCTTATATTAAGATTTTCTTGTAGTGATGTAGGCAAAAATATTTCAAAGTGGTAATTAAGGTGCCCTTTATCTCCTTAATTTTATAGTGCATATTATATTATCTCAATCTGAAAAATAGAAGACTTAAAACTAAAATTTAATTTTTCAAAGTCCATATAATAAAAATTAAAAATTATAATTTTTTATGTGGTTTACGGTGCACCAAATGTACGTTCTATATTTGTAGACAAGCGTCAAGTAAAGAGAATAGCTCCACACCCATTAGCATGTGGTAATAAGAGATATATAGTTAGTTTGAAATCTTAAGTTATTTACCAAACATGTTATATGTATATTTTTGTGGTAGTGTATTACAAAAAAATGTGTACGACAAAAGTCAAAATATTAGGTGGGAGATACTTTAATTCCCAAACTTTAATTTATTATAATTTTTTGCTCGAATCTTATAAATTATTGTAATTATATAAGTCTTATAGTTCAATTTAGTTGACTGAATGATAATATATTACTAATATAGTAGTACACGTTGCATCTTAATCATTATCGTGTTATCAATTGTAATACTACCACATACCATATTACTGTGGCATTAGCAAGCAATCAGCTAAATTGTACTGTTGGATTAACTTGCAACGTTTTAATTTAATAATAAATTAAAGCTTGAGGATCAAAATGCCTTATTGTTAAGTGTACTTCCATTGTGGAGAAGCTAATTAATAAGCAAATATGTGGCCTTTTTTACACCATCCACGTTACATGTTAAAGCTTAATTTTTAAGGATTCGTACAGTTGATAGGTACGTTTTATTCTTAAAAAACACTATAATTCGAGATTTTCGAATATTATTACAGGGGCGTTATATACTATATAACCCTGCATGATCCTCCAAACACTAAAAAGGCAAATAATGCACTTTGTATATAGTTCATAATGTGTGAGATGTTTAATCTTAATCATGATGAATAATAATGAATTTCTACCACTTACAAGTAGGAGTGGGTACTATTGTGTCCAAACTAAGTGAACCCAACCGACCTAGTCATTTCATTTGGTTATATAGTTAGGTTTTTGCAGTAATTTGGTCGATTTAATTTTAAAAATTAAGAACCGCGTAATCCAAATAAATCGAATTAGCTTAGTATAATAATTTGATGTGTATTAGTTGTTAGATGATGCATGGATCAAAAGTACATCGATCGTTTAAGGAATAAGATTTATCGCACTGATATCGATCCCTTGTATTGTAGCTAGTCTAACTATCCATCGACCGTTGCACTTAATTGATTCAGTTTGTTGTACAAATATATAAATCCTAAAACGAACTCGACCTGGCTCGACCCGACCTGACCCGACCGTCCCAAAACCCTATCTTCATCAAGAACATCCTAGGGTAAACCAAACCCGCATTTTTTTGGCTATAATTAAAACAAGAAGCTCATTTTAGAGAATGAGTGCCCCCACAAAACACAGGCCTACAGTATCTCCAAGTACAGAACATGTTATTTCATGTGCTCCACCAGTTGGTAATATCCCAAGATGCCCTTCTAAAAAGGAATGTTTTGGAACAATGGTTCTATATGGACCACATTAATTCCCCCCCTCTCCAAAACTCCCCATTGGCATGGAGTAGTGGTGCTAAACCCTAGATCCTGCTCTAAGGCCCCAGTGTTCCCTAGCTTTTGAGAGGTGAGCATCACTAGGAGCACTATCAGGTCCCATGCGGGTCGGATATATCGTGTAGGTCTGAGTCCGAAAAATCAATACGGTCTGATCACGTGATGCGGACGTTACAGGAAAACAAACTTGTCGACCTTTAAATGGCTCAACCCAATGTGGGAACATAGTTTGGATCATTGTGATCTCATGCCACTATAAAGGTAGGACCCAAGTTGTTTTTGTTAGGAGAAGTGGACCCATGCCATGGGAATCAATTTAATGGCTTGTGGCTACATGACAAATCAAGCTACAAGTGGGGGAAAGCAAAATTCCAATAGGTTGGGTTGGAGCCAAGTGTGACCATGACTAGATCAATTGGAGTTTAGCTCCCATAGCTGTGATAAAAAGGGAGATAATTAACCAATATTAGAAGGGGTCCTACATGTCTCCTCATGACTCAAATGTTGTTGTCATGTACATTTGGATTCATCATGGAGCTGTTTCAAATAATCTTCTTATCTTAATAGTGCACATTGAAAATAGTCATGTGTAGAAACATGAACACCAAGAATATCAAGATCAACATCAACATATTTTTTTCTGAATTAAATGTGGATAGCTTCCTCATTGTGATTCTTTTATATCCTGCTTAATTGATATGTTGGCCAAATTTCTTCAGCCAATGCATTCTTTTTTTATTGCTCATCTTTATCCCTATGTTATCTTTCTCTATTGTTCTAAACATATTCTAAGGTCGTGTTTTGCTCAGAACTATGGAAAGTTATACTTCTGATAACTAGTTATTCTGGAATAAATCGAAATAAGTGTAAAATTATGCGTGGTTTACGATTCTTTTCTTGGAATAATTAAAATTGTGTTTGGTATTTATTTCTAGGAGATCGAGTTGGAATTAATAAATAAAACATGTAGTTAACTCAAACCAAGCTTTTTCTTTGCCAAGGTTTAATTGCTTATGGATAACTTTTTTTTATCTTAAACATGATTGGCTATAGAAGCAATGCCAAAACATTTTGTCACAAAAGTAACTCACCATTTTTGTAAGCATATGAAGAGTCATAATTAATTGCCAAATTATCATGATTAGCCATGCCCTAGAATAATTATGTAGTTTACTAGGGTTTATTTATTAGTGCAAAACGAGAAAGTAATCATTGACCACACCACCAATTTGGTTATGTAAAATAAGTTGTAGTTCTTGTGAGGATGTGAAAGTTTAGTCCTAATTAGTTGTAAGGAGCAATTGCTTATATACCCCTAAAAAATTTCCGACTTTCTAATTTACCCCTCTTACGGGGCTAATATTAAAATATTTTTTTTACGTTCCAACCTATTTTCAATATACTGTTATAGTTAAATTCTGTTAGTGAACTGTTAGCAATATGCGTTATCTCTGTAAAATTACTATCTTGCCCTTTCAAATATACCCTCCTACCATAACCAACTTTTCTTATTTGCCATCAAGTCAGGGGCAAAAGAAGTATTTTGATTTTGGTCTTTTCAAATTTACCCTTCTACCATCACCAACTTTTTTTATTTGTCCTTAAGTTAAGGGCAAAAGAGGTATTTTAATTTTTTTAACTCTGATAGACATTTAACTCACGTTTAACCCAAGTTAACTTAACGGGTGGTAACTGCAGGGGTATTTTTGAATAACGGAGGAACGTATGAGGGGTATATTGGAAAGAAAAAAAAAAGTAGGGGTAAATAAAATATTTCTTAAGTTTTGAGGGATATATAGGCAATTTTCCCTAGTTGTAAATAGCACCATTAGTTTCAGTCTTGAAATGATTGGTTGGTTAGTTTGGGTCCACTTGGTAATAAATTGGGCAACTTAACTATGCCTAAAGGCTTATCTGGTTCTACTGTAGGTTATAGTGTTGCTTGATAAAGTAATATCTAAGAAATGATATGTTTGTTCCACTAGTTTTTTCTTATAGTAAAATCAGAAGGTTCAAATAGAAGATTCTGTTTTAGGCTTCAAAAATTGTATTCTTTTTGCTTTCGCTAATAGAAGTTTAAGACTCTTCTAATGATCAAACACTCTGCCCTGCTGTAGAATTATACTACTATTTGATAAAGTACTATCTGAGAAATGATAAGTTTCTCCCAATAGTTTCTACTTGTAGCAAAATCGGAAGTTTGAAATATAAGCCTATGTTTTTAGGCTTGAAATTTGGATTTCTACTTCTGATGCTTCACAGCAAAAAAAAAAAAAAAGAAAAAAAGAAAAGAAAAACCTACCAACTGAACTACCAGTCAGTTTTATACGCAATCAAGAGTTAAAAGCTAAAATAAAAGTATGGCAAAATAAGCTTAAAGATGCCGACCATCCCTGGTAGGGGTGCAAACGAGCCGAATACGAGCGAGCGCGGCCTTGCTCGAATTCGGCTCGTATTAGATTCGAGCCGAATTCGAGCTGGCTCGAATTAATTTCGAGCCAGAATAAGGCCTATTCGAGTTCGGCTCGAAATTTAAATCGAGCCGAATTCGAACGGCTCGAAATAGTTTTGTTTTTTTTTTTCGGGCTAGTTTCAAGCCATGTTCGAATTTGGCTCGAAATTGTTCGATTCCAAGCCGGCTCGTTTATAGCTCGAAATTCTATGTGAAGTTGGGTCCGTGCCTATGCGGTACATAGAGAATGCATTAAAAGGTGTATTTGAATTAAAATATTTAATAAAAAATATTTAATATATATTATTAATAATATTAATATTTTTTTATTTTATATTTTTAATTTTAAATATATATATATATATATATATATATATATATATATATATATTCGAACTATTTCGAGCCGAACACGAACGAGCAGAGGTCTGCTCATGCTCGGATTGAAATTATTTTCGAGCGAAAAAATTCAGCTCGTTTTATATTTGAAATTAATTTCGAACGAGCCATTTTTGAGCCTATTTCGAATCGAACACGAGCTGGCTCGCGAGCGGCGAGCTAGACTTGCAGCCCTAATCCCTGGTGCAAGTACAAAAGGGTTTGATGGTTGGTACATGAGGTCCCCAAGTTCGAAATCTAGTTACTTCACAGTTTCAGCTAAATTCATTTCTCTTTCTCTCTCTCTCTCTCTCTCTTTCTCTTTCTCTCAAAAAAAAAAGAAAAGAAAAAAAAACCTAAGGAGCCAATTGAGCCTAAAAGAGACCTAATAGCCTGAATAAACAGCTCATGCCCTAATGGATCCAATTAAGCCTAGTCAAATAGGATGATCTCTTTCCTAGATAAGAGTGCTCATCCAGCTCATGAATGTACCATTAACATATTTGGATTAATTGCAAACATTATTGTACCAATTGAGGGCACAAGTCTTAGGCTACTTTACATTAATGTAGCCCACTCCATAGGTGAACCCATTCTTAATTACATGTTAACTACACCATTTTTCTTAATAATACAATGAAAGACACTGAGTTTGGATCCTGTGAAGACCATTCTTATTTGATTTCGAAAAGAAATACACTCATATGTCTAAATTGAAGTTGTAGACAACATTAAACAGCTTAAATTAACTCTTAAAGAAATTTGAAGCTCACTTATGCTCAAAGGACCAAGTTTGAGCAAAATACTTTTATTTTCGAGCGTAGTAGCCACCAACTCTAATCTGTCCATCAAATATAAATTATGTGATATAATAACCAGAATTTACATTTTGAGTATACAAACTCTCAAACTGAACTGACTAATCTGTTTGTTGGGCATAAATAAGACCAGTAAACCCGAATCGCAATCACTGATAGAGACATTAATTAAGTAGCCATCCAAGATACAGTAACCTTATTTTGGCAAGTACTTTAGAAAGCTAGGGTTCTTTTTAAAAGATTAGGATACAATGCAGATCTAGTACTCAATGGACTAGCACTTTGCACATTCACCACTAATTAGCTTTTATAAGAGAGAATAACAATCAATAAACCACATATAAATCAATGTGGTAACATAATTAATGTAGGTTACTTTCAAATGATTAGACAAGCCATAGCTAAATATTTTCTTGCTTGCATACAACTTTTGCTTTCCAAACCTCTATTGTTGCATCACCCTCCACTAAGAAGGTATCTAAACTTTCTATCTTAGATATTTTATTTATTTTGTCCTCATTAATTTGTTGTTTAAGTAGTATACAATAGTTCAGCTATTATGCTCTTAAGAGGACAGAGGTCTTAATCCCGGCTATATATCAAGTCATTTTCAATGATCGAAACTTTAAATTCATAATTGACACTGTTGAAATTGATCTAGAATATTTAAAATGCTTAGAAAAAATTTTATAATTTTTTAAAATTATTATTCTCTATTATAAATTGATCTTAAAAGTTCAAGGATCAAAATAAAACTTAAAGTAGAAGTTCAACAACTAATAGTTTGTGTTATCCTTCGTAAGGCCGACCACATCAAACCTCTTCGACTCCCTAAACTTTAACCAGTTTTACAATTGACTCCCTAAGCTTTTTTTATTTAATTTACATCCTGCTCTACTTACTAATCATTTTATTTAACTCTTTTTTCTGTAGCAATTTTAAAAAATTCTGATAGAATATATCAACAGAAACGTCTGTGAGAGATACACGTGATCAAGAATTATTTTAAGTCAAAACAAGGTCATGTACATCTCTAGTGCGCGTCCAATTCTAATAAAATTCTCAAAATTGCTAACAGAAGAAGCTAAATCGAACGGTTAGTAAGTAAAAGATGTGAAAATAATTAAAAAAAAAGTTGAGGGCGTCAATTTTAAACAAGTTAATGTTTAGGTGGTATCTATACATTTGAACGTAAAAGATAACAAATTCAAAGTTCAATTGATATATGCCAACTTAGGGCTGGCAATCCAACTCGCTATTCGCGAGCCAACTCGTGTTCGGTTTGAAATGAACCCGAGATCGATTGCTTGTTTAATAAATGAGCTGAACACGAGCCCACTTTTTAATCTCGAAATCTTATCGAGCCGAATACAAGCTGGGGTCAATTCGTCCGTATTTGGCTTGATATAGCTCGAATATATATATAGGCCAACCCAAATAAAGAGATCAATATAGCTCTAAATTTTTTAATTTTATATAACTTTTTATCCGGTATTAGAGTTAACAGTCGAAGTTACTGTTCGCAAGTCAGTTCGTATTTGGCTCGTTAATAAACAAAGCTGAATACAAGCTTAATTTTTTAGCTCGATATTTTAACAAGCTCGCTTGTATTTGGCTCATTTAATAAATGAGTGAATACGAGCCGGCTTTAGCTCGCTCGTGTTCAGCTCGTTATCAGCCCTGATTCCTACACAATCCATATATAAGATGAATATTACGTAGCTGCACACAGGGAAACAACAAACTCATAATATTATATATATATATATATATATGTATGTATATATTCCTCTCATTACTACTCTATTCGCACCAAACAAAGGATCAAATAGTGAAAGTTACTTATACTTTTATCTACTTTTCGCAGCAATTTTGTTCATGAGTTGTAACGTTTTGGAAGCGTACGTACACTGCAACAAATTAAAGCAATTAATAAACAGAGAAAGAGAGAGAGAAAGCATGCAATAGAGACAGTGTCATCAGCTTATGTATATATGTATTGTATATAACGTGACTCTACGGAATAGAAATAGAAATTAACATTAAAAGAGGTGCTACATGAGGACAAAACAAGTTCTCTCTTTTTAAAAAGCTTCTTAAAAGAGAGAAAAAAAGAGAGTTTTTTGTACTATTTTAGTATAAAATATTATCATATTAGAATCCTACTATATATAGATCTCTAAAAGGGTGTTTTTATATGTCGATGATTTGTCGATGCTAGGGCTTGCAATCCAGTTCGCTTTTTGCAAGGCAGCTCACGTTCGACTTGAAATGAGTTCGAGCTCGATCGCTCGTTTAATAAACAAACTGAACACAAGTACAATTTTTCAGTTTGAAATTTTAATGAGCCGAACATAAATTGAGGTCAGCCTGCTCATGTTCGGCTTGATATAGCTCGAATATATATATATATATTACAAATTTATACTATATATTTGAATTTAGGTTAGCCTAAATGTAAAGAGACCTATATTTTGTGAAGTTTAATTATTAGATTAAGATTTTAATTTTTTTAATTTTTCTTTCAACTTTTCATTCAGTGGTAGATCGAGCTGACAATCTAACATGTTGTTCGCGAGCCAGTTCGGATTCAGCTCATTAATAAATAAGCCGAACGGCTCGTTAATAAATAAGTCGAACACGACCTGAATTTTTCAGCTCGATATTTTAATGAGCCGGCTCCAACTCGCTCGTGTTCGGCTCTCGTTTAGATAGCCCTAGTCGGCACTCATATTTAATGTGAATTGTGAAGATTTTTTTAACTCGATTTATGCTTATAGTCCGAAAATATCACACATATTTGTCAATACATTAACAGTTTATAAAAATATTCACTACTAAAAAATATATTCTTTATTAATAATAATTAGTCATAGTAATAATTTTTTATAATAAATAAGAATTCTTGTAAATCGTTTTTGTAAATTTTATAGTAATAAATAGAAATAATATAATTTATAATATCTCAATGGCACAAACTATTGTATAAAATATATAATATAAAAAATAGATCTTTAACATAGTTAAACTGATATAATGAAATAAATTTGTTGTAGTGATTATTCTGAGGAATCCAAAGCATCCATATCACTTTTATTGGAGCTTTCACTTCTATAATAAGTGCTTAAAATTTACTTTTGGTAATTAGTCATGCTAAATTAACTTTATCTAACTTTATCTAATACTTCAATAGTCTCCCCTGCCTGTTTTAATTGTTGTGTAAGTTATAATTTTTATTGAAATTTTTTTATTAAGCTGACTAATAAATTTAAAAAATTTAATTATCAAAATAAAAGGTTTAAATATCTGTTTACAAGACAGTTAAAGTTTAGAAAGTCTTTGTACATTTTTTTTTTTTCGAAAGAAAAAAAAAGAAAAAGCTCTAGTATCCCCCCCCCCCCCCCCCCCCCCCCCCCCCCCCCCCCCCCCCCCCCCCCCCCCCCCCCCCCCCCCCCCCCCCCCCCCCCCCGCGTATAGTTCAAAAACTTGCATTTAACTATCTTGTGATTCAGCTCTGTTTTACTTTGCCTCTATGTGGTTCAGAGTTATACTTAATCACTCTATAATTATCAAAAAAAATTATCTCCAACTATCAAATTTAATAGTAAAATTTTTAAATAAAAATAAACATAAAATATCACAATAGTTAAATATAATTTCTTAAAAGGGGTAATTGCCTATATACCTCTCAAGACTTTGAAAATACCTTATTTATTCCTACTTTTTTTTTCTTTCTAAAATACCCCTCATATGTTCCTCTGTTATTCAAAAATATTCCTGCAGTTACCACCCGTTAAGTTAACTTGGGTTAAACGTGAGTTAAATATCTACCAGAGTTACAAAAAAAAATCAAAATACTTCTTTTGACCTTAACTTAAAGGCAAATAAGAAATGTTGGTGATGGTAGAAGGGTATATTTGAAAAGACCAAAAATTAAAATACCTCTTTTGCCCTTAACTTAAGGGCAAATAAGAAAAGTCGGTGATAGTAGAAGGGTATATTTGAAAGGGTAGAATAGTAATTTCACAGAGATAACAGTTATTACTAACCGTTCATTAACGAAATTTAACTCTAGGGGTATATTTGAAATAAGTTGGAACGTAAAAAAAGTATTTTTAATATTAATCTTCTAAGAGGGATAAATTAGAAAGTCGAAAATTTTTCAGATGTATATAAATAATTGCCCTTTTTTTTAATTATATTGTGATAAAGTGAAAGATATTAAACTACTTATTAAAGTTTATCAAAAACAAACTTATTTATTATTGATTTTGACCCCTCTCTCTCTCTCTCTCTCTCTCTCTCCTTCCTCCCTTGACCATGAGAAGGTACGAAGTGACGTCACGGGGCTCAGTGACGGTGACAAATAAAAGCTTCCGAAATCTCGGGCGCGCGAATCAACACACGCCGAACCGTCGCAGTAACACATTCATTCATGCTATTTATTTATTACCTTGTTACCTTGCTAAATTTTTACACAAAAAGTTATTTATTTATTATTGCGATTATTATTAATGGCTTTTGTTATGATCTGTGGAAAGGTACGAATACAATGGTGTCCTGCTTCAATCTGCGCCGTCAGTGTGAAATAATACGAAATAATTATTATTTTTTAAAAATTTAAGTTCGCGGAGAACAGTATTTAAATATTTTTATATTTAACATCTGAACCGAGATAGAACAATAGTTAAGATATAATGATGAAGAACTGAGATGGAACAATATACATTTGATTTTAGGAAAAACTTTAAATACCACCCCTATAGTTTTACACTTTTTCATTTTAGTACCCTGTAATTTCGTTTTTCTCTTTTCGTTGTTCTTTTTGTTAATTTTTCGTTAAATCAGTGAGAAAGTTAAAACCACATGGTACTAAAATTAATATTCGATAAACCAGAGGTGGGTTATCTGAAATTTTTTCTATATGATTTAATGAAAAAATTAACGAAAAGAACAAGAAAAAAAAAACGAAACCACAGAGTACTAAAGTGATATACTTTAAATCACAAGATACTAAAATAAGAAAGTGCAAAACCACATGAATGATGTTTGAAGTTTTCCCTTGATTTTATTTTGTTTGTAGGCTCTTTATCTAACCAGATTATTTATTGGTATATATAAAACTAATCATGTTTATTTAGATCTACAGTCAAAATAAAAGCTACATTTAATTTGTATCTTCTCATGAGTACTTACATTTACAAATACAAGTATTTTAAATTCCCAAGTTTTTAATCACTAATTAACTCCCTATATATGATGTGCAAGGGTGTTGAATTGTACCATTATGCTCATTGCTATTGTAGTAGGTATATATATATATATAGAGAGAGAGAGAGAGAGTCCGGCTGGTATACTATCGGTAGCACAGAGGCCTCCGTGCTACCAAGTTGTTTTCAATGATGCAGCTTTCAAATCGACGATCGGCTCCGTTAGATTTGATCTATACTATTGAAAGTATTTGGAAACTAAACTTCATAACTTTTCGACATCATTTACCTATCAAACGAGTAGTCTAAAAATGAATGGATGAAAATAAAAATCTCATAAAAAATGATGATAAAAGACTTGAATTTAATATCAGAGGTGCTGATCTTACTCTAAATAGTGAAAAAAAATTTCTATAAAAATTTCATCATATTTGAATTATTTTACACCGTTAAATTGACAAACGCATCACATCGACCATTAAAATTGTCAATTTGGAGACATTTTGATCACTAGCCAAATAATATCGAAAAATTATGAAATTTAGTTTTCAAATACTTTTAATAGTGTAGACCAAGTCTCACGGAGCCAATCGTTGATTTGGAAGCCACATCATTGAAACCAACTTGGTAGCACGAAGACCTCCGCGCTACCGATAGTATATCAGCCTAGCTATATATATATATATATATATATATATATATATATATATATATAGAGTTTTGCTAGAATACTATCGGTAGTAAACCGAGCGGTTTACTACCGATTTGTTTTCGATGCTGGAGCTTCCAAATCAACGATCGACACCGTTGAACATGATCTAGACCATTCAAACTATCTGGAAATCAAATTTCACGCTTTTTCGATATTGTTCTCTTGTCCATCAAGTGAACAGAAAATGAATGGCTGAAAATGAATATCCTATAAAAAGTGATGATAGAAGTCTTGTAATCAAGATCAAGAGTACAGATCTTATTTTAAATAGTTCAAAAAATTTTCTAACAAAAATTTAGTTGATTTGGATTCTTCTATACCGTTAAACGTACAAACACACCATATCGGCCATTAAAATTACAGATTTTGTAACCCTTTGATCGTTCGGTTCATGATATTAAAAAAGCATAAAATTTGATTTCTAGATAGTTTAAATGGTTTAGATCATATTCAACGGTGCCGATCGTCAATTTGGAAGCTCCAGCATCGAAAACAAATTGGTAGTAAACGGGGCGGTTTACTACCGATAGTAGCCCAGTCAAGCTCTATATATATATATATATATATATATATAGAGTTAGGCTAGAATACTTGTGGAAGTACCGGGGCTCCGGTACTTCCACGTCGTTTTCGATGTTGGGACTTCCGAATCGACGATCGGCTCCGTTAAACTTGATCTAGAGTATTTGAAGTATCTAGAAAATAAATTTCACGATTTTTCGATATCATTTGCCTGGTGATCGAAAGGGCTCAAAATCAGCAATTTCAATGGTCGTGGTGAGCCGTTTGCAAGTTTAACGGTGTAGAAATATCCAAATCACGTAAAATTTTGATAGAAAATTCTTTATACTATATAAAACAAGATCAATATCTTTGATCTAAAATTTTAGAGTCATATTATCACATTTTGTGAGATTTTTATTTTCAGCCATTGATTTTGAGCCCTTTCGATCACTAGGTAAATGATATCGAAAAATCGCGAAATTTATTTTCTAGATACTTCAAATACTCTAGATCAAGTTTAACGGAGCCGATCGTCGATTCGGAAGTCCCAACATCGAAAACGACGTGGAAGTACCGGAGCCCCGGTACTTCCACAAGTATTCTAGCCTAACTCTATATATATATATATATATATATATATATAATGTTGATAATCTTAATTAGTATAAAGATCACATGGCATGCATGCAATTTATTTTACTTTTTCATTAGTGTACTCTCTCCTTGTGACATGGTCTTGTACACATCCATCAACTACAAATGAATCCTCAATGAACTGTCACCAAGAGGTGGCAACAAACATATGTGATCTTGTACTTGATATTACATGTTTCAACTTTGAGTTGCATGTGTCCCCCACATTGTTCATTTGCTGTTGTCTCCACCACAATGTTTGTAGATTTAGACATAGGAGAAGTACATTAAGCTATTGTGTGAAAATGAATGTGCTTGAGAATTAATTGTTTGGTAATTAATTGATTATCTCACCTATTTTATGGAGATTAATTTGTTGGTTAACTAACCAATATATGTAAGTATATATGCATGTTTCATCTTTAAGAAGCAAATGGTGCCCCACATTGTTGTAAGTAGTATTTGTCACTATTTTAAAAGTCGGGTCAAATAATGTTCTGATAATTTTACCGGACCATGAGTCACTAGATGGTTGAACCAGTGACATCAGCATGACGTGATAAATATTCTATTATTATTTTTAATTTTATTATATGAAAAATTATACATATATTATTATTCTAGTATCATACTTAATTATAAAATACTGATTTCTAGAGCAAATTAAGTAGACATGAGTTTTCTTCACTTTTTGTAAGACTAATCAGTACTAATCGAAAATAAAATCAACTAAGTTGATTTTAAGTTGTTGGATTTTAATATAACTTGGTAAAAAAAAAACTCAATCGATTTGATTAAAATCGGACTGGTTCACTATTTTGATGGTTGAAACGCATATTCGAATAGTTCAAAATAATTTTTTAACTTATCCGGTTCAAAGGGTTGAACCGAACTGCTTTATAGACTGGGTCACGATCGGACCGGTCAAACCGATCGGTTCCACTTTATTTTTAAATCATTGGTATTTGGCGTGCGCACATGTATTAAAGCCTTGTGTTTTTGGTTTTTAGATGCTTATGTTACCTCTCATCATAATCCAAGTCTTAGAAGATTATTTACTTCTATGGTTGTGATTAAAAGAGAGAGGAGATAATTGTATTCTTTTTTTGGATAAATAAATAAATAAATAAATATATATATTTATTTATTTCTTCAACGACAGGTCAACGAGCTATTTTGAATTTCCAAGTAATTTGCACTTCAATTAAGAACTTATCAGTTGAGCAAGCTATGTACGAGCTAAACCTAATCTGACCAGCGTAGACAAGTATCTAGTCAAAGTCGATCTGTTCGTACTAAATATATATATATTTTTAGACACTTTAATTCATGTTCCTTAGACACTTTAATTAGTTCATGCATATTCTCGTTAGAGAGATTAAAATAAGAGGATCAAAATTAAATAACTCCACATTAAATTAATTAAATCCTTGATATAGAAGAGCCTCACATGTTATATTAAAAACCCTAAATATATTGTCAAAAGCAATTTACCAACACAAATCCATGTTTGACCAGATTCTCACACCTTTAAGTGGACTTGCCTATTAATTGTGTACTTGATATAAAGTAATAAATTAGGGGGAAAAGATGATTCCCATAATCAATAACTATGATTGGTCACTATAGATTGCAAGCTCACTACATATGGTGGTCCAAATGCAAATCACCTATTTAATTTAAGATCTTATGTAGGGACACCCCAAAGTGTACTCTTAGAAGTGTTAATCTATTCAAAATTTAGAGTTAACCTAATGTAATTCGTGAATTAGGACTTGTTTAGCTTGACTGAGGGTTTCAGAAGAAGTAATGTTCAAATAGAGCTTTTCGGAGTAGCACTGATAACTCTTTTTAATTATAACATACTTAACAGAGGTTTCAAAAAAAATAATGTTCAAATGGAGCTTTTCGGAGTAGCACTGATAACTCTTTATAACTATAACGTACTTAACAGCTTTTGCCAGTAGAAAGATAAGCTCCAAATGGAGCTTCGTTCTTTAGAGTTATTCAGCCTTTGTCACCAAAAAATTTCTAAACTCTTTAAATAACCAAAGACTAAATCTAATTCTTTTATGAAATAGCTATGTTTGAAGCGAAACTAATTAAACAGATACTTTGTGAGTGGTCACCATTTTGTGACTGTACTCTTTTATCCATAGAAATTGAATGTATCTAAGATATATCAAAAAGTGCTATTTGGAGAAACATTAATAACTATTTTTAAATAGATTAATCTTACCAATTTCATGCAACCGTAAAAATATACACTAGCTTTTGCCACCAAAAAAAAAAAAAAAAAAATCTCGACTTTTCTGAATATCAAAACACTAATCTCTAAGCAAAGAAGCTATTTCAGAAACCAGACTTCGGTTACTCACTGAGGCGTTATAATTATATGATCTACCTTCGAATCCTATATATCGAATCGCGGTACGCATCACTTTGGGGTACACTTTGGATCACATCAAGCATTGCATGAACTTAATTAATTAAGTGCTTGATCCTCCTCATTAGCATTTTAATAGAGGGGAAAACACATGCGAGAGGGGCAAAGATGCCACCAAGAGGGTGACGAGGGCAAAATGGTAATTTCACAACGCGTGGCGTGCTGTGACGGCATGATCATAAAGGCTGGGGTCGGAAGAAGAGGAAGTGTAGCTGCAGCAAACCTCCCTATCATGTATGAGAGAAACTTTTCAAAAGAGTATATATGTATTATTATTATTATTATTATTATATATAGATTTACATATACATGGGGAAAAAGTTAAATTACAAAAAAAGAAGAAGCTTTTTTAATTAATTAATATTTATATATGCCTTTTGAGGTGGATTTTTGCATGTGACCCCCTTTGAAATATCAATATTGCTCCCATGAAGTGAGGTAGTTTGAAAAGTTTTAGATTACTATTCTGTAACTTTGTATTTATTTCGCCGTAAGAACCTGCCATTATATTACACAATAACTAAATACAAATATGATGTACTTTTTGCTAAATATAAAAATATAAAAATATTATTCTTATCAGAGCAGAAGATTCCGCGTTCGAGTTATCCGCCATGTTTCTACTATAATTAATTTTCTTACATTTAATTTAAGTTCACGTCATGAATCTATCAAAAAGTCTCGAGTGGGAGTGTTAAATATAACAATATGAAAACGTCATTCTCTACCGGCTTAACTTTTTGGAGGAAACGGTTGTTTCGTATAATTTAACACTTTCTAACTCTGCGATTTATAAAGTACAATATTTTGGTAATTCATTTAACAATATATCCTTATTTATAGTGATAAAAAGAGAAAGTCACTGGGTAGCAAAGCAAAATATTTTAAATTAAAGGATGACAAAGTGAAATTGCGTTAAACTACAGAGAGACAAATTGAACGTTTTTCCAAACATAAATTGAACTACTATTATAGATTATTAGTAGCAACTTTTAGAATTGTTCTCAAGCTTAATCTCGACTTAGTAACTAATTTTGACTGGATTTGATTGATCTGATATGTTCCTATCAAAGGAAAATTTGGTAATATATATTCTTTTCCTTCTCTTTTCCTTTCAGTAAATTAAAGCAAAAAATCTAGATCCACATACAAAACATTTTAAACAAGTTAGAATCCCTTATTTTCTGATGGAATCATAGAAAATATATTATGACTAACTTATTGTGATACGTAAAATCCAATAATATGATATTTTTTATCGTATTTTTTCATTGCATTTCCAGAAAAAAAAAAAAAACCTAACTAATAGGAAAAAAAACAAACCATTTTACTACTAGAGTTGGGCCCTAACAGTAGAAATCCTTGAGTCAACTATATCCAAAATATAAACCTAAGGAAGGACCAAATATAAGGCATCACAAGAAAGGAATGTTCCTCAATTCAAAGTCATTAGAAAATAAAAAAATAAAAAGTTGACTAAATACTCCTCACTTGGATCTAAACCACACTTGTTTTCTTTGCTTTCTCACCTGTTGAGAGAAGAGTTTTTTTCCCTTCTAACTCTACCTCTAACTCCAGCCACACATTCTAAGATCTAGTCCTTTCTAAAGTCAAGGATTCATTAATGAATCCTAATTGATAATGATGTTATATTAAAGAATACTTAAACCTTATTATTATAAGATATATAAACTCATGATAAAATACTTCTCTATATAGGGTGTTCTTTGGCAACTTTTGTATATTTGTAGGTGATAAAATTATGTATAGCCTCTATATTATTATACAGACTCTCGACGCTGCAAACTGGTCCTTATACTTTGTCAATAAAATATTTTAGTCGCCGAGCTTTTGCTTATATTATATTTTGAAATATAAACGTTAAACCATCTTACTTTATTGTGAAATGATCTTTTAAGCCTATATAAAGTTACGAATTAAAATAAGTGAGTATTTTACTTAAAAAACAAAATAATCATTTTTACAAAAAGTTGTATTATTTTTCTGCATCAAAACCTAAAATAGCATGCAATTCGGTATTTTATACCGACCGTCCCTAGTGCAAGTGGCAAAGGACTTGGTGGTTGGTATCCGAGGTCCCGAGTTCGAATCCTAGTTGATTCATATTTCTAGCTAAGTTTATTTTAAAAGAAATAAATGAAGCGGGTTAAAATAAATCATATCATAACTAAAACATATCATTTTATCATATATAAATATTACAAGTTTTAAAAATATTAAAAAAATCAGACTCTTTACTTCCAATCATATCGAATTATACAGAAACCAAATTGCAATATTAGTAGAGTAGAGGTGGTATGTATCCATACACACCCCTACCCTTATATTAGTATTAGTACACAAGTTTTTTCTTCTTTTTGCTATTTGATGCTGCACTAAAAATAAAAAAATAAAAAATAAAAAATAAAAAATAAAAAATAAAAAATAAGAAAAGGCAAGAGGTCATCCCTGGTCCCCCTCCTACTTCCCACCCCCACCCCCTTTCTAGAGAGAGAGAAAGGAGCAGACAGCAACTTCTAGAGAGAGAGGGAGGGAGGGAGGGAAGAAAGCAGAAGGCGGGCAGGCAGCTCTGAACAGCAGCGCCGCACCACCGAAAGCGACCCCCCCCCCCCCCCCCCCCCCCCCCCCCCCCAACCCCACCCCCCCCCCCACCCCCCCCCCACCACACCCCACCCCCCACACACAGAACTGTATCATACTGATATCTTATTGACACGATATGACACGGTGGATATGGTCCGTGGCGATGGACACTTAAATCTCTGTTATTGCTGTTGGCATTATTACTATTATTATCACTATTAGAATAAAATTGGACATAAATCTTTACAAATAAAATTTTAAGTTTTTTTAATGCTTACATTCGATAATTAGATCTTTTAAAATTTATTAAATAATTTAATAATTATTTCTTCAAATGATTTGGATAACCTGCTTTATTTTTAGTTTATATTTTGTGATAAATAATTTTTAAAATTTTAATATTTTTTATATTTCTTTTAATTCTCAAACTAGTAAGTTGGAGAATTAACATGCTAAACTTTTCAAAATACTTTACTTTATTTTTTTATTTATTATGAGATAAGGAAAAAGTTTACTTAGTCTGATACACCTTTATTTTCATGTATCATATATTTATCTTACTAAATAATGAATTAAGTTACTATACTATTAATAGTACCAAATATTTATACTTTTCGGCCCTTGGAGGAAGTGACGTGCAGTTAGGATGATAATAATTTTTTAGAGTTGAGTGGATGATTAGTTGAATAGTATGATCTAACGGATGAAAATAGTCAAAGGGATAGATCTATCGGCAGAATATTCAGTAGCGCAAAGCTTTTGGTACTATCGATAGTATAGTAGCCGGACTGGACTCTGTTTGTAGATCAAAATATAATAATAATCTAAATAATAAAAGTTAGAGTAAATACTAATGAAAAAAAAAACTTTAATATTGTAATAACCATAATGAAGAGAGAGAAATAAAAGGAGAGGAGAGAGAATAGGGAGGAGAAAGGAATCGAAGGGGAAAGAGAGAGAGAGAGAGAGAGAGAGAGAGAGAGAGAGAGGCGGCGAAGAGTTAATAATCACCATCATCACACGACACCATTTTAATTCCCTCTCTCTCTCTCTCCTCTCTCTCTCTTCCCAATACTCTCTCCTCTCTCTCTCTCTCTCTCTCTCTCTCTCTACCTCTTTATGATCCTCAACAACACCTTCTCCTCCTACTACTCATCATCATCATACAAGGAGGGGGGAGGAGAAAAGGGCGCTGCTTTTTAATTAAAACTCCTCACTCCTCACTCCTCACCTCCCCCTGTGTTGTTTGCGTGCAAAGGTGAGAGCTTTGGCCAAATTGGGTTCCTCGTGTTAATGGTGTAATCCTCGGAAAAGTAGATGTTGTTTTGATTTGAGGTGGTTTTGAGGGGGGGAGGAGGGGGAAAGAGAGATAAAGAAGATGAAGTTCATGAAGCTGGGCTCGAAGCCCGATGCGTTCCAATCCGATGGGAGCGACGTGAGGTGAGAAAAAGATCCAATTTTTATCTCTCTTTTTTTTTATTCTCTCTTTTTTTTTATCCGTGTTTGTGATCTGGGTTTTGTTTAACAATGCTTGTTATTGCATTACATAGGTTCATTCTTTTGAGTTGTGTTTTTTTTTTTTCAAAAAAAAAATTTTTTTTTTTTTTTTTTTTTTTTGCACATTGTGATCTTTTTTAATGACATTAATTTGACTCTGTTCTCCCCTGTTTATTATTATTATTATTATTATTATTTATTCTCCTCTTTTCTCCTCTGTTTTTCTTTTTTTGTACTTAGTGAAACACAAGAAGAAAAAGGGGTGAGGTGAGTTTTGGTAATTTTTTAGTGGATGGGCTTGAAATTAATATGAGAGGTGGTATTGAGAGAGAGTTAAATGTTGGTTGTTTAGGAGATAGTTTCATATTATTGCAAATTTTCTTTATTTTTTATTATTAATTTTTACATTTATGTTGATGTAATTTGGGGAAAAAAAAAGTAACTCCTTTCATTGTGGGTTTTGTTGAGATACTTTTGGAGACTTTGATCTTCTTGAGTTGCAGATCTTATTGAGTATTTTCCTTCTTATGTCATTCTCTCTATCTCTCTCTCTCTCTCTCTCTCTCTCTCTCTCTCTCTCTCTCTCTCTCTCTCTTCTAATGCTCTCTTAAAAAAAATAAAAAAAAATAAAAAAAAGAAGCCATTTTGGCTACTTGCTCCTGCTTTTGGGATTTCATAAAAATGGTTCCTTTTCATGTGATCATGTGTGATTAAAAAAAAGAAGAATAAAAAATAAAAAAGAAGTATCAAATACCAGCTTATGACAGTTGTGAGTTATTAACTCTAGTCACTTAAACCTTTGTCCTTTCTACCATCCTTTTCACCATTTTTTTTTTGGGTTATTTTGTTTGATTGCTTTTCCTTGTTGAGTTGTAATATCTCTTTGTTTCTGTGGTATCATGTATTTATCTATATTTTCTTTTTGTAAAAAAAAGGCTTAATTTGTTGTTACACTGTATACTTTTCAATCTAAATATAATCTCTGGAATTTTGGTTGGGGATTATTTATTTTTTAGGGGATTATGCTGTAAAATTTCCATACTTTTTACTAGCTAAGTTGTATAAAAGAAGTGCATAGTCCTGGGTAACTTGTTCATGATATATTAAATCCAAAAGTTTATTATTTCCGCGTAATGCTTTACTATATAAGGATAAGGATTGTAAAGCAATTTTAACTTCACATTTGAGTTAGGTCGCATCCCTTCGACCATCGTCGCTTAAAATTCATCAAAATGCTCATATATTGGCAATGGTTGTTGAGTTGGTACATGGAGAAGTTCAAAAAAAGAAGTTATGAACTGTTTTTTTTTAAAAAAAAAAAACTTTTTTGTATCCCATGATTCCTGTTTCATTCTGGTTCTGTATGAACATTTTCAATTTGTTGCTGATTTTATGTCTGAATCTTCGTTGCCATTCTTTAGTTAGTTGATACAAGGCTTATCTTTCATGCAGGTATGTTGTTTCCGACCTAGCGACCGACGTTGTCGTGCACGTTGGCGAAGTCAAATTTTATTTACACAAAGTAAATTTCCCTTTCCGTTGCGCTCGTTAAACTAAATCATATCGCATCAGCAATATTTATTTTAGTATCATCACTGACTCTTTAAAACTTGCAATTTTTTTTTTTTTATGCAGTTTCCACTTTTATCGAAGAGTAGCCGCCTCCAGAGGCTAATTCTCAAGTCCAGCGACGACAGCACTGATGAGGTCTTCATGCACGAGTTCCCGGGCGGCCCGAAGACTTTTGAAATCTGCGCGAAATTCTGCTACGGGATGGTCGTGACCCTCAACGCGTACAATGTGGTCGCCGCCAGATGCGCTGCGGAGCACCTCGAAATGACCGAAGATGTCGAAAAGGGGAATTTGATTTTCAAGATCGAAGTTTTCTTAAATTCCAGCCTCTTTCGCAGCTGGAAAGATTCTATAATCGTTCTGCAGACTACGAGAGCTTTACTGCCCTGGTCGGAGGAATTAAAGGTGGTCGGTAGATGCATCGATTCGATCGCTTCGAAAACGTCGGTGGATCCTTCTAACGTCAACTGGTCTTACACCTACACCAAGAAATTGAATGAAATAGTCGAAGCCCAGCAAAGAACCGTCCCCAAGGATTGGTGGATCGAAGATTTGTGCGAGTTGGACGTCGATCTTTATAAGCGAGTGATGGTCGCCGTTAAGTCGAAAGGGAGAATGTCTTCTGATTTGATCGTGGAGGCCCTCAAGGCTTATGCGGTTCGATGGTTACCCGACTCTTACGACGCGTTACTCGCCGACGACTACACGAAGCGGTACAAGGCATTGGTCGAGACCATAATTTGGTTATTGCCGTCCGACAAGGGTTCCGGCTGTTCGTGTAGATTTCTCTTGAAGCTATTGAAAGTCGTTATCTTGGTCGGAGCGGGTGATCTGCTGAAGGAAGAGCTCATGAATCGGATTAGCGTGCAACTGCACAAAGCTTCGGTGAAGGATTTGTTAATCCCCATGAAATCGCCCGGCGACGATACCATCTACGACGTGCAACTCGTTCAAAGCCTTGTTAGTAGATTTGTAATGAGAAGTGAGCTAAAACAGGATACCGATTTTGTCGAGAAGAGCGAGAGCGAGATGATTGAATTCAACTTAGAGCACGAGTCTTTGCTGGCGTTGGGGAAATTGGTTGACGGTTATTTATCTGAGATAGCCTCCGATCCAAATCTTTCGATTTCTAGCTTCGTTGAATTGGCGAAGACGGTGCCTGAAACTGCTAGACCAATTCATGATGGCCTATATACAGCTATTGACATCTATTTGAAGGTATGCTCGCGAAACTTAACTTAAACCTTTTGATTGCATTTTTTTTTTTTTTTGTATAAGCAAAATGGTCGGTAATTTCTATCCCCACCGTCGACTCTTGAAACCGCCGATGCTCATTTCCAACCGTATTTGTGTTTTAGCTTTCTTTGCATCATTAAGTGAATTTTTATCCATGATGTCCAATTGGTGCAAATTATAGTTGGATGTAAACAAAAGGACTTTAAATTTCTCTTGTACCTTATGACTTTTTCTAGAGTGATTTAGGAGAAAATGAAAAGGGAATTATCTTGTTATCGTCATATCTTCTTTCACAAAAAGTCAATTACTTGCTATTTGCTATTATTTTTTATTTTGATATCTCGCATAATTTGTTGTAACTACGTGTAGATCTTACGAGTTTCTGTTTCTCACTTGTCATCAGGAGCATCCGAACCTGACGAAAGCCGAAAAGAAGCAGATTTGCAGTCTAATGGATGTTAAGAAGCTCTCGGCAGAAGCGTCGATCCACGCGGCACAGAACGAGTGCTTACCGCTCCGAGTTGTGGTGCAGGTGCTCTTCTTCGAGCAGTTAAGAGCCGCGGCCAATGCCCTAGCCGCTCCGACGGCCGAACCATCGCACAATAGCTCAAGATCCACAGCCGAAGTAGGAGCAGAATGGGACCAGCGACAAGTCCCCGATAACTCGAATTCTCTAAAGATCCAACCCGGGGGCTCGAAAATCGAGGATGAGGGGCGAAAAATTACCGACCAACAGAAGAAGAATCGAAATAGTATTAAGGAGCGGGGCGGCGGGCTCTTGCTGCCGTCCAGGTCGAGGAGAATATTCGACAAGATATGGCTCGGGAAAGGGCAGGGGGAGAACAGTAAGAGTTCGGAGACATCCGGGAGTTCGCAAAGCCCGCCGCCTTCTGCTAAGCCGCGAGATGGGAAATCTTCGGGCGCTTCGTCGAGGAATAGGAGGCACTCGGTTTCGTAGAGATTTTTTTTTCGGGGTGGGGGGGTGTTGGGTGTGAACTTCTTGTACAGCAAAAGTTAGAAGTGCATTGCTTACTGTCTCTCTCTCTCTCTCTCTCTCTCTCTCTCTCTCTCTCTTTCTGATAAGAAGGGAATGGAGGGGGGGTTTAAGCAGTTGAAATCTGCTGCTTTTGTATGATCATGATCTTTGTAACTTTAGTCTAATGTTAAGTTTAAAGAATTTGCTGTTAGGTTGTTCTGGAGCTCTCTATCTAGCATAGGCATTTCACTGAGGTTTCTACCTTTTGTTGTTGATAGATAAAAATTGAGATCAAATGCATAGAGCATTTGGGTGGTTGTCTACAGTTATATTCCCTATGGCTTCTAAATCTGCTTAGGGTTTGTTTGGCAGCGCTTCTGCTTCGCGTAAAATCAAATCTCTTCAATCGAGTGTTCAGCCATTCGCGATTGGGTTTACATGGAAGCAGTTTTCACACTTTTGCTGCATCAGCTTAAGCTGATGCATCCCCAGAATTACTCCTATCTGAAGAAAATGAGATTCCTCTGTTTTTGGTTTTGGAATTTGAATAGCAGTAGGACAACTGATATTCAAGAATCAAAATCTCATGTTTACCTTCTCTTCCCTAAAATGCAACAATTTAACATTTCTCTGATCATGCTTCTTTTTACTAATTATTTACTAACCATAATTGAGTATGATAATATAGTTTGGGTAATAATTGGCTACAACATACTTGTATTTTGAGGGGTATAACACACAATACTCCCTCAAAGGAGAAAACACATTGAAAGATAAAAAGCCTAGTACCTGCGGTTGCAATCAATGTGAAAAAATAAAACCTAAGCACATGAAACACCCAATTTAATAGCATATAGAAAAGCATAAGACTTATTACTCAATTTAGCAACAGCATTCTGACATCTTAGGTAGTAAATAACAATCTGGAAAAACCAGGGAGTACGAGCCCTTCAATACAAAGGTAAAAAAGTGCGCTCAATCGTCATATATTCTTATATTCATTTAGGTAGAATCACACTAGAACTAGTTCTTTTGTGACAACCCCCCAAAAAAAGAGTGACTTAATAGTTCGATCAATAACCGCCCCTCAGAGCGAGGACGAGATGGAGGACGGAGCCGCCCTCGATGTTGTAATCCTTGGCGGTCTTGTCATCTGCGAGCTGCTTACCGGCATAGATAAGCCTGTGCAGAGAGGAATATAATCCAGATAATCAGTCCAACAGAGCAGAAACCTTTGCTAAGAAATATGGGGATAAAAAGAACATAAGCATAAGCAAGCCGTAGAAGCACCAGAAGAAAAGGAAGATCCCGATTACTTAGGCATGTGAAGATGATATGGCGTAATCATTGTGCAATGTTTAACAACACGAGAAAATGAATTGAAATTTGTTAGGGCTTGGTTGCTCCATAACAGAAGTGACAACCCTTAATGGGACGAGATGTTTTCAGTTTTATCGTTTCAAGAGGAAGGGCCTCCTTCAAGCTAGTTAACCTAAATTTTCTAAACTAAGTTCGTCAAAATTGGGATCCAACCTAAGATTTGTGTAAGGTCTCCACAAATGTATCGCGAAATTGAATAATAAAATTGGAAGATTCCATATATTACAAATATTACAGAACAAATAAACAAATATTAAATCATTCTTGAATGTTAAAGAAATGGTAAGTTTATATTATATCTAATGATCATAATTTTTTATCAAAATAACTATTATATAAAAGTAAGTATTATATCCTTTTGACTATATACTCCATCAATTCAGTCAATTTCACATAGAATAGTCGAGAGGGTTCCATATTACCTGCGTCTTCAGAAGACACCAGCTTTTGTAATTATCCAGAACATCATAAATAATGCTTAATACAAAAGATATACTCTAAATAGTTAACCTATTAACCTAAGGACCAATCAACCACCCTCAGGTCCCAAACACAAGCAAGTTTCACCGGCCACTTGTTGTGCCAAAACCAGATCTACAATGGCCAGCCAATATACGCAAGAAGCAAATAATTGTTTATTAAAATAACATTATATCAATGCATTAGACAAAATAAGCATCTGATAACCAGGCAGAGTAATCTATATGATGCAATTAAACAGTAGAAATGCAAGTGGAAATTAAAAAGGGAATATGTAATCCCCCCCACCTACTGCCTGGCCCCTCCAAAAGGCGGGGGAAAAGTATAAAAGCGTTTAAGTAAGCTTCAAATAGTCAAAAAACTATGCTACATACCTTTGCTGCACAGGAGGAATTCCTTCTTTCTCTTCAACTCGCTCCTTGATCCTCTCAATTGTATCAGTGGGTTCAATGTCGATTTCGATTTCTTTCCCAGTGAGTGTCTTCACCTTGATCATGGTCCCACCCCTGAGCCTCAAAACCAAGTGAAGAGTCGATTCCTTCTGAATGTTGTAGTCAGCTAAGGTGCGTCCATCTTCCAACTGTTTCCCAGCAAATATAAGTCTTTGCTGGTCTGGGGGTATGCCCTCCTTATCCTGCAGTTTATCTTAAAATATATGAATCGCTGTACTGTATTCTTCTGTATTTCATGCTACAAGCAAATCTACTAATTATTTGTATGAAAAAATTCGCACCGGGTACATTAGGCATTTGTTTATATTTTAGTAGGCATTGTTTATATTTTAGTAGGCACCGGCTACATTAGGCATTGTTTATATTTTAGTAGGCTCCGGCTACATTAGGCATTGTTTATATTTTAGTAGGCATTGATCTTTCCTAAGTTCTATGCAGTTGAAGGCACCTAGGATGGGACTTTGTGTTGTTGCTATTTGTTACTGTTGTTTAATTGGTAGTCCACAGTTTCTTAAAAGCAAAAAGATTATGCCTTGCTAGGTATTCTTGCTGTCTTTTGTTTCCATTAAACAAAACTTCTACATGGTTGGGTGTGTTGGCAGATCGCCTTCCCTACTCTCTGTCATTGTTGGCTAGCATTGCTACACAAACCGGCCGGATGCTAAAATGCATCTTCAAAAACAACAAAGGGAGAAAAAATTTATAGCTAAGGATTTGTCCTTTGTTACCAAACAAATCCCATAGATGTATAGACTGCAAGCGCTCCACCATCTGCCCGCGCGCTCTATTGCATACAATTTTTGTTTAGTAAAAAAAAAAGAAAAAAAGAAAAAAGAACGTGCAATAACAACAACGCTGATCGAGGCTTTAGTTTACAAACTAATACTTTGATTTTTCTTTTGTCAAGGAAAAAAAAACTTGTAGAAAAGGAGTTTGCAAAAAATCCACAATAATGCAAATAAAGTAAGAGGATACCTAAATGTGCTTAACCATAAAGAAGATGGGGAAAAGGGGGGGAAAAAATTGAAGGCCAAAGGTGTGCTAGCTGTTGAAGTTGCTACATTTTAAATATCATCATGATCTAAGAAATTCTTCAAATGTTGTACATCTTACTATGCCCTCCCTTCTTCTCTCCTCATTTTTTCGGGTGCAGGTGCTTTGTTTCACTCTTCTTGAAGTGTCAAGAAGTGTATTTTTCATGTAGTAGTAAAGGATCTAGAGTTTAAACATCTTGCACAACATTCTTTCATATATAATTGCCAGAAAGAACACTGTGAAGAAACTAACCCCTCACTTGGACTAGTCTAATGGCCAGAGTCTCATTAAGGTCCGACGTCAAGGACCCCTATTGCCTAGACACTTCTCTATTTGGACCCTGCACTGCCCGCCTAGTCAGTTATTGCAGTAACATATATTTTACCTTATATACACCCTACAGATTAGCTTTTAGTAAATCAAAAAGCAAAAATTTCAAAAGAAAGGGTTTTTTGCGTAGATATCCCTCCGTTGCGCAAATACCCCTACCAAGTTAGTATCTACTTGCGAGCCACCCCCGTACTTTATTGGCAACATGTCCTGTTAGGGGTTTATATGCGAAAAGACGTTTTTGCATAGATATGCTTACAAGTGTTCACAGACGCATAACCAAGGTTCTCAGGGGCATTTACTCTAAACTAACTTTCCAGCGGTAGTTAAGGATTTTGATACACACAAGGGATTTACAAGCAAAAGACCCAGAAGAAATTATATAGCACTCACTTAGCATAAAGCTCCCTTGTCCTTAATTTTCTTAACTAGATTGAGAGTATACTTACCTAAGGTTGTGAAGCGGACATATTGTTCTTGAGGGGCCAACATTTGGATCAAATGACTCTTTGGGAAGCCTCAAGACTCTTTTTTTCTTCCTATTTCTTATGAAAGTCTTCAATCGACAACAAGCCCTTCACTTCCATTTCCACGGATTATGATCCTATTGAGGGAGTACCATAGTTCCATAGATGCATGACTGCATATGCTTTATTAGTTATAATACGGTTAAAGCAAGTTGTTGATACTTGCTCCTTCTTTGGAAGGTTTTTAAACAAGTGAGCACATTCTCTACAACCCAGTGCGCAGAATTTTCCTGTACACCGGGTGATCTCACCGTCCATCCGAAAAGCATAATGATCCCTCTACTATCGGCAATGATCCACTGTTGGCCAATCCAGCAGTTTACATGCTACTCGTCTTCAGATGGACGATAAGATCAACTGGTGCCCAAGAAAATCCTGCGCATCGGGCTGTAGAGAGTGTGCCCCCTTTTAGTCATTATAAAAGTCAACTAGCTAAGATATTAGGTGATTAGCTAAACCATCGAGGCAGTGTCTAGGCATTAGGGGCCTCTCAATCGGCACCTAAGTCTATCCATCTGCCTTCAAGCAGCTAACCAAATGATGCCTTACCAACTCGATGAAACATTTCTCCCATCCATCAATGGAATTGCTTTTCCTAGAACTCAAAGAATCCCACTTTCAATGATTGAAGAACTCAACAAGTAAATTCATTCTGAAGCCAGTCAACTGCCAAGTCAACCAACTTCTCAGAAGCCTAATATTGATACCAAAGACTAATTTCACTCATCAACTCCATTATCTTCTTATTTCTAGCTTGAAAAAGTAATCTTCCGAATGTAATTCACTAAAAATCTTTAATATCCTCTCCAAAGCACAAATATATGCATAGCTTGTCCAGTCACTCTCTACTACCTAAATAAACCACCATAACTTCAACAAATAATCACATGATAGCTCCAAAGATTGTAAAAAAGCATATATATATGAAGGGATCAAACACTACAACCTTGGCAAAGATAGTTCTAATTCTAGCCCTAGAATCTTAAGTTTACTATTCCACAATCCACAAGCACAAACAATTATAGCTACGTGCTTTTACCAACCCTAATTAACAATCGAAACCTTCTACAACCAAGTTCATCACTCCATACAAGAATTATGTCAAACACCTCGCGTGCGTACACAAGAATCAGAAACCGCGATCGCTTTACGGATCAAAATCTCAACCAAGCACGAAACCCTAGAAACCCTAGAATCCCTAGAAACGAGTTAGGTCAAAACATTTTCCCCAAAAAACCGGAAAAAAATCGTAAAAAATCGGAAAAAAATCGAAAAGAAGGGGGAAAAGAGGACCTGGATCTTTGATTTGACATTATCGATGGTGTCGCTGCTCTCGACCTCGAGAGTGATCGTCTTCCCCGTCAACGTTTTCACGAATATCTGCATCTTTCTCTCTTCTTCTCTTCTTCTTATACTTGGATTTCTTTTTTCCTTTTTCTTTTTTTTTCTTTTTCTTTCTTTTTTTTTTTTTTTTTTTTCTCCTGTCGATCGTTCTCTACACGGACGTGTAAGGAGAAAGCGCTCCCTTTATAGAGAGTTTATTACGATAGTGATATAGAAAATTGCGCGTCATTGAGTTATGCGTTAATTTTATCTCTATACAAATATTATAATTCTCGCCTCTAAAACTTAAAAAATTATTTTCAAAATTTACTATTAAAAAATTAGGATGAATCGTATACAATTTTTTTGTAAACATACGGAATAATAAATATATTTCTATAAAATTTAATTTTTCATATTTATCCTACAAAAGTCCTAATATTTTTAAATATGCCCCTGCTGTTAGGATCCGTTAGAAAAATATAGTTAACCATAGTAAAATACTTAATCATGATTAGTGAATGAGGTAAATTGATATTTTTATTCTTCTTATATATTTGTAATGGTAGAAAGAAAAAAGATTACCGTTGAAATTTTTTGGGAGGATATTTCTGCATAATTCTAACAGTTTGAACTTTTGGAGGGATATATTTGTATTGACAAAAATGTCATCACGTATCATCTGTTAAAAAATAAACAGTGCTCTAACGATAACAAATCAGAAAGGACAAATATAAATATTACTTGACTATTGTAGAGATAAATATGAAAAGTTAAATTTTGTAGGGATATATTTGCTATTCGATATATTTACAAGGAACTGTATGAAATAAAAAATATCTAAAAAAATAATTTGTGACAGCAAATCGGAGGCTCCACAATCAGAAATTATAGGGAGCTCCCACTGAAATTTTATTCCTAAGGTATCGTTTGGTTCGGGAATAAGCAAAAAGTGACTATTCCAGGGATATGTATAAATTGAGATATAAGCGGAGATTAAATCAATTTTGCGTTTGGATGAAAATTAAATTATTTCTGGGAATAAAAAAAATAGCGTTTGATTAGATAAGATGGAATAAGAATTAAAGTGGGTAGTTATAAATAAAAAATAATAATATTATATCTAATTAATTAATACAAAATATTAATTAAGTAATAATTCAACTTATTTAATCTACTAATTAATTATGAATATTGCTAAAAAACCCTTAATATTAATTAGTAATTAATAATTTAATTAATAATCACAAGTAATTTAATATATTAATAAATTAATAAATAAATTAGTTAATAATAGTCAGATAATTAATCAAGAAATTAATTAAATTACTCAAAATATTAATTAATTAAATTTAATTATTTAATCAGCAAATTAATTAAAATAATAAATTAATTACTCAAATAATTAATTAAATATTTATTAGAGTAAAAAATTAAGTAGTTAATTAGTCATCCAGTTAATTAGTAAATAAACTAATATATAAAACATTAATTAAATAATATTTTATTATGCTTGGATATTTTATTATTTTATTATTAATTAAAATATTATGTCTATATAATTTATGTTTAACTAAATTTAGAATCTTAATTAAGTTTGGAATTAAGCTGGAAATAGCGCTATTCCGCCAAAAAGGTGGAATATTTTATTTCAGCTATTTCGGAATAATCGAGAATAGTAAAGTTTGACCGGAATAAAATATTCCGGCCAAACTTCATCCCATTTGGCGGAATAGCGGTGATAACTAAAGTTATCCCCGCTTAACCCCCAACCAAACGGGGCCCTAAAAATTACATACTTTTTAATTTATCCCTCTTAGAATTAAATATTAAAAAAATTCTTTTTTAATATTTCAAGTTCTTCCAAATATATTTCTAAAGTTAAATCTTGTTAGTGAACTGTTAGGAAGAGTCGTTATTTCTGTAAAATTATTATTTTACCATTTCAAATATAATCTTCTATTGTCACCAATTTTTTAATTTGCCCTTAAGTTAGGTGCAAAAGAGATATTTTTTAGTAGAAATTTAACCCGTATTCGAGATGACTTAACAGGTACTAACAGCAGGATTATTTCTGAATAATAGAGAAATAAGCGAGGAGTTTATTTGAAAAAAAAAGAATATATAAGATACTTCAAAAGTTTTGAGAGGTATAAAAAAAATCACTGTACTTACCCTTCCATCTTAAATACCTCCCTGCATAAAAAAAAATTAAACAATATTAATCTTATATACTTTAGTCCTGTATCAGTTAGAAATTCCGTTACTTTTTCACGAAATATTAAAAGTGATTCACATTTCTAGCTAAGTTTATTTCTAAAAAAATAAACGAAGCAGGTAGCGTGTTACCTTTCTCTCAAAAAAAAAAAAAAAACGTTTACATTTTCACACATAGATATTTTTTTCATGATTATTCTTAAATTTTGTTATTTGAAGGTGTGTATGAAGAAATTTAAATGAGCTTAAAAATACACTATTTCAATATGCTGTCGTTAAATTTAACGAAAAAAATCTTAACAGAACGATCTATTTGAGACAGAACTAAAATACACGATTGATATTATTTAAATATTTTTTTTTTGCATAAATATATTGTTACTATTATTTTTATTTTTACTTTTTAAGAATAGACCACTCTTTGAATTGAACAATGCTATTCATATACCCCATCCAGGAGTGTATAATTTGTGTCCATCCATCGAATAGATGGAATTCTTTTACTTGTCACATGATGTCATGTGACAAGTAAAGGAATCTCATCCATTGAATGGATGGTTGTAAATAAGTAAAAAAATCTCATCCATTAAATGAATAGGTATAAATTGTACGCCCCTAGATGGGGTGTACAGTAGACTTTTTCCTTTGGATTTATTCCTCAAATCTCTCCTGGGTCAAATTAGAGCATCCAAAAATCCACTCTAGTATGATATGTGCATTGTTCTCTTACTTTTGTTTTGATACTTATCATAACAGTGATGATAGTGCTATAAGAATATAAAGCAGAGTCCGGCGGGAGTGCTTCCAAATATACAAATTTTTAATCTTTGGATCTTTGAATTTATAATAAAATTATCATCAAATGGAAAAAATTAGTTGTTCAAAGGCCAAAAAGTCAAAAGAATGCTACTTCCGAAAACATTTCAGCTCAATATATATATATACATATACAGCAACGCTAATTACATATTTATTTTTTAGTTGCACTGATACACTCCATTCGTCTAGAAAGACTTATTCTAATACTAGTCTTATTGACTAATTTTTAAGAACTAAAACTCAAAAGAGGTTATCAGTATCAGTTGGGTATAAGATGTACAGCTATAAATAAATGTATAAATAGCATTTTTTAAGAATAATGTATCGAAGAGTTGTGAAGCGAACAACTTATCCAACTTCTACAATTAAATTACACCACTAGCGCTCAAACTTTCAGCTGCGCTTTATTTTGGATTTAATGTTTCAGAATCATTCGAACTTTTCTCTGTTTGTGGATAGTTATGTAAACTTTCAAAATTTTATCTTTATCATTCAAATTTTCAAACTTTTATAATTAACCAGTTAGATTTATATTTCACCAATTTAAAGTGATTAAAATTAGTCAATTGGTCAAAAAAACGATAAAGAATGAATGTTAGCGACAAAGAAATGTTTTTGATGTCGAAAATCACTTTTGTGGATAAAATTGGCCATAATTATCACATTTTTGGAGTAAAAATTAAATGCTCAAAATTAATTTTTATACTCTAAGAATGAATTTTGACGTCAAAAAGATTCTTCTATATTGTTGGCATGCATCATTTATTATTTCCCAATCATTTGGATAATGTCAGTCACACTAAATTGTAAAAAGATAAGCCTCGAGAGTTAATTACAAAATTTTAAAAGTTTAGGTGAAAAATATAAAAGGTAAAATATACAAAACTTATGTAAACTATGGATCAATTTGAATCGGCTATCCAATCTTTTAATTTTAATTTTATTACCCAATCTTTCAATTTATTTGATTTAAGTTAGTCAACGATACTTTGATTTCAAAATTTAAATTAATTATTTGCTTTAACAAATTTATAAATGCGAACTGCATAAAGTATACTAACTAAACATGTAATGATAAAGTGTTGTGAACCAGCTCAAATCAAAAAATTTGAAAGGTTGGATAGTAACATTAAATTTTTTAAAAATATGATCTACAGCTCAGGTAAGTTCTATACATTTTTACCTAAAATTTTCAATCAATATACAAAAACCAAATAGGCTCATAGAGCCAAAACTAAATTATGTTTTATTTATTTTTTCTTCCCATGAGATAAGTGGATGACTAGAAACATACATAATATTAACTACAACAAAATATGTTTTAGGCGATAGCCTTTTAGACGACGCTCTATTCTAGCGTCTTTAATGTTTGACATGTGCCGACATCGTGACTAAGCGTTGTCAATAAATATATTTTTATCAAATATTGATAAAAAAAATTCGACGCTATATTAAATCGTCGGTATATTTATCCCGACATGTTTACTTACCGACTCTTTGCTCACCGCTTTTACAAGCGTCGGGATTATTCTTAATTACCGACGCTTTAAAGCGTCCCTAGTTATTATTTAAAGTGTTCTTAAGTGCAAGATTTGTTGTAGTTTCATCTAGTAATATCCACTTATTTTTTTGAAAAGAAATTTTTTAAAAAAAAAAGAAAAGAAAAGAAAAGGAGTTACATCCATTTACAATAAGGAAATGTTTTGTAGAAAATTCAGAATAGAAGATCAAAATTCGTGCGAATCAAAATAGGTAGATGAATATCAAATATGTATCTACTAGATATTGTCTGAAATAATTATTCTGTTCCAAAAGCAAAAGCCAAGCACATATAAAGCATATTAAATAAGTCAAATTAAGCACCAAAAAGGAATATATAGAGGACAAGAGATGAACATTTAGAACTAAAAAGAAAAAAGAAAAGAAAAGAAAAGAGTCAGAATATTCACAAAGCATAATAAAGAGAAGCCAAAGGCCACAATTTGCAAAGGCAAGAAACAAAGCTCATTGTGAGGTGGAGGAAAGCATGAGGGAAAAGAGATGGTGAGAGATGTGATGTGGAGGATTCTTATGCATTCATCAGGGCAAAAAAAAAAAAAAAAAAAAAAAAAAAAAAAAAATTAAAAATCAAATAGGATACCTCACAGTCACAGAATATATAATACTGTTAGATGTCTCGAATTCTGAAATCTCACGATTTTCTAACTCTATTCTATTTTAATTATTCTATTAAATCAAGTATAGATTATGCCTAATTTTATTAAGATTATTCTTAATTTTAGTGGACTTGTATTTCTAATTGTATTAGGATTTAGCCACTATTATAAATATACCTTTATTCTATTGATTTGGTGCGGCAGATGAGAGGGAATATGGTGTATTTTTTAGACTAGAGTTTTGTGAAAAAGATATATTTTTTACACCATTTTGATCATACTGAAGATCTCCGCTACGTCTTCGCCTGTGGATGTAGGCCAGTGGCCGAACCACGTAAATATTGTGTGCTTTATTTTTCTTCTCTTTTTCTCGATTCCCTTTTGGTATTTTCATGCCCGACGAATTAGATCTCTTCCGCTTTTGTTCTAACAAATACCATTCCTATTTATCTAGCAATTAAGTTCAAAAATATTCACCGAACGCATTTAGCGCAGTTGACTAATAACTTAATGGTTAATATTCGAGGTCTTAAGTTTAAAAGCTAGTTGCTTCATATTTCTAACTAAGTTTATTGATCTAGACTTGAATAAGATGCCTAAAACCAAGTTCCAAATCCCAATTTATATATACTTAATATATTATTGATGAAAATCCAATTCATGCACTTAAAAGCCACTAGGTAGTAGAAAGCAAGTCAACCATGGCAAGTTCAAAATTTGTAGGCTAAAAAGATTACCAATCTTAGTAATTATTTAACAGCACAGGCAATACAAGCAATACAAAGATCTATTTGAAACTCATAAAGAGGCTAAGGGCCGCTTGGTTCGACATAATTATAAACGCAGTGTAGTTGAAGATGTATGCAGTTGAAAATAGAGCAGTTACAATTAGTTATAACTACTTTGTTTGGTTACGTGCGGTTGAGAAGTATATTTACCGATTTCTTTCATTTTATATACGGGATGGTGAGATTACCTCCTATAGTCCTATGTGCAGGGATGAAGCCAGGATTTAATCACGAGGGGGCCAAAATATATACAAATAAAAGTTTTAGCAGATAAGTAAAATTTTAACTACTCAAATTTTTAATAAAAAAATTTAGTGAGTAGATAATTAATGTTAAAAAATATTAAATTTATTTCTTTAATTTACACTTGCTTGCTTGACTTCTAAATTTTTTTTTTTTGCATTATTCCATTCAAATGACTTAAGAATTAATTTTACTAAATTTAATAATAATTTAGTTAGAATTTAATTTTTTAAATTTTTATTAGTTAAATAGTAACAACCAATGATTAATATCTAACAGAGTTATTAAATTTAGCATACTATTTTATTTAGTTAAATAAATTATCTCATCAAAAATAATTAGAAAGTTAAGAATGTATAAAATAAAATATTTAAAGTTGAAAGGACTTATTTCAAAATACACTATAATTAAGTAGACCCATATATTATAAAAATTTATAAAAAAATTATAAACCATTAAAGGACTATAATGTAAATATTAAAAAGTTGAGGGGGGCCATGGCTCCTTTGGGTCCACATACCTCCGCCCCTGCCTATGTGCTAAAAGATTTGAGGTAAGTTTATCTTTGTTTAAAATTATCCTCTCTAAGTGCCGTAGTTGGAATTACGGCCAATTTGGACGTACTTCCAATTGTTGCAGTTGAACCTTCTCATGCAATTGCAACTACAGCAATTGGTGTGTAATGTGTGGCTGTGCTGCCGAGACAGTGGATCACCTGTTGGTTGGTTGTGTTGTTAGTAAATTTTTATTTACCTTCAACCTTGATAACTGTCATTTCCTTCCCTTTGCTGAAGATGTCAAGATCGTTTGGGAGGACGCGCAGGGGAGGAGTACTCAGATGGATGCACTAAAAGCACAGACCTTAATAGCAGCAACATGGTGGATGATTTGGCGCGAACGAAATAATATTATTTTCAGAAATTTATCTACAGATGCTATTTTAACTGCGCAACATATCAGAGCGCTAGTAAAGGAGTGGGCGAAATTTTGTAGCGCTAGGTGACAGTTTTATTGTTTCGATTTCTGTTGTCTTTTTTTCTTTGTTTCTTTTTATTGTTTGACTTTTTCATATCGATTTTTTTCTTTTTTTCCGAGGCCTTGCTGCCTCACTACTTGTAGCTAAATTCATTTGCTAAATGAATGAAGCGGGTAGCGCGCTATCTTTTTCTCCAAAAAAAAAAAAAGAATTCAAAGGCATCAAAACAAATGTCAAATTTAGATCTGTATGTAGCTACTACTGCAGTGTAGTTATAATTACATGCAACCAAACAGCCCCTAGGTGCAACAACTAGATGTTTATAGACAATATCTGTCATATTAATGAATTATGTTCTAACCTAAAACATGCCTAATAAGAGTCTTACTGCACATGGGCAGCGGCTTTGAGTATCTGTGGAATACGATTCATATGAGTAGTTGGTTTTTTCATGCATCTCTACTTTGTGTTTTATGAATTCTTTGAGCAGCTCCATTGCCTTTCTGATTATTATATCTTCTTACTCAGTTATAGAAGGTCAGTGATGAACTGTTTTTCTTGGAATTAGGCTTGTCGAAATCTATATTTGGAAAAATATACTTGCCAAAGTTTACTTGTACATATAGATACATATTTTGCCACGTATATAAGCGGTGCTATGTCAGCAGTTGAGATTTTGGAAGCTAAAGAATGCGGTGGACTATTTACTGTATTCTAAAAGCAGTAGTTAGTGGACCGTTTTAGTATGTTAATATAAAAGACGGTGAATTATTTGTCGTATTTAGAATGTAGCAAACGATATATACCGTTTTCTTTGGACTTTGCTAACATCGCTTATATCTGGCTACTTTTGGCCTATGTTTATAAATGAACTTTCACAAGCCTATATCTACAAATTTAAATTTTGACGAGCTTACTTTTGAGAAAAACTCCATCAATGAACTTTGCGTTAAGGGGTGTAACGTAGGTTGTGCCTGGCCTGCACAAGCCATGTACACTTGGGCGAAAATAGGCCAAGGACCGACTAGGGATGTCAATGGGTCGGGTTTGGGTTGGGTTTTCAAAAACCCGAACCCGAACCCGACAACCAAATTGAACCCGAACCCGGACCCGAACCCGGCGGGCTTTAAAAATTCGTACCCATATCCGACCCGATCAAAAACCCGAAACCCGAATCCGAACCCGAAAATTCAAACCCGAAGTAATAATTTTTTTTACTATATTTCAAAATATACCGTTGGATGAAGATCCAACGGATAAAATTATTAGGCATTTTATATATTGTATAAATAAATAAATAATATGTATATAATTTATTCGGGTTCGGGTTCGGGTCGGGTACATACGAAATTCATACCCGTACCCATACCCGTCTGATTTTTATTTTCTATACCCATATCCGAATCCATATCCATTTAGTTCGGATAAATTCGCCCCGTACGAATTCAGGTTCGGATAATATTTCGGATATCCATACCCATTGACATCCCTAGGACCGACCTGGCACCACCGGCTTCGTATTCATGCCTTGATAGGTCGGATTTCCTAGACCGGCGACCTAGCATGGCTCCCGACCCAAACAGCATGGGCGCGTGCGACGCTAGGCTGGAACCCATGTCGGCCCTATATATTTTTTATTTTATTAATTTTATTATATTTATAAAAGGTTAAAATAATTAAAATGACCAAATTAATCCCCAACAATTAGAAAAATTTGATTGTATTTTAGACCAAACACACACACACACAAAAAGAAAAGTTGCGTCGGCACAGAAAATGTGTCCGCCTTCTGATGTTCTTCTAGCTATAGGTAGGATTTGACTTTGTCTTAGGCGTGGATTAAAGAGAGAATGATTTAATCTGGTTTTTACTGCGCTCCAAGCGGGTTCAGCTCTAGATGTACCTTGAGACTTCAATACTGGCCAAAATGCAAAGCGTTTGGTCTCTCAGATCTCTGCCGTTGATTCAAACTGAGATCGGATGAGGGAAACCATCAGGATGAAACAATTTCCAAAGTAAATGAGTACTTCATGTGGGTAGGGCTGGCAAATGAGCGAGCCGGCTCGTGTTCGACTCGCGTTCGGGTCGATATTCAGCTCGCTCGAGCTCGACTCGAAATTAAATGAGCCGAACTTGAACATAAAAAAAGTTCGAAATTTATTTCAAGCCGAGCTTGAGCATTACTGGGCTCGCTCGAATTAGGCTCGAAAAGCTCGAATATATATATATATATATATATATATATATATATATATATATATATATATATATATATATATATATATATATATATATATATATATATATATATAGTTCGGTTACTATATTATTGATAGTATCAAAAGTTTGGTGTTATCGAATTTTCCGTCGTTAAATCTACCATTTTGACCATTTTCACCCGTTAGATCATACTATTCAACTAATCACTCAATTCTAAAAAATTACTATCATCCTAACCGGGGACTACTATCATCCTAACCGCACAACCCTAAACCCTAAACCCTAAACCCTAAAACCCTAAACCCTAAACCCTAAAACCCTAAACCCTAAACCCTAAAGAGGAGGCTCCATTTATTTCTTTTTTATTTAAAAACAACCTTTTAAATATTTTAGATTTATTTTTAAATTTGTTAATATTATAATGTTTTAACATCATAATTTAAATTTGAAAAATTTTAATTATATTTGCAAAACAATTAATACAATATAAAAATATGGTAAATTAATGGTGTACATCTTATACCAAGATATTCTAGAGTTCGTAAAAACTTAAATACTTTTCGGTAAAAATTATAATAAATAAAAAACAATAATTTTCGGATAAAAAAATATAAGATGTACAACCTATTTTAGAGTGTAAATGTTATCTTGCTCTTCTTCAAACCTCAATATAATATATATATAGAGTCCGGCTACTATACTATCGATAGTACTAAATGCTTGGTGCTATCGAGTTTTTCGCCGTTAGATCTACCATTTTGATCATTTTTACCTGTTAGATCATACTATTCAACTAACCACCCACTCAACCCTAGAGGACCACTATCATTCTAACTGGGAATCACTATCATCCTAGCTGTACATCTCTTTATCTAACGGCCGAAAACTTATGAGTATAAAAGAGTCTATACTCATAAGAGTATATAGTAGCCCTAGCCTATATATATATAGAGTCCAACTATGGTGCTTTTTGCCGTTAGATCTCCTTTGACCATTTCTACGTACCTATTAGATCATACTATTCATCAACCAACCACCTACTCAATTCTCTCTCTCTCTCTATATATATATAAAAGAGTAAGCAGGACTACTGTGCTATTAAGAGCAGAGTGATTAGAAACTTAGGAGTATAAGGACCGCTCTCCTTAAATTTCCTTAAATTTCTCTCCAATATCTCTTCTCTCTCTCATCCTAATCACCCATCAAACTTAATGGGTGATTAGAAACTTAGGAGTATAAAGACTGCTGTGCTCTTAATAGTATAGTAGTTCTGCTTATAATAAAGTTGTGTTTTTTTTTGAGAGAAAGATAGCATTCTACCCGCTTAGTTTATTTTTTATAGAAATAAACTTAGCTAGAAATGTGAATCAACTAGGATTCGAACTCGGGACCTCGGGTACCAACCACCATGCCCTTTGCCACTTGCGCTAGGGACGGTCGGTAATAAAGTTGTATTGTGTTTTAATGTTTTTAAAAATATAGGAGTATTTATACTGGACTTTTTTATAAAATAACCCTTTAAAATTTTATAATTTAGAAAACAACCCTATCAAATTTATTTTTGACAAACTAACTTTCTAAAAGCGGTGAATCATTCACCGTCTTTCAGAATATATCATACGGCTATTAAAACGGTGAACCATTTACCGTCTTATTTATACTTATCCATTTAACAACCATATTCCCTTTCCCTCTCCTTCTTCTAAAGGCGGTGAATCGTTCACCGTCTTTAGAAGCTTTAACTTTTTTTTTTGAATGCGGTGAATAATTCACCGCGTTTGAAAAATTAACTTGTCAAATAAAAATTTAGAACTATTATTTCGCTAATTATTAAATTTTATAAAATTATTTTATAAAAAAGTCCATTTATACTTCTGACTTTTTAGTCATGGCATCATTTTAAAATCTTACAGTGGTGCCTACTTGGTTGGCGTGCGAAACTAGACTAGATCTCTCTCTCTCCCCAAGAAAGAGAAATTCTTCGACAACAAAAAAAAGAAAAAGAAAAAGGAAAAGAAAAAAAATGGTGGGGGCGAATGTGAAGGCGGAGACGCTGAGTCTGATGGAGAGGAGGGCGGCGATGGAGGCCGAGATGAACGCCATCATCGACGCCCTCTCCCGCCCCGGCGGCCCCGGCATCTCCGCGAACCTTCTAGACTCCCAGGCATACATACATCCAAACAAAAAAAAAAATCTTCTTTTTTTTTTCATTTACTAACGATTTTGTTCTTCTTTTTGTTTTTTTAGGGATTTCCGAGGTCCGATATCGACATCCCCACCGTCCGGGCGCAGCGCCACCGCCTCGCTGGTACCCCGTTCAGAACCCTAATCCAAAACCCTAATTCAAGTTTTTTTTTCTCCCTCTTATTTTTGGGTTATTAAAGTTAAATTGGCCGATCAAGGAACAAACATTTGAATACTTAGACTTGTTTGATGAGAGTTTGTTTGACGCAATTTATGTAGCATTGGAGCGGTTCCGAGTCTTTTCGCTCGGAGCGGATGTCAGAATAAATTATCCGGTGATAAGTTGTTCGGCACGAGAATTTTATATTGTAATTGCAAGTGTAAGTGATTTCAATTTTTTGGGCTCCTCGAAAACGGAAAAAAAAAAGAGACTTTTAGGGCTGAATATGGTATGGTACGGCGCCGTGTTGACATTTGATCGCGCTCGCTCTTTTACCAAATTCTGCAAGCTTCTTTAGTAAATCAAAGAGATACGCCGAATAGTATGTTCGAACCGTTTGCGTTTGTATAATGCGGCTCACACTGCGAGTTTTTTGGTCTAACTCGGGTAATTAAACTATAAATTGAAGCACTCTCGGCGAAACCTGTGGTGATCCTTGCTGTGGGCCTATCTAGATCAATAATTCACTCAGTTTTCGCTTTTAAAGCAACAATGATTTTAGTTCCGTGTGTGTTTCACGTATGCTGCAATGGTTTTTGGGAGTTTGAGAGGATGAGCTAACATTTTTTTTCTTTTTTTTTTGGGTGGTATCTTTTTGTTGCAGAGTTGCGCAGCGATCACAAGGATATCACTGACAAAATCGATAAAAATTTGCAAGTTTTGCACTCGTTAAGATTAGGTAAAAGCGAACCAGCGACTCCTGGAGATGCAGGTGTGCTAATCAAAACTTGCAAAATACTTCATTAGCGTTGGTACTAATTGCTTGTAATGATCTGATCAAATGCTGTTTTTATTGCAAATATGCTTAATTTCGTCGAATTTCCTTTACCTGAATATATCCATTCTTGTCTTTTGGCATCTACGTAGGGCTACGGAAATATCTTATGATAACCCGTCCAATTTATGCATCTACGATTCTACGTGCTTGTTCTTTAATCGTGATGGCAATCAAGCCTCGTATTGTTTTTACTTGCGAGTAGTATTTGACGTGTAATGTGATTCTTTAACTAATAACTATTATACGTTTTACGAGCTAGTAAGTAGTAGTAGATAAGGCAATTAGTGTCCACAGGGTCAGACCAGCCCTATCGCCAAGGTCCTGTAATTGAAAAAGCCCTCTTTGGGCCTGCGTCAGCAATTCAGTGGTTTCTGCTGACGACCGTAAGGGTGTAGTCGGTTCGGTTTGGTTTGGTTTGCCCATATTTTGTACCGAATCGAACTGAATTTTTTGGTTTGGTTAAATTTCAAACCGAGCCAAATCGATCAAGCTTCTGATTCAACCGAACGAAAATCGAACTGAGCTACTCGGTTTGGTTCAGTTCCAATATTTGGTTTTATCTTTCATAAATAGAAAAAAAAATATTGTCTAGTTTTCAACACTATACTGATCAATTTACAGATGTTACGAAATAAAAAAAGTATAAAAGAGATAAAAAATAGAGACACCAACACTGGCATCAAATTATTATTATTTGATATTTACCTAAATATATATACATATTTATATATAATTATTCGGTTTTCGGTTCGGTTTTGTTTGTTTAGAAGTCTAAACCGAACTAGTACTAGAACCAACATTTCACAAAAATCACCACCGGACCGAACCGAACCGAAAACCAATTTAGCTGAGCCAAATAGGCTTATTTGGTTTGGTTTTCGGTTTGGACCCAAACTGTGAACCTCTAGATGACCCCATCAATAAGGTCCTGTAATTAATATTCCATTATCTCCTTATTATGTCAAAGTTGGTGCAAAAATTTTAGCAAAATTTTTATTTTCCAACTAATGATCTGAAAAAATGGGGAAAAAAGAAAAGGAAAAGTTTGAGGTGAGCCTAACAAATTAAAACCAATTTTGGGTTTTTTCTGCAGGTGCATTAGCTTCTTCTCATGGCATTTCGTCTCAATATTCTCCCATGGAGGAGGATCCAATTGTCAGGATACCTTTCGCTATAATTGATGAAATAGTCGATGATTCACCGGCGGCGGAAGACGGTTTACAGCTCGGGGATGAGATTGTAAAGTTTGGGAGCGTGGAAATTGGTGATGGACTGCAAGCAAAGCTTGTTTCAGAAGCACAGTCCAACCAGGGCCGTCCCGTACCTCTTGTCATCATACGGCATGGTTCTGTTATGAATCTGAATGTGATTCCCAGACAATGGCGTGGCCGTGGACTTTTGGGGTATGCTTTGATTTCTTCTTTTTGTTCTTGTTCCCAACTTATATTTTTATTAAAAAAAAGTCAAGAACTTTAGACAGTTATAGAAATGATTAAGATAATTGATCGATATAAGGATTTCATAATGTGACACCTGTTTGGTTGGTGCTGCAGTATCTGTTCAGAAACTACGCATATTTATAGCTAATAAAAACTAACCTTGTAGTTTGTATTCTTTGCACATGAATAGTAGTCGGACTTAGCTTCTATGTTCCATTTTCGGAATTTAAAATTATCTTTCATTTTCTTTTTTAAGTGAGAGGATCATACATTTTCGGGCATACTTTATCATCTTTGTAATTTTGCACTGTTTATGTGCATGAAGCTTGAATTTGGCATCCTAACACTTTCTTTTTTTAACTTTTTTGCAGATGCCATTTTCGGATCTTATGACAAGATAATTAGTGATAACACAATGATGAGGAAGCTCTTAAAGTTAATATCATTTCCGAAAGTCGAATTTATAGGCAATGCTTGTGGATGCACATGCTTGCTTGTTTGCGTTCTCATAGCGTCGTTTTGTTTTGCAAGTTTTCTCAGCTTGTAATAGTGATCAACTGAACCATTTTCTGTCGCACACCTGCTTTGTTTTACTCGGCATCGAAACATTCCTCTCAGAAGTTGTTATAAATGGAGTACTTCGTTTTCACCAAAGTGTTCTTGTGTTCTTGTGCTGTGAAAGATGGGTATCCAAAGTGTCTTTTGGTCAATATGTGTTTAATGAGATTTTGTTTTTTAGTTGTATTTTTATTTGATTCAACTACAGTGAATCGCATAACGGAAAAATGCGCGAATATACATTTCCAAGTTTTCGAATTTGGGGTGTTTTATTTCTGTGGAGGGAAAGCAAAATTGATTAGATTTACATACTTCTGCTGATTTTAGGCAGAACAATTGTGTGGTTAATATTTTTCTCTTTATCATCCTAATTGGATGAATTAATCAATGAGAAGCAACAATGAAGCATCAATCGAGACGGCGGAGAAGGTATTCGATTTCGACAATCTTGGTTAGAGGAATGACCCAATCTCCGTAGAGTCGGTAAACGACCGACGGATCGATCTTATAATCGGCTCGACTGCTGTTGCTGTCGCCTGTATCAGCTGCTTGGTCTAGTGTTACATCTTGTCCGAACACCGCCGCTTTTTTCTCCACTCTTCTCTTCACAATTTCTTCTTGGCTTTCAGATGTTACCAGTTTCATCAAAGTATCCCTGTCCTGCAAAAGAAAAAGAACACATCAGCTTAAAAAAGTTCATTATATCCAACTAAATGGATTATTAAGAAGAGAATTAACGAAGTTTTCGACGACCTTTGCGCGAATCGCAGGAATGTAATCCTGAGGGGAATCCCTGAACTTCACTTCTGCTACAAACCTCCCATAGTGGATCCTCCTCGAAAGAGCCTAAAATATTTCTTTTAAAAAAAATAAAAAACTACGCCAAAAAAAAAGAACTGTTTTTCAGTAGCTACGATGCGAACGCATCGATCATGATTACCTGCAAACACGCGAGATCAGACGCAGCTGTCGGCGCGAAGTTTCCGTCGACGCCTTCGACAGTGAACTGCGGAAGCAGCTCTTTGAAGTACACACTCCATATGGTATCACTTACATTAACAGATGCAGCTGCAGGGTATAAAACCTGGCAATTGGAAGAGCTTTCATTCATTCAAGCAGTTTTGCCACCAAACTGTAAATAAATTGTAAAATACAAAATGTAGTCTCCAAACTCTCGAAGAATCATAATTTGGTCTCTAATCTTTCACTTAAACATTGTCCATAATCTAACACCTATTACAACTTAAAACCTATGCATAAAAGAAGCCTAGGAATTGCGAGAATAGAGACGAGATTGTATATTGCTTTGTTTGAAGTGCTTCTCTTAGAAGGGATTCTCTCCGAAGCATCAATCTGGTGTTTCACGATACGTTTGCTTTTGCACGAATCAAAAGCGCATCATATTTTCCATTCAAACTTCTTCGTGTCAATCAGAAGCAGGGCCAAACAGGTTCTTTGTATGAAATGTACTTAGAAACTGTAAGACGGGAGGGGACAAAAGAAGATTACCTTCGAAAAGTTGTATGGAGGGACTAATGGCCATGTCAAATCTTCAGCGAAGAAGGGAACCTCTTCTGGATTTTGATACCTTCCAAACTGCACAATGTCTATAACAACTCTTAAAAGGGGATATATTTATATGAAAGATAAAAGAATCATAATGCATGAAAATTTTCCTTAAACATCTCAAATTGCGGCCTTAAAAGTAAAAATTGTTTTGCATTCTTTTCTTTTGATCCTCCATTTATTAAAGAAGTAGAATTCTTTGAATGGGATTAAGTGCTTGTTTGGCCTTTCTGTAGCATAGTGTTGTTCAATAAAGTATTGTCTGAGTAGTGTTATTATAAGAAGCACTATATTAAAATCTTTAAAATATATATATTTTTGTGCAGCAAAATAAAGGGAAAAAAAAAAATCCAACTTTTAGTTTTAAGGCCCAAAATCTCATTTCTGCTTCGTTACAGTAAAAGCTTCAAAAGTTTTCACTAGATCGGGAGCGCCCCCACATCATGTATTATATGTGGGAGACCTCTAATTTAACAGCGCATGTCGATTCACCGAGTCTATTCAGCTCGTCGAATTAGCAGAAGTGGTACGGTTCTCTACTAAAATACCATTATATATGTTGCTGCTATCGACAGCAGAAACAAAAGCAGGGCCAGACAAGTCCTAAACGCAACTTGTGTCATCTATCATATACTCAATAAAAGTTTGTTAAAAAAAAAAAGGAGAAAAACCCACCTTGGCTTGAACCCTCTCACTCTCCCTCACAAAGAGCTCAACCAAAGAGCAACTACTGCCAAACCATTTGTCCTCCTTTAAATAAGAGGCGTCGTATAATGGCGAATTGTATGGGTATTTGGCCCTCTCAATGAGGCTAAACACAATGGTATCCTCCTCCCTAGTGAGAAAATCACGCACGGTTTCCAAAGTTATTCCCCTTGCGAGAGAACATTGGAGCAACAAAATAGCATTGAAGCATAAGAGTAGATGAAGAAGAAGAGGAGAAGAAGAAGAAGAAGAAGAAGAAGCCATTGAGGAGGAGAAGAAGAAGAAGAAGTCGGTGGGGAGGGAGAAGTCATTGCCGGCTTTATATATTTGAAGTGTTTAGTTAAAAGGTTTGGAAAAGTCAGCTTTCTGTTAAAGGGAACGGATTGCCGGCTGATTGTCTTTTCTCAATGAGAGCTGATATTGCCAGAATATATTATCTACTGTCACAGTCGCAAAAATATTCAAAATATAATTAGATATAATTAATATGTGGAGTCCGACTATTATATTTTTATGAGTACGATCGCCTTCGTACTCATAAGTCGTTTTCGATAATAGAACTTCAAAATCGATGATCCATACTATTAAATATGATTTAGAGTATATGAAACTTCTAGAAATTAAATTTCATAATTTTTTGACATCATTTATCTTATAATTAAAAGATTTTAAAATTGATATTTTTTTACGGCCGATATGAGATACTTGCTGGTTTAACGGTATAAAAGAATCAAAATTGATTGAATTTTTGATAGAAAATTTTATTCACTATCTAGATAAAGATCAATAACTCCGATCTTAAATAGAAGGGTCTGATCATCGATTTTTAGGAAGTCGTTCAATTTTGACCGTTCATTTTACATCCACTTGATGGTCAAAGTTGTTCAATTTATTTACTTTTTAAAAGTTTCAAATGCTTTAGATCATATTTAACTATGTGGATCGTCAATTCAGAAACTCCATCATTGAAAATAATTTATGAGTACAGAGAGTTTTATACTTATAAGAGTAAAGTAGTCCTACTCTACACATATATATTTCATTCGATAAGTTATATTAACGTATTTATCAGATTCATTAAATTTGATCAAATTTACACTATGAGTAGTAATATTTATTTTTGATATTTGATATTGGAGTATCACCAACACCATTGTTAAAGATTACAAAGGAGGGAATGAGCACATGCCTAAAAAGGGGCTCAATTTAGCTTGAGTTTTTGATGGTCAAAGTCAATTGATGGGAAAAGTCAACTGCATGTGAACAGATTGATTGTTGGTAGTTGAAAGAAAAAAGGGAAAAAAAAAAACCAATTGAGAGGCCACATTTCATTGACCAAATATATCCTATCCTTATAAATCTTTGGTTACAATTAAATGTTCTGGAAAAAAAAAAATCAATATACGACTCTACGTTATATCCAAAAATAACTGCACACTGGTAAAAGAGCTCGAACTACTCTAAAAGCGTAAGTTATTAGATGCTGATACCCTCTGCATCATATACAGAATTTGTATTCTAGAAAGGCATGTCAAATTATTGTTCTGGATAATTATTGAAAATTGAGAAGTAATTAAAAGAGAAGGTTGTTTCAATAATTTTTTTTTGAGTATTATTAACTTGAAATAACAATCTTATTTTAGGGAGACTTAAATAAGTCCTACATTTGACAAAATATGCCTTCCTTATCACTTTTAGGTTTGACCATACTAATGAAATAAATTATCCCAAAATAATCAGCATTAAATGAAAATTCTAAAAACAGATACAACCTCAAAGCTTAAAATTCTCAAATAATAATTGGTCTAGTTAATTACTACATAAAATAAAGAGATAGGAGATGAGAGAGAACTAAACTCATTTATCCTTGATAATAATATTATTGGATAAATATACAAAGATCACCCGAACTTTTGCAAACAGATTCCTAAACTTTTAATTTTGGTAATTTATTCTCTAAACTGTATCAAATAGCTTAATATGCCTCTGCCCGTAAGAGAACTTAAGAAGCTATAATTATACAGTCGTTTTACTCGCATATCTTTCACATGATCTTGTAAAACTTTAAAATACAAAAAAATATATTATATTTTCTTCTAACTATAATAATTAAGCATGAAAATTAAAGGTTAGGTGAATTTATATTAACTTTTTTGTTACTTTTGTAAGCATTTGAAGAGATATATATATATAGGTTAGGGCTACTATACTTTTATGAGTATAGACTCCTTTGTACTCATAAATTTTCGACCGTTGGATGAAGGAATGTGCGGTTAGGATGACAGTGATCCTCCGTTAGGATAATAGTAGTCTCCTAAGGTTGAGTGGGTGGTTGGTTGAATAGTATGATCTAACGGGTAGAAATGGTCAAAAAGGTAGATCTAACGGTCGATAACTTATGAGTACAAAAGGTCTGTACTCATAAGAGTATAGTAGCCGGACTATTTATATATATATATATATATATATATATATTAATTAAAGTTTTATAACCTACATTTAAGATATGTGGCCGAAACGACTGTGTAATTGGTAACTTTAATTGAAGAGATGAGCCTGCTGACTATACGATAAAGTTTAAAAGATTTAATTGCTAAAATTAGAAGCTTAGGTATCTATTAGCAAACTTGTTAAAGTTCAAGGGGTCTTTGTACATTTTTTTTCCCCATATCGAATTTAATATTAAGTGGACTCGGAATTCATTCACGACGAAACTATTATCCATTGCTTATCCAAAGAAGCAAAATTTTGACCTTCTAAATTAAAAATTGAGATTCGAATCAGAGAACAAATTTCGAGTTCCTTCCAGAAGCAATTTTTGGCTTTGGAAAGGTCAGAGAACAGTAGAGGGAAAGTGAAATTTCAGTCGTAACATGCCCACTTTCATCGTTCGGTTCACCGTGACTTCACCTTCGATCAAAACACAAACTCTCTCTCCAAAAGAGTGAGAAGAGTATAATAAAATATTAATCCATTTCTCACACCTCTAAATTTTATACCATTCACTTTCTATCAAACAAACAACAGCACTGAGACAACTTCGGTTCCGCAGCTATACAAACAAGCAGAGAAAGAGAATCAATTTTCACCGAAACTCTAATTCACCGGAAAGTCCATTTCAACAGGAACTTCACAAACAGACACACAGGGGGAATCAAATGCTCAACAATCAGCCAATGTTTTCTTCTTTGATACACTATTTTATTTTAGCATTACTTGGGGAAAGGATATTAACAAGTTCAGTAACTTCTCAATTTATTAACAACATAATGGACACATCCTGTTGAATGGAACCAAGAAAAAAAAAAACTAATTGAATCTGTGGAAGCAAAAAGATACCCTGACGCATCCTAAGTTCGACACCTCCGGAAAAAATAAATAAATAAATAAATAAATAAAACCTGTTCTTCTCTACTAACACAAATAGTATGTAGAGAACTCGCACTAGGAAAAATAGGGGTTGCGAAAAGAATTGTGGAACTACCGACAATATTTTGAGATTTTAATTACCGGAAGAGTTTTGTAGCCAATGAGTAATTCGTGTTTTCGCCAAACAGGGATTGCCTCAAGAACGAGAGGCGTAAAGAGTCGAAGTTATCTGGGGCCAATGTCCTTGAGGGAGCAGATCTGCTCCTCTCCCATCGCGGACATCACAGACACCACCAGATCCTTCCCTTCGGCAAAACCATCTTTAATCTGTAAACAATTAAAACAGATCAAATAGAAATAGTAGTTGTAAGTTTACTTCGTAAAGACTGTTGGACGCGCAAAAATGGCAGCGGCACAATTATACGAAGAAACATACTATGCTGACATGGGAGTTCATCAGCAAAAGCCCCTGAACATATATAATCAGAGATATCATCTTTAGAAAATATTGGGTATTCCTTACAACTCGATAAATATCTTTAGACATAGCAACCATATATCAAGAAATATTAGACAAATTATTGACAGGGTAGAAGGTCCGACATATTGTTCTGGTAGGTTTCTCTCTAAAAGGAATTTAAAGTATAAAACAATAAATTATATATTCGTTAAGTACAGCACCAATAAAAAGCCTACTCATTCAAATAGCAAACTTAGTCAGACTGAAACTCTTTAAAGCACATAGAAAACAGTACTCGCATTTTATCATAGTAATGGAGATCGTTCGAAAAGAGAATCTACAAACAAGAAACATATGTATCAAGTTGACTCGTAAAGGATCCTCATGAGCCTCACTCCATGATTTTTGATCGTCACTGATTATTCACATATAATGCCTTTTTAGTGAATGATACTCGTTGATGAATTCACAACAACGCTTTGAGGAGTTCTAAACTACAGGGTAACTTTAGTTACTAGAAGATACTCGGAAAATTCTCCGAAAGTCTTTACCAGAAATCACATTTAATGCACACGACTACACACACGTCATGATTCACATTTATATGCTCTCTAAAAACAACATAATGAAAAGATTTGAAGCTTACAATGACTGTACTCTTATGCCTCCATTGGCAACAAAACGTACAGTACAAAATGACGATGTAAATTTTGCTGAGTCAGTCAGTCTCAAAAACGTATCCTACTTAATCCTCATGAATTTCTTTAAGAAAAGAGAATACCATATCAGTGTAATTGTCTATACAATTATACTTGCAAATACTTTGACGCAAAAGATGTAGCCTCATTACTTGTTGTATGTAAAATATTTTTTTCTCTTAAAATAGAAAAATGATCCCGGGAAATATTCACTAATGGACAATGTTGACGGCAAAAAAAATATATCATCGATGTAAACTGACGAGTCAAAAGGCTATAATAATCTTGCAGATTAAATATAATAACAGTAAAAACTAATCAGTAAATATCTTGTAGATCAAAATCTAAATACCCCAAAGTAATGAAATCAAGAGCTGACTATTTTATTCTAAATTGCTTCATTTGAATAGTAAAAACACCATTATCTAATGACCTGACATAAAGTGTTGGCTTAAGCCACATCAATCAAGATAATAAGGAAGGTAAGTAACCTGCGAAAGCAGAGTGTCATCAGTGGGGAGCCTCAGGTCATCCTTTGTGTTCCCATTCTCAGCCAGAAGACTCACCTACAGGACAACATCTCAGGTAAGTTATACAAGCAGAGTATAGTTCACTCAAGTCCTATTATTGGAAAAATAATGATGGGGGGTAAAGAATGAAAAAAACCTAACAGTCAAAAAGCACCAAAATGTAAAACCACTTAGAAATCAGTGTTACATATTTAACTACAAAGACAGATTACAAAAAAGACATACAAAGCCATCTTCAGATATATCAATAAGTTGATAGTCCGTGCGAGTGACATGAGGGACCTGAAAAATTAAACACAATTGTCAAACACCACGTTAGGCCATCGGATACTGTGTCTCTAAGAAAGTTAAAATTAAAAAGAGGATACATCGCAGTTATGGGATGAAGGCACAATATCGTCAAGCTTCTTGGAGTTGAAGATATCAATCCCAACAAAGTGGCACTTGGCATGACCGTGCTTGCCAGTTTTAGATGTTGAGATATCAAAAACCTATGAATCCAAAAAGGCAAATTAAATTGAAGGCAAGTTCAATCTTTAAAAATATAAATAACAACAATATTCAGCAGAGTCATTAATATTTTTAGGATAAAATCTTCACAAATTGCATTTCAACAGTAAGCATAGCATTTTCCACAATTTCTATATGGACACAAAGCTTACAGAACAAAACTACCATAACAATGAAATCAGAAAAAGCAAAGAAAACTCGCTGAATTACACGTTTCTCATAGTGGCACTCCACAAAGTAAACAAATAACATATGTTACATCTTCTCTAGGTAATGTATAACAAAAGTATCCCCCTGGATTCTGGCTTGCTTTAACTGAATTCAATTTGTTATTTACTGAAAAATCAAATGGAAGTTGGCAGTCTTCTGCAAGTATATTAACATGTAAGTTCAAAGTTATTATTATGGAATACCAGAATTAAGATCAACTAATTAATTCATCTACGTAAACCCTCAACTATGATGCCAAATGCATCATCCTATTTGGTACATTGAGGAGCTAGGATCAGGTGAAACTGCAGCTAGGAGTCCATGGTATGATGAATGGATTAGTGACCATAGGCGGAAAGAAAGGGACCATGTACACTAATCTGCTTTCATACACATCTATACTAAAGAATAATGAGAAGATAGAAGAGACAGAGTGCAAGTAGGCATAAGGCTTTGAACCAAGGATCTAAGATAAGGACGCACAAACACCTTCCCACTAATCTAGATGGTAATTGCAACTGAAATTTCAAAACTCCCATATGTTTCCCACAGTATATAAATATTGCTTTTGCTTTATGGCACTTTGCAAACGCATCATCATATTCTCCACGATACCGCTGACCTATTAGTGACTTATTCATGGAAAATTAGGTTCAAATGCATTTCTTACATTAGGTCATTTTGTAATATAAATTTGGCCACTATGAAATTCATCAAGCCGACCCCCACAAAAATTTTCACTCTGCAATCGTTAATGTTGATGGAAGGGTAATACGAAAGAGTAATACCAAATTACGAATAAGGGGTAAACAGAAATGCTGAATAAATTTCTATCTTCATATACATCATGTTCAGTTGGTGTGTGGCTAAGGTAAAATAATAAAAAGCCACTAATGTGGACATCAAATTCTAGGATCAACCTTCATATAAATGTGATCAGGACAATAAATCTAGTCTATCTTACTAATCTGTCAGCTAGTGAGTTCATGAAAGTCACCCCAATTTTACTGGACTAAAGAAGCCCGTGTCACCATTAATCTAGCATGACTAGCAGTTATTCTCATGTCGGATTCATTGCCATCCCTATGGAAAAACATATTTTGATCTTTCTGTTACATAGCCTCCAGTACTACATACATCTAATTAGTCTACCTACAAGTACTATATAACTCATGAACCCTGAAAGCACTTCACTTTTATTTTTACTAACTTTCGGATTTCCAATGGTTGATTTCCATAACAATTCTTCAACAAAAATTTCCCAAAGTCGCAGCAAATTCCATTTAGCACAGCTAATGCTAACATAAGACTTTCAATAAAAAAATTAATGTTTATCCCCCATCTAGCTAATCTCCTCAAGTATCGTCATTAAAAAGTCATGTGTGGCTTTCCGTACATGACCATTTTCTACTGCTCGTGATTATTACATAGCTGGTAAAAATGTACAAAATTTATTTGACCTATGGACCATTTTGAGTTGACTACCCAGTCTCTCAAAATATTGATTTTACTACCCAACATTTTAATTTTTTTGATTTTACTAAACCTGTAAAGATAATCAACACACTTGAATTTTGAAATCAAAGTGCTATTGACAAACTCAAATCAAACAAATTAAAATGATGGGTAGTAAAATCAAAATTTTGAAAGGCTGGGTAAGCTCAAAATGGTCCATAGTTCATGTAAGTTCTGTATGTTTTTACCTACCATAGTCTGATCTTCTTCTTGCACAAAACCAAGATAAATCTTTTATTAGATTCTCCATATTCCGAATAACTTTGCCTCAAAATACTAGTAAAAAAAAAATCAGAAAAGAAAAAGATGCCTAAATTAAATTGCAACGCCGTAAAAGTTCATAATATGCTTGCTTAAACCAAAAACCGCCCCCGCCATATTTTGAACTATCAATCTCAAGAGAAATCTTTATGATCTGCTTCTCGTGATTATTACACCACTCGAACAACAACATCAACAACAAAACATCCAATTTCCCTCTACTTAAACAAAACTAAAATTTAAATCTCATCCATTACACAACAGCATTGTGATTACGCAACCAATCAAAAACATCAAATTTTCGGCATGAAACGCATCAAACAACACCGAATCATGAGCTCAAATCAACCGAATCAGAAACTGGGGACTAGGGTTGAGAACGGGAACCTTGCAGGGTCGGCCCTTGATGACGATGTACCCGTTCTTGCGGATCGCCCCCGCTTGTTGAGGGTACGTCTTCGAGGCGCCCGCGTCGGCCTTCGACTCGAAGTGGTGCTCCTCGTCCGACATTGTTGAGCAATGAAGGGAATCGAGGAGGAGGAGGAGGAGGAGGAGGAGCAATGGAGAAGCGAGAGGAGAGAGGGAGAGGGGAGGGTTATACAGTGAGCTAGGGTTTCTTTCCCATTTGGGGGACGATCGAGCTCCGCCGTTGGATGGTGAGATGCATGATCATGATCTACGGTTAGAGATGACATACGATTAATTTGAAATTATTCGAACACTTCAACCCGCTTATATATTTTTTCAAAATTCATAAGTTATCCCTTAAATCCTTTTTATATAAAATTTTAGATATTTTGATAAATTAAATTTAAAATTTAAAATTTAAAAATGTTTATAATTCAAAACATAATTTTTTACATTAAAATTGAAATTTAAATATTTAATTTGAATTGATAATTTTAACACATAAAACTATATCACATAGAATTCATTTTGAAAATTAAAAATAAAATTTCAATTCAACATTAAAATTACGCCTTTGAGTTAAAATTCGAAAACAAAGCACAATTGAAATTTATATTCAATTCAAAACTCAAAGCAGAAATTTAGTCCAAAACTTAAACTTTAATTCAAAAAATCATAATCAGCGTTTAATTTTTAATTTGTGTTAAAAATTTAAATTTAATTATGCACATTATTCAATTTTGTTTAAGAGATAATTACAAAATTTTATACATTACATCGACAATGTCAATATTGTATTACTAATATTAATTGTTACATCTTTATGTTTATATATTATTAGTCATTAAAATATTTAAGTTAAAAGTCGTACAAACCGCACCCGAGTCATAACAAATTTTGAAATGATTTTATGAGTTTTAGTGATTTTGTTTACTGTCTAATTTTTAGATTTCTTATAGTTAAAGAAAACTTAAAAATATTTTACAAAATAATGTCATATTATATTGGGCTTACTCTTATTCGCATCACGAGAAAAGAAAACTTTTTTTTTTTCTTTTCTCTTTTTTTTTTTTTTTTCTTTTTTCTCTCCTGTTCACTCCGTTCAAAGAAAATATTAAATATAACAGATATAAAAGTAGTTAAGTTTAGGGGTGTCAACGAGCCGAACACGAGCGAGCTGGGGCCGGCTCGTGTTCGACTCGTTTCATAAATGAGCCGAACACGAGCGGGCTCGCGCTCGTGTTCGGCTCGTTTATGAAACGTGCCGAACACACATAAACGAGCCGAACACGAGTTGGCTCACGAATAATAAGCTAAAATGATTAAAAAGAATATATATATATATATATATAGAAAATGAATTTATGAGATCTTATTCATTAGATTTTGATCGAATGGTTGAAACTTTACATATAAATTGGCTTTTTATAATTGAGTTGGGCTTTATATTTAGGTTGAAATAAAAATCAAATAATAAAAATTTACATTTATATATATAATTAATTATTATATATATAAATATAAATTAACGAAAGGAAAAAGAAAAGGAGAAAAACGAAATCACAGGGTAGTAAAGTGATACACTTTAAATTATAGGATACTAAAGTGAGAAAGTGCGAAACCATAGGGGTGGTATTTGAAATTTTCCCTAAATATTAAAATATTTTCAAATGTCATTAGAAGAAATTCATGCAAATTTAATATGTTAGTCCTAAATTTTATTGTTACCATAAGTACACTAAAAATTTTGTAAGCTTATCACCAGGAAACCGATTTTTATAATTTTAACACTTTTTTTTAAGAAAAAAATCTAACCAAATAAAAGTGATAATTCATGCTATAAGTTGCAAGTAAATTTAAATTTTTTATTCTAAGCACACAAAAAAATCCCAAAAATAGCATGTATTAATATTTTTCCCTACAAGAAATAGTTGACTTAGTATTTAGTAAACTTTCTAATCCAAGTAAGCTAGAAAAATTGGCGATAGGAGCATTTGTGATAAATTTATTTTTTGGAGGGATATAAGTGATATTTTATATTTTGTAGAGTTATCAAAAAAAAAAAAAGAGATTTTAATGGGTTAGGTATGAAATTGCCTTTTTTTTTTTATTTAACTGGTGGAATGGTATCGCCTATAATTAAATTTGGATATCGCCTATTTTTTTATAATTTAAAAGGGGTTATATTAGAGTTAATTTTTTTTTGCAAAGTATGGTGTTCTATGGATTCTAAGTTAAAAGGACTACTTAATGAAAGTTGAATCTAATTACTAAAAATGAATGAGATTATGCGATACTCGAGACGATTTTGATTCAAAATAAACTTTTCTTCTCAAAATTAGTGTTTGGACAATTGATTCAATGATCAACACATTGGATGTCTATTATGGCATTGTAACGATCCGACTCGCTAGCAATAATAACTCGTTGGGTCAAAATCACCGGCCCAAAATACTTAAACCCAATTATTATTATTAGGGTGGAGTCCACTCATATGTCTATGACAACCTCATTCCTATCCAATGTGGGACTATTGGGGTGTCACAGGTATTTAAAGATATCAAAACTAAATTTTGTGATTTTTTTGATACTTTTTTATTTCTGCCTCTGCCCAACTCTAATTTGTTGCTGAAAGATATTATTAATTGAATGAATAAATATGATCAAAACAAGTTTGCGAGTTAATGAAGAAAATACTTTTAAATCCGTTAACCAAGAATCATGACTTTAATAATTTTTAATAGAGAAAATTTATGTTATGTTTTAACAAGCAAATTTAAGTTACTAGGTAACTACCCGCGCTTCGCTGCGGCTAAATAGTTTGCGACTAATTTATATAAAAAAATTTAAACGATAATTTTAAAAAATATAATTTATCAAAAAAGAGTACAGACATGTGTCAGTATTTTTTTTTAAAATTAAACATAAAATATCATAATAAAAAAAATAATAGGATATACTTTGGAGTAAGGAAACAAAATACTCCACCCTTTTTTTTGTTTTGTTCTTTTTATTTTTTTTACTCCCGAGCCCCTTCCCGAGCCCACCTCTGGCATTTTTTTTTTTTCCGAAAGCTCATTTTCTAATTTTTCTTTGCTATTTCTACAGTCAGAAATGTCATTTCTATAGTCATCAGCGAATCTCTTTTTTAATTGATTTATTTTTTTTGACTTTTATTTTATTTTATTTTATTATTTAGAGTTCTATACTCTATTATACTAAAGAGTAATGCATATACTTTTTTTTTTTTTTTTGATTGCATGAAGCTATTCTTTGAGCACCATTAATACTTGAAAGCAAATTAAGAAAACCCAAGTCATTCCAAGGCTAATTAGAGGGCACAAGTTGGTGCATTTAAAAAAAGAAAAGGAAAACCGCTTCTTCCTTTTCCTGTTCTCTTTTTTTTTTCCTTGCTTTCCAAGCAGTGGAACGGTTAATGAGCTTCGACTTGGGCGGTTTGCGCGACGGCGGGGAGCGCGGCTGGGCAGCGTCGGCGTCGGCGTCGGCAGTTTGGGCGATGACGGCGGCCCCTCTTCTTCTTCTTGCTCCTCCTCCTCCTCTGCACTCACTTCTTCTTTTCCTTTTCCTTTTTTTTTTTAGGTTCTAATTTCTCATAATGGAAAATATGAATGTCTGCTCGTGCATCCCCCTTCGTGATGCCTCTTCTGCTTCATTTATAGAGCTCCCAGGAGCTCCAAATCTTGTGAAGATTTGTATGAATCGTGAAGAATCTTGGAGATATGCGTGATGATTTGTGATCCCGGATTTTACGGGATTTGTTTGTAGAGTATGGATTTTGGAGAGAATCAAGTAGAGAGAGAAAGGAAGAGAGAGAAGAAGAGAGAGTCGGAAACCGAGAGAGGAGAAAAAGAGAGACCTCCAGAATAAAATTTGCAAAAAAAAAAAATTAGGAATTTGAAAAAAAAAAAAAAATTTAAAAGTATCAAAATTTGAGAGATTTAAAATTTTAAATTTTGAAGTTTAATATTTGGAAATTTTAAGCGCGCTCGGGACCGGCTCCAGAAGGGGCTTTGGAACATAAAATTTGCAACTTTGGAATTTGGAATTTGGAATTTGAAATTTAAAATTTAAAATTTAAATTTTGAAGTTTGGAACATAAAATTTACAACATAAAATTTTAAATTTTAAATTTTAAAATTTGAAGGTATCAAAATTTGAGAGATTTAAAATTTTAAAATTTGAAGTAAATTTGCAACAAAAAAAAAAAAATTAGGAATTTGAAACTTTAAAATTTAAAAGTATCAAAATTTGAGAGATTTAAAATTTAAAATTTTGAAGTTTAATATTTGGAAATTTTAAGCGCGCTCGGGACCGGCTCCAGAAGGGGCTTTGGAACATAAAATTTGCAACTTTGGAATTTGGAATTTGAAATTTAAAATTTAAAATTTAAATTTTGAAGTTTGGAACATAAAATTTACAACATAAAATTTTATTTTAAATTTTAAATTTTAAAATTTGAAGGTATCAAAATTTGAGAGATTTAAAATTTTAAAATTTGAAGTAAATTATAAAATTATAAAAAATTTAAAATTTAAAATTTTAATATTATAAAATTTTAAAACTATATATATATATGTACATATATGTGTGTGTGTGTATATATATATATATATATCTATCTATACTAAATTTTTATATATGAGTAAATGAGGGTTGGGGGACACGTGTCATACCAAGGTCCCCCCAAACCCTCCTTTAATGTGAAAATTTTTTCTTGCACCCGGTGTACAATAATATTTCATACACCAGATAATATATATATTTAAAATTTTTAAATTCTATTTTTTTAACTTAATTTTAAGATCTCTATTATATATATAATATAAAATATTTAAATTATTAATTATATTATAAAAATTTATTATTGATGTATATTTAAAAATTAGTTTACCGTGCACTTGGTGCACCGAAATTTTTTTCAAACACTTGGCATTCTCCTATTGGTTGACCCTTAAAAGAGGACGTGGCTCTTTGTGGTTCCGTTTCCATGATTTGACAGAACTGTCAAATTAAGTATAGATAGATGCCTCTCATTTTTGGCTTTTATGAGCAAGTAAAAGAGCATCAAAATTTTATAATTTTTAATTTGTAGTAATCACCAATTGAAAGAAACTAGCATATAAAATTTTGTACCTTTTATATGATATACAATAATTTTGTTTTGACAATATTTTTTGAAAAAAATCTTAAAGAGTGAAATTTTAGAGAAGCAAATCTCCTACAACCCTGTGCATAGGATTAATTCCACATAAATAAGTTTCATCCGGCTGCTGATTTTTAGCATAATTAATCGTGCTATCCGATCCGATATAGACGGTGCTAAATTCCACTAAAATTCAGTGACGAGATCAATCCCGTGCCAAAGATTCTATACGCACCGACTTGTACCCAATTCAAATCTGGATCTGAATTTAAGACTATTATCATTATTTAGAGCAGTTGATTGGGGGTCTTCGATTACTAATCAAAAAGTCAAATTTTCATCCTCACATTCGTGTGCAATAGGGTGATTTAACCTATGACATATTGAGAAAATAAAATTTGCAATTTTCGAATGAGACCCGCTTCTTCGAAAAATAAACAAATAAATATTAACCGAAGGCTTACAACAATATAAAATTTATATATTACTCTTTCTAGTACGACGAATGACCTCCTTAATTTTATTGTTATCGACTTGGCAACTTCTTTTTTTCATTTAGACTTTTTTTTATTTTTTTATATTTAATATTTAGTTAAGTTAAAAATTTTATCAAAGGTCATAAGATTTATGATAAATTCATATCTTTTGATAGATATTAGTGGCATTTTACATTTCGAAAGGGTATTAATAAAATTTTGAGATTTTAATGGGTTTAGTTTGAAATTGTCCTTTTTTTTTTTTCTTATTTGTGAGATGATCTCTTTATCACTAATAATGGTCTTAAAGTACCCCTTAATAAATAAAAAAATTATAGAAAATAAAATTTGGATCTCACCCATTTTTTTTATAATTAAAAAGGGTTATACAGAGTAGAGTTCAAAAATTCTAAGTTAAAAGGATCCGTTAAATGAACGTTGAATCTAATTACTACGTAGAGTGATAAATAAATGAGATTAAGCTATACTTGAGAGGATTTTGATTCAAAATAAACTTTTTCTTCTCAAAATAAGTGTTTGAACAATTGATTCAACGATCAAATGTATATTATGGTATTTAAAGATATCAAAACTAAATTTCGTGATTTTTCGATAATTTTTACTTGTGCCTAGGCCATCTCTAATTTGTTAATAATAGATATTATTAATTGAACAGCTAAATGTGATTGAAACTAGCTCAAGAGCTAATGAAGAAAATACTTTTAAATCTGTTAATCAAAATAATGACTTTAATAACTTTTAATGGAGAAAAATAATGCTATGTTTTAAAAGCATATATTTAAGTTATGTCACACAATTTTTGCTTTTAAAAAGCATCAAAATTTTAGAATTTTTAATTTTTAGCAATCACCTATTGATTGAATGTGAAAGGAAATTAGCATATAACATTTTATACATTTTATATAATATATAATATTTTTATTTTGACAATACTTTTTGAAAAGAAAATTCTTAATGGGTAGAATTTAACAGAAGCAAATCTCCAACAATACTGTGCGTAGGATAATTTCATATACACGGAGTTCATTCAGCCGCTGATTTTTAATATAATTAATTCGCACCGTACTATATAAATCGCTCGAATTAATTTTGCTAAAATATAGCGACGGGATCAATCCCGTGTGTAGTGAATCCTACTCATGGGATTATACCCAATTCGAGTTCTGATCCGAATTTATGATTATCACAATTATTTAGAGCAGTTGATTGGTTATGTATTATGGACACTTCTATAAGTCTCGTGTGTCCGTGTCAGACACGTGTTCGATGTTGATACTTTTTGAACGCGCGTTTAATGCCGATCCATAGCGCAAATAATTATATATATATATATATATATAATTTTTTTATGCATATATAATGTAAGATGATAAATATTTTAGTTTTTTGTTTTTTTATGAATGCATATAATTTTTTTGACAATATAAATAAATTATGTATGGTGAAATTTTTTTTTCTTAAAATATATAAACAATCAATGAAAATTTTACTAACTTTCATTCGTACGAAAAATATAACAATATTTTACTAAAATTAATATTTTATATTTAACAAAGATATATTATTATATTAATTATATTATATTTTATTTGCGGTGTCCATGTCGTACGTGTCTTTGTCCTAATCTTTTAAAAGCTGTGGAGGTGCCGTGTTAGAGTCGTATCGTGTTCTGTGTTCCGTGTCCGTGATACCTAATTGATTGATATCTTGAATTACTGATAAAAAATGTCAAACTAAAAATACTAACTTAAAAACTTATAACTCTATGATATCTATACATCAGTCTTACAAGTACCACGGGAGATCTCCTTAATTTTATTGACATCGTCGTGTCAACTATTTTTTTTTAAACTAATCCTACTTATGGGATTATACCCAATTCGAGTTCTGATCCGAATTTAAGATTATTACTATTATTTAGAGCAGTTATTTGACTATATATTACGGACACTTTTATAAGCCTCGCGTGTCCGTGTCAGATAAGTGTTCGATGTGGACATTCCTTGAATGCGCGTTTAATGTCGATCCATAACGCAAACAATTAAATATATTTGTATATATTTATTTATTTTATTTTTTCTATGCATATATAATATAAGATGATAAATATTTTAGCTTTTTGATGAATGCATATAAATTTTTTTTGACAATATAAAAAAATTATATAACGTGGAGAATTTTTTTTCTTAAAATTTATGAATTATTAATAAAAATTTTACTAATATTCATTCGTATGAGAAATATAACAATATTTTACTAAAATTAATATTTTTATATTTAATAAATATATATTATTATATTAATCATTTTATATTTTATTAGCGGTGTCTATGTCATATCCGTATCCTAACTTTTTTAAAGCTGCGGAGTCGCTGTGTTGGAGTCGTGTCGTGTCCCGGATCCCGTATCAGTGTCCGTGGCGCTTAGTTGATTGCTATATTGAATTATTAATAAAAAATGTCAAATTAAAAATACTAACTTACAACCTTTTTTTTTTTTTACTAAGACTTTCTTATTTTTTTTCTAAGTTTTATATTTTAGTTAAGTTAAAAAATTTATCGAATATAATGAGTATATAGTTATTGGCTATTAAGTAATGTAGCATTATTTGCTAAAAAAAATATTAAAGTTATTAAATTTGATAAAATTCTCAAATTTTTTGAACAAAATTATTTAATTTTTAAAATTAAAAGTTTAGGAATCTCAATAAAAATAAATGAATAAATAAATAAAAACAAAGACACAAATTAAGGGGGTCATTTAAAAGTGGCATATAGTTGAAGGGTTTGATCACGAAAAACATGCTTATGTTTTGAGAAAAACTATGTTGCAAATATCAAGATTTAAAGTACTTCTTTGTTTTAAATTTTTTTTTTTTGCTTTGGGTTCCAAAAGGAGGGGAATAGATCTTATACTCTCTCATTTTTTAAGGTTTACAAAAATCCAAATGAACTTTAACTTTTAAAAAAAAAAAAAACTAGTAGAGGTGTAAGATGTACACTCCCCCTTATGGTTTAGCTTATTTTTACTTTTCCATCCCGTAGTTCAAAAAAATTATTATATTTTTTGTTGTTTAATTTTTATTTTATCAAAAAAATTTATATGAAATAGAATGGTAATTTTTTTTAACAATGACAGATTGACAAAGCGAAAAATACGCCAAACCTTAGAGAAACAAAGTACAACTTTTTTTTTTTTTTGAGAGAAAGGTAGCACGCTACCCGCTTCGTTTATTTTAAAAATAAACTTAGGTAGAAAAATGAATCAACTAGGATTCGAACTCAGGACCTCAAATACCAACAACTAAGTCTTTTGCCATTTGCGCTAGGAACGGTCGGTACAAATTACAACTTTTTAAACCACGAGATGACAAGTAAAAATGAGCTAAACCACAATATGAATAAAATAAAATTTTGTGAACTACAGAATAGCAAATTAAAAATGAGCTAAACTATATAAGAACACTTCCAAAGTTAACCAAAAAAAAAAAAGTTGATGAAAGGAATCCTAGATTCCCTAGTCCTTTCCTTTCACACATGTAATTAGGTGGGAGTTAGTTAGTTTTCCATGATTGACTTAAATGGTTAAAACCTTTCCTTTTTCACTCATTATTGCTTTTGTTGGAAGGAATATATTTAATAATAAATTCAAATAATTGAGATAGTTGACTCAATTGGATGAAAATGATGATCATAATATTCACAGCTCTCATCATTAATAATGAAATGTCTTTCATCTTTATCAAAGCACAATACGTACGTCAATTGGTTTAATTGATTTCAGAATTGCGAGGATATTGCGTCTGTTTTGATACGTAAGTATCTTATTCGATTGATTTATTCAAAAAACGTATCTGCAGAGGACAAACGAAATATGTTGATAAGATACAGTTTGATTGATTGATTTACTCAAATGGGAGGTGATTTGCATTAAGTTTCGAGATATGTTTAAGTATCCATAATTTTGAATAAATTTAATCTTATTATATATTATATTATATATATTATATAATATAATTTTGAATAATTTTAAATTATAAATATAGACGATGATGATGAAAATAATAATAATAATAATAATAATATATAGATATAAATTTTAATTATAATATAAATAATATGGTAGTTATTTGTATAAATAATACATAATATATAATAGAAGAAAATTATATAAAATTAGTTTTTATTCAAACTTTTCTTTCCAAGAAAACAAGTATGGCTGAAAAACTATTTTTTTTTCTCAAATTAAATGTTAAAGAACGTAAAAACAAAATTCTGCCAAAAACTCTTTTTCACCGAGAATTATTTTTCATAGTGTTACGTTGAACCAAACAAATCCTAAGACTTTCTAAATTTTTTTCTTAAGTTTTATGCTTAGTTACATTAAAAATTTTGTCGAATATAATGAGTATATAGTTATTAGCTTTAAGTAATGTGGCATTATTTGCCAAAGAAATTACTAAAGTTATTAAATTTGATAAAATTCTCAAAATTTTTGAATTAAATTATTTAATTCTAAAAAAATATAATTTAAGGAGTATTAATCAAATAAATAAATAAACAAGAACAAAAACAAAAATTAAGGGGCTCATTTAAAAGTGGCATATAGTTGAAGGGTCCATACATGTTGATCACCAAAAACTTGCTTGTGTTTTGAGAAAAACTATGTTGCAAATATCAAGATTTAGGGCACGTTTGGTTCAAAATAAGAAATGGAATCAAAGTGAAAATTAGAATGGATAGAAACTGAAAAACATAATGATACAATCTTCCAGTATGTTTGGTTCAAAATAACAATCGGAATCAGTATGGTTGATTCACACTCTCAATATTTAGAAAATTTTGATTATCAAAAAATAATTAAAATAAAATTAAAATATAAAATATAAAAAATAATTGAAAATTGAGTTCGCACTCAAAATATGAAATTAAATTTATAATTTAAATTCAAAGTAAAAGTTAAATATTAAAAATTTACGTCAAAATATTGAAACGATAAGCCAAAATTTTAAATATAACATTTAAAAATTTTAAAATTTAAAATTGAGTGGACAATTCAATATATAAAATTAATTTTTGATTTGATTCAAATTCAAACTTACAATTAAATTTAAATTTAAATTTAAATTTAAATTTAAATTTATAGGTCAAATTCAAAATATTTGATTAAATTTATATTTTAATTTAATTTCTAAATCAAAATCTAGAATTAAAAAATTAATTTTCTAAATTTAAATTTGTATTTAATTAAAAATTAAAGTCAAAATTAAATTAAATTTTAAATAAAAATAAAAATATAATTGAGATATTTTCGTAAAGTTTATTCTTTTCGCATGAATTCAACTTTCAATCCGACCTCCTAGGCCGGATTGGAAAAAGGGTGATCGGGAAATTCTCATTTATCCGGGAGTCGGTATCGAATTGGACTCCCGCATACTAAATACCTATAAATAGATTCTTCTATTCCGATTCTGATTTTGATTTCGGAGTGAAAAGAGGCGAACCAGTACGCCCTTAAAGTACTTCTTTGTAAAAAGGCAAAAAAAAGAAATTTCTAATTGTACATCCCAAAAGGAGGGGAGTAGATGTTATACCCCCTCATTCCAAATTTTACAAAAAATCAAATGGACTTTAGTTTAAATAACTGACTAATAGAGGTTTAAGATATACATTTTATTTTATAATGTATCAAAGGATAAACTTCAAGTTCTCCCTAATAATTTAGCTTATTTTTCCTTTCTCATCATGTGGTTCAAAAAAATTTATTATACTTTTTGTGCTTTGATTTTTATTTTACCAAAAAAATTTGTATGAAATAGGAGTGGTAAATTTTTTTAAAAAAAATGACAAAGTGGCAAAATTAAAAATATGCTAAACCACAGAGAGGAAAAATATAATTTTTTGAACCACGAGATGACAAAATAAAAATGGGCTAAACCACAAGAAGGGCAAAATAGAATATTTTGAAGCACGGAGTGACAAATTAAAAATGAGCTAAACCATATGGGTATTTAAGCTTCCAAAAAAATAAAATAAAAAATAAAAAAGTTGAAGAAAGGTTTCTAGATTCCCTAGTACTTTTCTTTCACACATGTAATTAGGTGGGAGTTAATGAGTTTTCCATGATTGATTTAAATGGTTAAACCTTTTCCTTTTTCACTCATTATTGCTTTTGTTGGAAGGAATACATTTAACAATAAATTCAAAAAACTTGAGATAGTTGAATTAATTGGATGAAAATGATGATCATAATATTCACAGCTCTCATCATTAATTATCAAATGTCTTTCATCTCTATCAAGTCACAGTACGCATCGTGAATTGGTTTAATTGATTTCAAAATTGCGATGATGCTACGTCTATTTTGATGCATAAATATTTTATTCGATTGATTTATTCAAAAGACGCATCTACATGCGACAAATAAAACATAATATGTTGATAAGATACAATTTAAGGACTTCTGATAATTATATTCATGTTAGTGGTTTTTTAGTATACTTTGTGGACTAGTCTCCCATATTTATTGATACCAAAAACAAATTATAAATTTAAGAATGGATCCATCCCTCATCAAACACCACAAAGGAATGTTTAATTACATAGTCATATTCTTATAATACCATTTTTTTATAGGTGTTTTTTCATTCTTTTTTAATATTTGATGAATAATCATGCATATAGTTGATTAATTAGGATCATGGTGGTATCATATTATTCTTGAATATATGAATACTTTTTCAAATTAAGTAGTTAGATAATAAGCAAATGAGATTAAGTAAAATGTAAGAAAAGAAAAAAGAAAAAATAAATTAGCCAATCAGTTTCCCTGCAAAAGGAGTGGTTTCTATTATGCATGGAATGAGTACTTCAAAGACATTATTATTATTATTATTATTATTATTATTATTATTATTATTATTATTATTATTATTATTATTATTATTTTCATTTGACCTTTAATGAGTCATTAAGTCTTTTAACATTGTCAAGAGTTTCTTTATATACTATCACTGTTTTAAATATATATATATAAATATTTTCAAATAGTACTTCTACAAATGGTGGTACAAGATGAGGGTAGTTGTATGATAATTATTTTTACCAAACAAAATTTACTCTAATAATTAAGCCTATAGATGTCTTAAACATTACAATATCTAACATGTCATGACTTTAATAACATATCAAACATTTTTATTTAACTACGACTTAGTGGCGTTTGGTTCGGCGTATTTGTAAATAAAGCGTAGTTAAAAATGAATGTAGTTGGAAATACAATAATTATAATTACATGTGTCATGCTTGGTTGGACGTTGTAGGAAGCACTGCAGCTCTAGATACTTTATTTGGTTACATGCCACTGAGAAGTGCATCTACGAAATTTAATTATTTTCTATATAGGATAGTATTATCTCCTACGTAGGGAAGGAAAAAAAAACTATTTAAAATGTTATTAAGAAGGTAAACTTACCTTTATTTTAAAAGGGCTTTTACTAATATTAAAAAATTTCAAATTTATCCCTCAATACCCAAATATAAAACCCAATCTCATTAGTAAATCCTAGAGGGAAAAAAAGAAATATTTAAAGAAATTTTTGAAATCAACAAAGATATTTTTGAAGTTTTGAAGGATATATTAGATATTATTCCTATTTAAATTACTCTCTCTAAGTGTTGTAGTTGGAACTGCGACCAAATTGGGTATTAGTTCCAACTGCTGTAGTTGATGAGCCTTCTTATATAGTTGTAACTCATATAGTTGTAACTGCAACAGTGTACCCAACTGCTGTAGTTGATGAGCCTTCTTATATAGTTGTAACTCATATAGTTGTAACTGCAACAGTTCAATTCAAATGCACCAAAATAAACGTTGGATTTAGATCAACAATTTATTCTCTGGACAACTATAACGACCCGTCCTACTAGCAATAATAACTCGTTGGGTCCAAACTACTGGCCCAAAATATTTAAGCCTAGTTATTATGTCTAGCCCAATTAAGCTTATATACCTCCATATCTAATCATAACTATCCGATGTGGGATTATTGGGGTGTCACAACAACGAACACTAATATCTTAGAAAAGAGATATTTGATCACATAGCAAATTCCTCTAAGATCACTTGGGGCCGGGGATAAGAACAATGATGATACAAATTCAAACAACAAATCGATATTTCAATACATATCATTTTTTGATAGGTGATTTTTTCGTCCTTTTTTAATATATAATGAATAACCATATAGTTGATTAACTAGGATCATGATTTTATCCTATTATATATTAATCTTTGAATGCTTGTTCAAACTGAGTAGTTAGATAATAAGCAAATGAAGATAAATTAAATGTAAGAAAATAAAAAGATTATTTCCCTATAAAAAGTGTGATCATCTATTATGCATGCAATGAGTACTCCTAAAACATTTTTTTTTCATGTCCTTTAATGAGTCATTAATTCTCTTAACTTTAATTGTCAAAAAGTTTGCTTATGTACTAATTTAAAGCAAATAAGCATACTTTTCAACGTAGTACTTGGATCTACAAATGGTGCAATGAGATGATGAGAGTGCTTGTATTATAATTAATTTTTAACCAAAAAAAGATTGACTTTAATAAGCTTAGATTTCTTGAACATTGCAATCTCTAACATGTAATGAATTTGATAACATACCAAATAATTTCGTATCACCGTCGCATATAGCGGCTGATATACATTTTATTCTCTGGACAACGAATTATCGATACCTTAAGAAAGAAAAAAAACATAATTATTTTACAGAATAGATTGTAGTATAACTTAAGCATTTTTATTTATTTTTAAACTAAGATCGTTAATTATTTGATGATGCAATCAACAAATATTACTCGCCAAATCCTGCATAAAATCAAAAAACACATTCTTCCAACATCTAAGGGAATAAACAAACTTCAAATCATACATATATTATAGAAAGTTCAAACACATCGGGTCTACTCTTTGGTATCCTATAACATGGCTAAAAAGAATCTCTTTTCTTAATTTTATAAATATAAAATGCAAGATAAATCGAGTCTAATTATATAACATGATAACCATCAGATCGAGTCCAAGCGTACTGAATAAGGTTGTAGCAAATGTCAACATGGCCAACTCCCATATCTCCTCCAAACATTACATGTGCTGCAAGTTAATGAAGTGATTCATATACACACTTCAAAATGTTGCCAAAGCAGCAGATGCATTCAATGTGTTATTTATGGAGTGCCGCTACAGGTCTCCAAGAAAGTTGTTCTAACGGATTATTGATTTATTTGCATTTTTATCGGTAATATATAACATTGATTAATTCATATATATATATATATATATATATATAGAGAGAGAGAGAGAGAGTTGAGCTAGAATACTATCGATAGCAAACAGACACTTTTGCTACCCATTTATTTTTGATGATGGAGCTTCCAAATCGACGATCGGCACCGTTGAACATGACCTAGAGCATTTAAAGTATTTAGAATCAAATTTCATACTTTTTCGATATTATTTTCTTGTCCATCAAGTGGACACAAAAATGAATGGTTGAAAATAATATCCTTTAAAAAGTGATGATAGGAATTTTGTAATCAAGATTAAGAGTATAGATCTTATTTTAAATAGTTTAAAGAATTTTCTAACAAAACTTTAATTGATTTGGATATCTTTACACTGTTAAACAAGAAAACGTCTCATATCGACTATTAAAATTACAAAATTTGAAACCTTTTGATCATAAGGCCAATGATGTCGAAAAAGCATGAAATTTGATTTCTAGATACTTTAAATGCTCTAAATCATGTTCAACGGTGCCGATCGTCGATTTGGAAGCTCCATCATCGAAAACAAATGGATGACAAAAGTGCCCGTTTGCTATCGATAGTATTCTAACTCAACTAACTCTCTCTCTCTCTCTCTCTCTCTCTCTCTCTCTCTCTCTCTATATATATATATATATATAAATATAATTTGATACATTATCTGAATTTGCTAACACATAAACAATTCTTAAGACATTGTTTGATTCGGGAACATGATCAGGAATAAGGAGAATAAGAGCCTTATTCTACCCCTTGTTCCAAACTTCTTTTTTTTTTTTTTTTTTTTTTTTCTAGTTTCCCTCTTAACGGGTTATCCTAGAATTACCTGTTATAATAAAATATTATTAATTAATGTAATATATATTAGTTTATGTACTTATTAACTATTTGAATAATTAATTTCTAGTTTATATCTAATTAACTAATTAAGAAATTATTTATTTAATGTGTTTATGCAATAACTAATATTTATATTAATTTATGAGCGATCCAAATTAGAATATTTCCCTTCCTCACGGGTCCAACAAGGAGAGCCCATCACAGATGAGGAACCCAAAACCAAATTAAAAGTTATTGGCATTAAGATTCTCGATATGAGCCAAACTCCAGCGCGAAAGATTAAAAACGAAACGATATAAATTAGTACTGCTGGAAGAATCTAGAGCCAAATTGACGTCGATATATATCTTTTAATTCACTTGCTGCAAAAGTGCTTCTCATGTCTAGCGATAAAGTAAGTATTTTGATTCGATTATCTAATCTTTTAAAATTTTAATTTTATTATTTAATTCATATTATTTAGTGGATCTTTCAATACACAATTTTATCTTCTTGCTAGCTTACTTTGATAATGTGATTTGCATAAAATATACTTATTAAACTCGTAAAGTTAAAGAATCATTAATTAATTTAAACCAGATAAATAAAAAATTAGATAACAAAATTTTAAAAAATATAAATACTAAATAGTCAGAACGAAATAGGTGACAGTAAAAATAGAAACTACATATTTTACATCCTTTATAATATATATATAGCATAAAATTTATATATTTTAATATTTTTATTCGAGTTGCTTTTAGGGTGTGGGGCCCACCTAAATCCTACTCGTCTCCATCTCTCTTCTTCTTTGGGCCCACCACCCTCCACGTCACGCTCTATTTGTCATTATCTACAGGGTTGGTGAAACCGGATCCGATATGGATGGAATAGTTTTCAATTAAAATTTTTATTTATATTTTAAAAATATAAAATTTTAATGTTAAATACTGTTAAATAAAATTAATAAATTCGCTACAATATAAATCTTTGCTTTCTAAAATAATAGAAAATTTAAAAATCTATAAAAAAAATATGAAATTTTAAGCATTAATACAAAATATAGACTCGGTAAATATATTGCCAACATATTAAAAATATGGTAAAGCGAGCCAATGTTCATACTCGAACCTGAATTTAAATTAAAATTGAACAAATTTTTATTAAAATAAGGGTGCAAATACTCCTTAAAATCTAGAGCGTTGACATATAACCATAGTTAGTTAATTCGGATTCGGCAAAAATTCGGTACGGGTATAATTCGAATAAAATTCGTATTTTAATTTTTAAATTCGGTGAAAAATACGGTTTAAAAAACGGATTCGTTAATTATTCGGATATGTGATTTATACGAGAATTATACGTTCAGCGTTTAAAAATTCGGAATCAAAATTTTGGCTACTGAATTAATTTTTTATAAAAAAATTAATACTATTATCATAAATAATTATAATTTTTATAAACTAAAAATTAAAAAAATATAAAATAAAATGTATCATTTATATATATAAAATAAAATGTATCATTTATATATATATATATATATACCCACTGAGGGGGCCGAGAGTGAGAGGTCCACATGGAGAGGCTGAGTGCAGCCTCGTGGACCGCGATTTTTTCCTCGCGCCCAACGCCGCGATTTTTTTCCCCATCGCCCCTTTCCTTCTTCTTCTTTTACTGTTGCTCCGCCGCCGTTTCTTCAAAATCGAAAGCCAAGGTTACTTGATTGCTCAGGACGAGATGCACAGATCATCGAAGCAGTGGTGGCACGCTGCCGGTCCGAAAAATTTCGGCCTTCCGCAGCGACCAAATTCAATTTTTTCGAAAAAATTCGTCCTTCCGCCGCCGCCCACGCCGAATTTTTCAGAATATTATTCGGGTACGCCGTTTTGATCGCGAATTTTTTGAGCGAGTAAAAAAATCGCGTATTATTCCGGATCACTCGAAAAAATTCGCAGACGAACCGTTTCATACGGTATTTCAATTGTTCGCGAATAATACGCGTATTATACGCGTATTAACCAACTATGTACATAACCTCGCAAATTTTCAATTTTTAAATTAGATTTTCTCAACTTTATTAAATAATTTAATAGTCTCTTATTTGCATGCAAAGATACTCATTAAATAGTCATTATCAATACATGAGATACATGTAACCTTGTGAAGCTTTACAACACATCAAAACCTATCTTTTATTTCTAACACGGGAAAAAAAAGTAATGCAAATCAAAGATGAATTTACAATCTATACCTAAATCCTTGTCTCTTATTAGAATTTTGAATGCTTACATAACTATTTGTAAACATGTGAAAGTTTGGATGATTCTAAATAATAAAATTCCAACTGGAAATAATATCTTTATGCCTATAAAATATCGGTGTAAATTTTACACCCTAACTAGAAATGCTAACTTACGTGAACTATGGACCATTTTGATAATTTGATTATTCAACCTGTCAAAATTATTTAACTATCTAACCTTTCAATTTGTTTGATTTGAATTAGTCAACGACATGTTGACTTAAAAAGTTGAATACGCTATTTATCTTTACATATTTAGTTATTATACTTCATTCAATTTTTGGAACTATAAGTTTATTAAAATAAATAAATAACTTAAATTTTCAAGTCAAAGTACTGTTGACTAACTCAAATCAAATAAATTAAAAGTTAGATAGTAAAATTAAAATTTTAAAAGATTAAATAGTAAATTCAAAAAGATCTGTAATTCAGATAAATTTTGTACGTTTTATTTACCAAAAAAAAGGAAATATAAAAGTGTTTCTAAAATTTATATTTATGTCATAGTTAGAAAGGTAGCATTGCTGTTTTCAGTCCCCACCCACATAGTCCGGAATTAATTTCTCTGGATTGGCTTGTCTGACATCCAACCTCACACCTTCCTCAAGACAGCCTTCTGCCTCACTTCACATTACGCCGGGGCCCGCCGGCAGCCCCGCGCAACCTTTTCTTGCCGCAAACTTGGGGAGCCCAGCCGGCTGTGGTTGGTAAGGCTAAATTGCACGTTTGGTCCTCAAGCGGATGGTGCCGGTTGGTCTTCAAATTTTAATTTATTATAATTACTGACTTGAACACGAGGGTTCGAAATTTCTTAATAGACTCGTAACGTGGACTTGAACTAAATAGAAGAAAACTAATTATACCAGGAACCTGACGTGACTCGAATTTAGTACCACGTGCTTTGATACTATATTAAATTATAGAATTCTTTTTGCATTTAGGCCCCTCAGATTTTTTTTTATTTTTATAAATAGCCTTACAAAATTTATATCTGTAACTCTATCCCCGCCACGAAAGCGCCATGTATGTGTGGCAGTCTATGGTGAACCGTTCACTGTATTTGGGCATGGTGAATGATTCACCGTGTGTTTCCTAAACCCTAAACCCTAAATATTACTTAATACCGTGGTAGAAAAATAATGGAACACGGTAAATCATTCACCGTGTCCAAACACGATGAATGATTCTCCGTGTTCAACTTAGCCTACACCGCTATCCACGCTTACATGGCGCTCACATAGCGCTCGCGTGGCGCTTGCGTGACGGGGATAGGACCAATCTTGTAAATATAATTTTTGTAGGGTTATTTGTTGAAATTTTTTTAAGAGAGCTAAATACAAAAAAAAAACCTAAATTATGTGAAACAATCACTGCACTTTAAAAATTTAAGCCGGTAGAAAATAGTATTTTTATATTTTTTATATTTAACATGTAACCCAATTTAGTTGCTTAAACATTGATGAATCAATGATATGAAAGTAATATAACATCGTAATTATTGACGTATCATCTATCACAACACTGCGATATCACTTCTAGATTAACCATTCATTAATAATTAATCAACTAAATTGGTTTTTAAGACTTGAAGAACCAAAATATCATACATGTTATAGTCTGAGGACCACATTTGCAATTTATCCAAATATATGCTTGCTTTTCCTTTTGTTTCTCACGCGCTTCATCTGCCTCCTCCTCCTCATAAATTATTCGTTTTACCCACCTCACCTACCACTCTACCACTTCTCATCATTTTTTGTTGGGGCATGGAGGGTCCCTATATTATTCTTACATGACAATTTCATTTGGGTTTAACATAATCTTTTTTTTTTTTTTGAGTTTAGCTGAAATATTATCGATGAATAGTATTTACAATCAACTTTTTAGTCCCTGGACTCGTATTACTTTTACTATCAAACAGTAAACCCTAAGAATCCGAGAGATAAAAAATAGACAACAAATACCATTTTTTCGTTATTAATAGTATTCTAGCCCCACTTTTTTTATTTTATTTTATATATATCACTATTTAGGATAGATAGTTGGTATAATTTTTCTCCCATTATAAGACTTGAATTCGACTCTTTTCTTTTATCTGCAAATAATATTTAGTAGAACATTGATTTGATGGAGAGAAAATCTAAGGCTTCTGCTACAATACAGAGTAGAAGAAAGATCTCTGGTTATAGATCTTGAGTTCGAATCTTACCTTTTACCTGTAAATGATATTTAGTAGTATTAAATATAAAAATATTTAAACACTCTTCTCTACCAGCTTAAATTTTTAGAAAATAACGATCGTTTCGTACTATTTAACATGATATCGAAAGTTTTAAGAGAATAACGATCGTTTCGTACTATCGGAGGTGGAGAGGAAGAAAGAGAATGAGGAGAAACAGTATAACTATCTTTCAAAGAGTGCAACTTTCGTTTAAAGAGTATAAATTTCATCTTAAAGGGTACAGTTTATATTTCAAAGAATGTAACTTACGTCTATAACAGTGCAACGTTCTTCTAAAACAGTGCAACTTCATCTTCTTCTTCCTTCCTCTTTAGTTCTTCTTCTTTATTCTCTAGTTTTGGGCCTTTAGTTATTTTTTTTTTTGTTTTAAGCAAACAAAAGTGCTCGATCAGAGATTCTCCCGTGCACCCCCGCCCTCCTCGCCTCTGACCCCGCCGAGGCCGCGCTCGCTACCGCCCTCTGGGACGCCTCCGCTTCCGCCGCCCTCTTCTCCAGCGTCGTCGCGCTCTCCTCCATCTCCACCTCGCTCGTCGCCATCCCCGGATGGGCGCGGTGGGCCGCGTGCCCCCTTCTTCGTCGACGAGTTTCTCGGAGCCGAGAAGCACTTCCTCTTCATCGTCGACGACGATGGTGGGGATGGCGGATTCCCAGAAGTGAATTTGGTGGGTGAAAAATCTGCTGCAGTGGAGGTGGAGGGAGAAGGCGGAGGAAAAGGACGCAGCGCCGTCCTTGTTACCGTCGCGAAGGGCCGCGGAGGCAGTAGAGGAGGGTCGGAGAGAAAAAAAAAAGAGTCGCGGCGCGGCCTCGGAGGCGAGGAGGGCCGGGGGTGAGCGGGCGTGGGCAAGGGCGCGTGGGGCGGAGGCAAGGCGGGGCGTCCCAGAGGGCGGAAGCGAACGCAGCCTCGGCGGAGTTGGAGGCGAGGAGGGCGAGGGGTGCGCGAGCGCGGGCGAGGGCGCGAGGGGGAGAGGCTTGGCGGGCCGCCTCCGCCTCCGCTTCCGCCGCCCTCTTCGGAGAGGAAAAAAAAAGAACGAGAAAAAAAAGGACAAAGAGAAAGGAATAACGATATTTTGGTCGGTTTTCTGAAAATCCGGTCCGAATCTGCAAAATCCAAAATTGTGGCCTACTCTTGTAAAATCTCAAAACTAATGAATTTTTTATGCAGATTGGCCAAGTATATTTTACTACAAAATAACTTACATTTATTTTCTTATGTGTTATATGTACTATGGCCAATTTGCATAAAAAAATCCACAACTTTTGAGCTTTTGTAAAATTGGGCCGTCTTTTTCGATTTTGCAGATTCGGTTCGGATTTTCAGCAAACTAACCAAAATACCCTTATTCTTTTTTCTCTCTCCTTTTTTTCTCTCTCGTTCTTTTTTTTTTTCTCTCCGAAGAGGCAGTGGAGGCGGAGGCGGAGGAGGAGGCGGCACGCCTCGCCTCTGCCCTGCGCACCCCCGCCCTCGACCGCGCCCACACCCCCTGCCCTCCTCGCCTCCGATCCTGCCGAGGCCGCGCCGCTACTCTCTTTTTTTCCTCTCCGACCCTCCTCCACCGCCTCCGCGGCCCTCCGCAATGGTAACGATCGAGGACGACAACGCGTTCTCTTCCTCCGCCTTCGCCCTCCACCTCTACTACAGCAGATTTGCACCCACCAAACCCACTTCTGAAAACTTGCCGTCCCCACCACCGCCGCCGATGACGAAGAGGAAGTGCTTCTCGGCGCCGAAAAACTCGCCGGCGAGGGAAGGGCACGCGGCCCACCCGCCTAACCCAGAGGGCGGCGGGGAGCGCGGCCTCGGCGGTGTTGGAGGCGAGGAGGGCGAAGGGTTTACGGGAGGATCTCTAGATAAACACTTTTGTTTGTTTAAAATAATAAAAAAAAACTAAATGCCAAAAACTAGAGAATAATGAAGAAAACCAGAAAAGAAAGAAGAAGAAGATGAAGTTGCGCTGTTAAGATAAAATTGCACTGTTTTAAAAGAACGTTGCACTATTATGGACGTAAGTTGCACTATTTGAGATGTTAACTGCATCCTTTAAGATAAAAGTTACACTCTTTAAACGAAAATTACACTATTTGAGAGATATTTATACTATTTCTCCTCTTATTACACTATTTGAGATGTAAACTGCATCCTTTAAAATGAAAGTTATACTCTTTAAACGAAAGTTGCACTCTTTGAGAGATATTTACACTATTTCTTCTCTTAAGGGCGCAGTTTATATCTCAAAAAGTGTAATAAGAGAAAAAACAGAGTAAATATCTCTCAAAGAGTGCAACTTTCGTTTAAAAAGTATAACTTTCATCTTAAATGGTGCAGTTTACATCTCAAAGAGTGCAACTTACGTCCATAATAGTGCAACGTTCTTTTAAAACAGTGCAATTTCATCTTAACAGTACAACTTCATCTTTTTCTTCCTTCTTCTCTGGTTTTCTTTATTATTCTCTAATTTTTGGCCTTTAGTTAAATTTTTTTTATTTTAAACAAGCAAAAGTGCTTATCCAGAGATGCTCCTGTGTACCCCTCGCCCTCCTCGCCTCCGACACCGCCGAGGCCGCGCTCGCCGCCGCCCTCTGGGGTAGGCGGGTGGGCCGCGTGCCCCCTCTCTCGCCGGCGAGCTTCTCGGCGCCGAGAAGGGCTTCCTCTTCGTCGGCGGCGGCGGTGGTGAGGACGGCGGATTCCCAGAAGTGGGTTTGGTGGATGCAAAATCTGTTGCAGTAGAGGTGGAGGGCAAAAGCGGAGGAATTGAACGCGTTGCCATCCTCGCTACAATCACGGAGGGCCGCAGAGGCGGTGGAGGAGGGTCGGAGAGAAAAAAAATGGAGTAGCGGCACGGCCTCGACAGGGTTGGAGGCGAGGAGGGCGGGGGGTGCGGGCGCGATCGAGGGCGAGGGTGTGCGGGGCAGAGGCGACGCGGGCCGCCTCCGCCTCCGCCTCCGCTGCCTCTTCGGAGAGAAAAAAAAAAAGAACGAGAGAAAAAAAAAAGGAAAGAAAAAAAAGAATAAGGGTATTTTTGTCAATTTGCTGAAAATTCGGACCGAATCTGTAAATTGAAAAAGGCGGTTCAGTTTTGCAAAAACTCAAAACTTGTGAATTTTTTATGCAAATTGGTCATGTACTATTCTATTTGAGTCTTTTTGATGGACTTGGATTATACTTAAATTAAAGGGCTTTTTTTGTAAATGGCCTCCTGAAAAAATTTTATTTTAAAAATAGCCCTAAAAAATTTATAATTGCAAAAATGGCCCTACTCCTGCCACGTAAGCGCACGCAGGCGCCACGCGTGCGGGCTGGGAGGTGGGGTGGCAAGTTGAACACGGTGAATCATTCGCCGTGTTCAAACACGGTGAATGGTTCACCGTGTTTTTTTTATTATTCGCGCGGATTGATCTATACTATCTTTTTGGGGCAGTATAAGTAACTGAATACGGTGAACCATTCACCGTGTTTGAACACGGTGAATGGTTCACCGTGTTCAACTTGCCAACCCGGCGCCCATCCGTCCGCGTGACGCTGACGTGGCGCCCGCGTGGCAAGGATAGGGCTATTTTTGCAATTATAAATTTGTCGGGGCTATTTTTAAAATAAAATTTTTTTAGGGGACCAATTGCAAAAAAAGCCCTTAATTAAATTTTTTTCTTTCCCATTTTAAAGATTTTTTTTCCTCCGGAAAGAATAAAAAAGTTATACTATACTTCTTTTAATTTTTCAAATATAAAAATAGTTTAATTAATCTTTTTCTCAAAATAATATTTAACCTTTTCTTTTATATTGCAATTAAGCTGTATTTTTTGATAGTTTTGTCTTAATTTTATTTTTAAATTAATAATAAACCAGTCCAACAAATTTTTTTCAAATATTTTAAGTTTTATTTAATAATATATATATATATATATATATATATATATATATATATATATATATATATATATATATATATATATATATATATATATATATATATTAGAAGTGCACTTCTATATTATATTCATTTTTTTATTTTTTTTTCCTCTCTTCTATTCCTTAATTTTTTTCATTACTTATATTCTTTTAGGCGCAAAGAAAACACCTGCTTAGAAGTATACTAGTTCTTTTCGGTATTGATGTAACATCAAAAATTAATAGACAATATAAAGTTGGGGCATAAATATATAGAAATGTATTTCTTTATTTTTCAATGCTATTACAAAAATATATCATAGTCGACTCATTATAATATACGGAATGTGATATTATGTAATAAAATAAATATGGTATTTTTTTATCCTAATATCTACATTTTAAATAGCAATGACATTTCTCTTTGTACATAACACAATTTTTTCGTAATTCCAATAAAAACCTAATATATATATATATATAATAAACAATAATGAGACGACATTTAATTAAACAACACTAATAAAATTAAATAAGAAAAATGGTATCTGCATACTCGTTTTATGCTGTTGGAGTTTTAGTTAAAAAAATATAATAATAATAATAATAATAATAATAATAATAATAAGACATGTGAATTGATATAGATAACAAGCAGGCCATGGGTGTGTAAGGTTTGAGTTGGGCCTCAATGTCATACAGCACGTCATCATATCTAAAGCCAATCATATTTTTCTTTTGAGATAAAAATATAATATTTTTTTAAAAAAATATGATGGGATGGATTAATTTTAGGGAGACAATTTAATTAGTTTGAAATATAAATAATATAGTGCAACTGTTATATTATAAATTTTAGACTAAATTACAGAAAATTTTCTGTAAATATTCGTTTTTTACTTTTTCTCTTTGACTTTCAAAACCCTACATTTTGCTACTTAAAATTTTAGAAATATTTTTCAGAAAGGTACGATATTTATAGAGAGGGCAAAATAACTAAATTACCCTTACTTCTTGTATAAGAAAAAAATTAATATATTTGTGTCATTTTGAAAGATATTTCGATATAAATTATAAAAAATTAACGGAATAGTGATGGAATCCTGACGGAGGGTGACTAAATGCAACAACTTGAATAAGAAAATGAAATATAAATTTTTAAAAATAAAAAATAAAAAATAAAAAAGATATTTATAAGAAAGTTTAAATATTTTTATAAATTTATACCTATCTACATACAGAGCGTATAAGTAGCACTACTTAGTAGCAACAAAGATATGAATAAGGAGATCTCCCACAAATCCTTGTTATAATTTAGGGATAACTTCAAATACCACCCATGTGGTTTCGTACTTTCTCACTTTAGTACCCTGTGGTTTAAAACGTATCATTTTAGTACCCTGTGGTTTGGTTATTATTTTTTTTTGTTATCTTTTCGTTAATTTTTTTGTTAAATTAATGAGAAAAATTTTAAATATCCCACCTATAGTTTATCGAATATTCACTTTACTATCCTGTAGTTTTAACTTTCTCATTAATTTAACAAAAAAATTAACAAAAAGATAACAAAAAGAGAATAACCAAACCACAGGGTACTAAAGTGATACGTTTTAAACCACATGGCACTAAAATGAGAAAGCACGAAACCACAGAAATAGTATTTGAAGTTATCCCTATAATTTATAATCTTTTGCTCTCCTTTCTCTTTCCTTCTTTTCACTATAGTTGAATTAACATCCCAACCACACACTAATCACTATCCGAATTTCCCACATATTTTTATTTTCCTACCTGCCTTATAATAATAAGTAGATAAAAATAAAATCATCCCAATTACTACCTCACCTAACCCTCTCAGTCACGGTCTTCTCTGAGTCCACACAAACATATGACCCCCAACTGACCCCCTCCTTTTTTTTTTATTATTATTTTTTTTTTTTTTTGGGTGTTTATAAATAGAGAGCCTCAGTTTCCTACCATACTCAAACTAATTAGTTTCTTGTTTAACTCCTCATCATCTTCCAAAATTAATATTAATAAAATTAAGTTTGAACAAAGATGACCATCCAAGACATTACGACGACAGCGGCAGTGGCGGTGGTGGCGGCGGCGGCGGCACCTGGACATGGCCAGACGGTGTGCGTCACCGGCGCCGGCGGATTCATCGCTTCGTGGCTGGTGAAGCTCCTCTTGGAGAGAGGATACACTGTCAAGGGAACTGTACGGAACCCTGGTATATACGTTCATATTTATTGTGTTTATAATTTAAGGTTGAATATGTTTACGCATCTTTTAAGTGCGAGTTTATGGGGAATTGATAGATGATGCGAAGAATGATCATCTGAGGGCGCTCGACGGCGCCGCGGAGAGGCTCGTTCTCTGCAAGGCGGACCTGCTCGACTACGACGCGCTCCGCCGCGCCGTCGACGGGTGCCAGGGCGTGTTCCACACCGCCTCGCCGGTCACCGACGACCCAGTAAGTTTTTTTAAAAAAAAAGAAAAAAAAAAAGGTTTTGGATATGCATACTGAATGAACTTGCGCGCAGGAGCAAATGGTGGAGCCGGCGGTGCAGGGGACGGAGAAGGTGATCAACGCGGCGGCGGACGCCGGCACGGTGCGCCGCGTCGTGTTCACCTCCTCGATCGGAGCAGTCACCATGAACCCGAACCGCTCGCCGGACGCCGTCGTCGACGAGTCCTGCTGGAGCGATCTCGACTACTGCAAGAAAACCAAGGTGCGTACGAACTCTACTGACTCAAATATAAAATAGTAGGAATTATTATTAACAAAACAAATAACAAAAGAATGTGCCAAATATTTTAATATTTTACATACTCAATAATTGTCATTGTTAGAAAGTGTGTTGGATTATTTACACACTTTTATGTCTTATTATTAATTAATAAAATTTTTATTTATATTCAATATATCTGTTTTGTCAGTAATAAGTTTTGATTTGTGTGGTGTGTAGAACTGGTACTGCTACGGAAAGGCAGTGGCGGAGCAGGCGGCGTGGGAGGTGGCGCGGGGGCGGGGGGTGGAGCTGGTGGTGGTGAACCCGGTGGTGGTGCTGGGGCCGCTGCTGCAGGCGTCGGTGAACGCCAGCATCGCGCACGTGCTCAAGTACCTCGACGGCTCCGCGAAGAAGTACACGAACGCCGTGCAGGCGTACGTGCACGTCGGCGACGTCGCGGAGGCGCACGTGCGCGTCTACGAGTCCCCCGCCGCCTCCGGCCGCTACCTCTGCGCCGAGCGCGTCCTCCACCGCGAGGACGTCGTCCGCATCCTCGCCAAGCTCTTCCCCGAATACCCCGTCCCCACCAAGTAAGTACCAAACAAAACTTTTTCTTTTTTTCTTTTTGATTTTTTGAATTTTTTCCCTTATTTAAGATTAAAAATTATTGTCCGCACGTCCACGCTCTTTTCCAAATTTCTGCCAGATTAATCTTTTCGGTAATACAGTATCCGACATGACTCGCGAGTCCTCTTTTAGTTTCATCAATTTATTAAATAATATAATAATTAATTAATTTTCTTTAAAATTTTAAACTATGAGAGGACGGTATTTAATATTTTTTTTCATGGCTGAACTCGAGATTCTTTAATAAACGCTGGATTTGAATTTAAATTGTTCAAATTTAAATTTTTCTGTTCTGATACCATGCAAATTAAATAAATTTAAATAATTATTATTCTCTATCAAACATATAAAGCTATTGGAGAATAGTATGTTTACATTTTAAACTCAACACATCTCTCTCATTTGTTAATTCCATGTTTTTTCTACAACTAGATTAGAAAGTATAGCATGCGAGGAATGGCGTAGACTAGTCTCAAGCTAATGACTTAATTAAGCACTTACAAAAGGACAAGACAAGAGGGTGATAGCTTTGGTTGGTTCCTTTATTTTTCGCTCGAAATAGTAAATTTTTTAATTAAATATTTAGTGGCTTAAAAAGATGAGATATACGTACAAGGTACGATTAATAGTATAGTAATCTAACTTTATATATATATATATATATATATATATATATATATATATATATATATATATAGAATGAGGCTACTATACTATCTATAGTATCGGAGCTCCGGTACTATAGTCTTGTTTTTAATTTTAGGGTGTTCAAAGTAACGATCCATACCGTCAAATATGATGTAGGGTATATGAAGTTTTTAGAAATAAAATTTTAATTTTTTTCAACATCGTTTAGTTAGTAAGTAAATCATATCAAAATGAACGGTGAATATTTAACAAGCTTTAAAATTTGAAAATAGGACTTTTGAATTCAAGATCAAGGATATTGACCTTGATCTAGATAGTTTAAAGTATTTTCTATTAAAATTTGAATAAATTTAGATTCTTCTACATCGTTAAACTACGAACTCGCCATAGTAGCCATTGAAAATTGACAAGTATGAAATTGTTTGATCATAAAGTAAACTATGTCGAAAAAATATAAAATTTTATTTCTAAAAATTTTAAATATCTTAGATCAATTTTAACAGTGTGGATCATTATTTTGAACACCCTAAGGTCGAAAACGAGACTATAGTATCAAAGTTCCAGTACTATAGATAGTATAGGAGCCTATCTCTCTCTCTCTCTCTCTCTCTCTCTCTCTCTCTCTCTATCTCTCTCTCTCTCTATATATATATATATATATATATATATAGGGTCCGGCTACTATACTCTTATGAGTACGATCGCATTCGTACTCATAAGTTTTTCTCGATGATGGAGCTTTCGAATCGACGATCCATACCGTTAAATATTATCTAGAGCATTTAAAACTTCTAGAAATTAAATTTCATAATTTTTTGACATCATTTGCCCTATGATCAAAAGATCTCAAAGTAGACAATTTTTAACGGCCTGTATGAGATACTTGCTCGTTCAACGATGTAAAAGAATCGGAATCTGTTGAATTTTTGATAGAAAATTCTATTTACTATGTAGATAAAGATCAATAACTCGGATCTTAAATTGAAGAATCCGATCATCTATTTTTAGGACGTCGTTTAATTTTGACCGTTCATTTTATGCCCACTTGATGGACTTTATAACGATTTCGAAAAATTACGAAATTTATTTTCTAGAAGTTTTAAATATTCTAGATCATATTTAACGGTGTGGATCGTCGATTCGGAAGCTCCATTATCGAAAACAACTTATGAGTACGAAGGGTCCTATACTCATAAGAGTATAGTAGCCCTACCCTATATATATATATATATATATGAGAAAATTCTAGGTAGGTAAAAGAGGTGACGGAGAAGCGAGTCATGTGCATGGTGTGGTGGGGGTTGAGTTGAACCACATCATCAATTCATCATACACATATCACTGTAGTGGTCACGTACGTAAACGCTTACTTGAACTTATGTGAGAAGATAAATAAAAAAAAAGAAAAAAAAAAAGACGATGCTACAAGGATTGGGCACCAAACTCAAGTGGTCACCACCTCAAATACAGGGGTGGTGGGGCTAAATATATAATAAAAGTTTAAGTTAATTAAACTAGAAAATAATTTGAAAAATAGGATAAGGTAGAGCAAAAGTTTATAGCTTGTAGTTATTAAAATATAATTATTACTTATGTTCATGAATTATCTCTAACATCTCAACATTTTCAGAGAGTGTTTTATTGACTTTGCAACTTATCTTAGTAGTACCAAATCACTCCACTAAATAAATTTCAAATACCCTTCAATGGAAAGTGTTAGAGTCAAGAGATAATGAGAACTATGGTTTTTACAACATATTTTGCATGTAGCTTCAATCTTAGAATCTGTTAAAACTAGTTAAAATAATAAGATTCATATCATAGATACACTATATATATATAGCAATTAATTATTTGTTACTACCTAGCTTATTTCTAGCTAGGTACTAATTATAATATAAAGAAATTAACATGCTTTTTATCTTTTTTTTAAAAATTATTTTTGAATGAGAACGCCCGTAGACCAACTAACATTCTTTTTGTGATGAAAAAATGTAATAAATCTTTGGTTGATTAATATACAAGTTTTCATGTTAACTATTATTGAACATGACACTTTACTTAACTTGGTTTTTAATTATAACATATATCCACCATCATGTCGAGAGCATTAATATGTGACCACAACGCAAAAAAACAGGTGTGATCATCTCGTTCAACTTAATTAAGTACACAAGGTACGTGGAAAGTCATTAATAAGATTAATTATTAATTAACCTTGTAAATCATTATTACGTAGCTTTTGGTGGTAGGAGAGATGTGACACCAGAGTACCATAGAGAAAAGTATTTATTCTTTGTTAGATGTTCTTTTCATACAAAGACGAGGTTTTTTTTTTTTTTCTTTTTTTTGAGAGAAAGGTAGCACGCTACCCGCTTCGTTTTATTTCGTATAAAATTAAATTTGGCTGAAAATGTGAATCAACTAGGATTCGAACTCGAGACCTCGGGTACCACTCATCAAGTTCTTTGTCACTTGCGCTAAGGACGGTCGGTTACAAAGACGAGGTTCACTTTCAAAGTTTAATGTTTCATATATTATGGTTGAGAGTATAGTGTTATAAAAGGATAAATTATATATGCTTTTTGTGGAAAATAAGACATGTAGTTTCATAGTCTTGTATTTTCAGGTGAAGTATTAAACATAAAGCTATTAAAACAACATAATTGTTCACGTTTTTCTTAGACAATTAGGTTTTTAAAAACTTAAAGATATATAAAATTACTTAAACAATTTGTATTCACTACTCTTCTCATACTTCTAATAGACTACTTTTATTAATGGGTAGATATTAATTAGTATAAGGTTAGGAAAGAAAAAAAAGGAAGAGAAAGAAAAACCATTTAGCATTTAACATTTAGTTCTCAATTAGCTAAACCATTTAATATTCAATAATTCTTCTTAGGAAACTATAGAGTATACACTACAAAACACTAGGTTACAATATTTCCCAACATATATATTAACAAGAGGAGAATGATGAAAACAAAAGCAAACAAAAACTAAACAAACCATTAACCAATAATTTTTCTATTTATATATTAATAATTTCTAGCATTCTTATTTTCCTTAATTTTAACGTCAGCATTAGCTCATATATAATCATTTAGTCAAAAATATGAGAAGTTTCTCATCATATATAAGAAGCTACATAACCATGCTCTTTCTTTAAGATGTTGACACTAATTAATCATTTATATCCACATACAAATGATATCTATGGAGATATATATATATATATATATATATATATATATATATATATATATATATATATATATATATATGTGGGTGATGGTGATTGTTATTTTCTATGCAGTCCAATTTGATTTCTCTCTTCCACACCCTCACACGTACCTTTCTTTTCTTTGATGGTGAAGTTTTAATTTTTCACTTATTTCACTGCTTACGTATTTTGTATTGTTTTTTTTGCTTCTTTTTCTCTAGGAGAGAATATACTGTACATGCTTTTGCATAAGCTTAGACGTATACTTGAAAGATGTACGTACGCTTGAAACACGAAACACGTGTATGGTTTACACTCACACATATATAATGTCGTGTTTATGAATTGCTGATACGTCTGACATATGCAGTACAGACGATTTGATTAGTTTATGCAATATGCAGTACAGACGATTTGATTAGTTTATGCACATAACTTAGAAGTATATACCTCAAGGGTTTACGTCAATTGTCATCTATTTTGATTTGACTATCAAACTTTTCAAAAAATTTGAATTTACTATCTGATCTTTAATTTATTTGATTTGAGCTAGCTAGATACTTTTTACTTTCAAAATTTGGATGTGTCATTTATCTTTACGAATTTAATTAGCATATTTTGTATAATTTATGTAACTATAAATTCATTAAAATAAATAATTATAAGAGCAATCGAATCACTTTAATCAAACAAATTAGAAGCTAAGGTTGAGTATTAAAATTAAACGAATTGAAATGTTGGGTCTTAAAATAAAAAAATTGAAAAATTAGATAATTGAATTAAAATGAATAAAAGTTCAAATGAATTTTGTACATTTTTACCTAATTTATAAAGGTAGATTTTTTTTTTTTTTTTTTTATAAACTACTAATGTTTAAGTAATGAATTTATATGATTTTTCTGTAATTACGTTTTTTTTGGTTAATTGACAATGTAAGGTTCCAGTGAATGCGACTGATTTATTTTGAACGGCTGTTATCTTGCCACGTGTGTGGCTGAGCTCACACGTGTGGGTGCTGTTATGGAACTATGTAGTTACGCAATTGTCAACATCCACACGCACATGCTTAGACTCGAGATACCTACATGATTTATTATATTTTTTATTTTTTATATTTATTTATTTATTTATTTTTTGTTTGATCATGAATTCAAAAATAATGAGGGGGAATACGTTCATTTTCGAAAGTAAATTAATATCAAACTATTTACTCAGATTGTTGATATAAAATACTATCTAAGAACTACATTGGATATTATTGTCATGTTAATGAGGAGAGAATCTATATATATGCAAGTACGTACACACTTGATCGATTTTTGTAGTAACTACGTGCACATTAATATGTGTTTGCAGATGCTCAGACGAGGTGAATCCGCGAAAGCAACCGTACAAGTTCTCGAACCAGCGTTTGAAGGATCTGGGCGTTGAGTTCACGCCGGTGTCGCAGGCCCTTTATGAGACAGTGAAGAGCCTCCAGGAGAAAGGTCACCTTCCTGTCATCCCTTCCGATAACTAAGTTCAGATGCTCGCGCGACCGCGTGCCGTATAAAAATCGTCACATCTCTACATACACTGTATTTATTGTACTTATATATTATACTAAGGATAATAATGCTCGTGCTCGTAAAATTTGTGTACGTTTTACGTGGCGTATGTCGTACGTATTGTGCATACTATATATTATTACAGAGGACAAGTTTATAATCTTTAATTTTCTGATAATACATGATGCATGCCTTATATATATGTTCAGCAAAATTTTAGATGGTAAAGGTCAAGTTCGTTGCTTAATTCACTTCTTTTTATTCTTTCCTCTTGAATCTTTGCTCTTAGCTCTTACTCATGAGGCTTGATTTGATTCCTTTGACTTATTCTTTATGACTTTAAATTAATCCAAAAAAAAATATTTTTACTTTATTTGATGGGTATATATATATATTTATATATGTAAACTAATTAAGTAGATATTATTTGATGGGTACATCTGAAACGCTTAGGAAAGATCACACTCATCTAGATGTCGAATAAAAAGAATACGAAAAGATATGTCGGATAAAAAAATTTCTCATTTGAATAACGCTTATCGTGATGTCATTATAGTCAATTATCAAGCATGCATGTTCTTGAAATTATGTAACTTCTTATTGACTATTTCTTTTGAAGCATATTTGGGATCTCCTTTACCATTGTGATAATTGAAATCCTCTCATTTACTGATAAAATAATAGTAATAGCTTAAATAGATGACTATCCACGAGCTTAAGTTTGTATGTTACTGATACAAAATAGGAGATCAGTGGTACAAATCCAATACAATTACTACTAAGTTTATAATCTTTAGATGAAAAATTATAGGGTTGAGATGATAGTATGTAGTACCTTAGGTTTTAGTGGTGATTCTCCTACTAGGATTTAATGTGTAGTTGGTGGAATAATATTGTTCCAAGGATAGAAATAATTAGAGTAAATTCAACAACTAAAAACTGAATAGTATCCACAGCTGAATATATACTATATATTAAGAGTATTCTAACACAACTATATTTATAGATTGTTAATCTGAAGAGTATTCGTGATTATTTTTAAATTTTCAAAAAGTATTGGCGATATTTTTAAATTTAAAGAGCTATTCATAAAATTACGATCGTTCAGAAGAGTTTCCATGGAATTATTCTGAATTCTTATAATAGTGAATACGAGAATATTGTTTGTGATCAGTTGTGACCCCCACAATATCATAAGAAAAGACAATTCCGTACCATCCTCTTCTAAGAAATTATTACTAATTAGTCAACTAACGCATGCACTAAAATTAGGCCACTTGTACTAAGTGTTCCTAAACTAATATGAGAGCAATAGATCATACTTTTTTCTTTTTAATTATCAAAGTCCATGAGGGTGCCGAATTCTACCCGTGCTCTGGAACGTGTTAGACTCTTGATGGCAGACTGGCGTATGCTTCATTGATTGCTGTCCCCTTTTTTTTTCGGTCGTTATTTAGTCTTTTAGTTTTTTTTATATTTTTCTTTCTGGTCGCTTTCTTTTGTATCCCGTTCCGTTTCGGAGACCCCGACTGCTTCCATTATATAAGCCTAATTCATTTCCCTAATTAATGAAACAGATAGCTCGCTATCTTTTTCTCAAAAAAATTATCAAAGTCCATTGGTGGGATTCATCAAAAGAGACAAAAGCATTCCAAGGTCTTTTTAGCGTGATTCACAAAGAGAATGAGCACTATCATTTTGAGAGAGACCAACCAAGAGTTGTTGTATAGGGGGTTAGAAACCTTCTAGGGCTAGGTCAAGTTTTGGTTGTTTGTGGTTGGTGGCTAGTGCCGTTGGGATTGGAGTGTCTTACAAGTCCAACACTCTAAAAATGATTTTAGAATTTCTTTCATGCATGTTTTTACTTCTGCTTTTAGCGACAACAATAATTTATATTAAAACATTAATTTACTACAGAAAAATAAAATTAGTTGTTTTAATTTTATTTTTCTACTGTAAGGTTCTAAGCAGGACTCGATTCATAATGATTTAAAAAACCAACCACACGCCTAACCAAGTAAAGAATTTCTTTTATGTTTTTGCTTTTGCTTTCAGCAGTAATAATTTATATTAAAACATTAATTTACTACAGAAAAACAAAATTAGTAGTTTTAATTTTGTTTTTCTACTGTAAGATTCTGGTCAGAACTCGATTCATAATGATTTAGAAAATCAACCACACGCCTAACCAAGTAAAAAATTTCTTTCATGTTTTTGCTTTTGCTTTCAGCAGCAATAATTTATATTAAAACATTAATTTACTACAGAAAAACAAAATTAGAAGTTTTAATTTTGTTTTTCTACTGTAAGGTTCTGGTCAGAACTCGATTCATAATGATTTAGAAAACCAACCACACGCCTAACCAAGTAGAGAATTTCTTTCATGTTTTTGCTTTTGCTTTTAGCAGCAGCAATAATTTATATTAAAATATTAATTTACTACAGAAAAATAAAATTAGTAGTTTTAATTTTGTTTTTCTACTCTAAGGTTCTAAACAGGACTCGATTCATAATGATTTAAAAAACCAACCACACGCCTAACCAAGTAAAGAATTTCTTTTATGTTTTTGTTTTTGCTTTCAGCAGTAATAATTTATATTAAAACATTAATTTACTACAGAAAAACAAAATTAGTAGTTTTAATTTTGTTTTTCTACTGTAAGATTCTGGTCAGAACTCGATTCATAATGATTTAGAAAATCAACCACACGCCTAACCAAGTAAAAAATTTCTTTCATGTTTTTGCTTTTGCTTTCAGCAGCAATAATTTATATTAAAACATTAATTTACTACAGAAAAACAAAATTAGAAGTTTTAATTTTGTTTTTCTACTGTAAGGTTCTGGTCAGAACTCGATTCATAATGATTTAGAAAACCAACCACACGCCTAACCAAGTAGAGAATTTCTTTCATGTTTTTGCTTTTGCTTTTAGCAGCAGCAATAATTTATATTAAAATATTAATTTACTACAGAAAAATAAAATTAGTAGTTTTAATTTTGTTTTTCTACTCTAAGGTTCTAAACAGGACTCGATTCATAATGATTTAAAAAACCAACCACACGCCTAACCAAGTAAAGAATTTCTTTTATGTTTTTGCTTTTGCTTTCAGCAGTAATAATTTATATTAAAACATTAATTTACTACAGAAAAACAAAATTAGTAGTTTTAATTTTGTTTTTCTACTGTAAGATTCTGGTCAGAACTCGATTCATAATGATTTAGAAAATCAACCACACGCCTAACCAAGTAAAAAATTTCTTTCATGTTTTTGCTTTTGCTTTCAGCAGCAATAATTTATATTAAAACATTAATTTACTACAGAAAAACAAAATTAGAAGTTTTAATTTTGTTTTTCTACTGTAAGGTTCTGGTCAGAACTCGATTCATAATGATTTAGAAAACCAACCACACGCCTAACCAAGTAGAGAATTTCTTTCATGTTTTTGCTTTTGCTTTTAGCAGCAGCAATAATTTATATTAAAATATTAATTTACTACAGAAAAATAAAATTAGTTTTAATTTTGTTTTTCTACTCTAAGGTTCTAAACAGGACTCGATTCATAATGATTTAAAAAACCAACCACACGCCTAACCAAGTAAAGAATTTCTTTTATGTTTTTGCTTTTGCTTTCAGCAGTAATAATTTATATTAAAACATTAATTTACTACAGAAAAACAAAATTAGTAGTTTTAATTTTGTTTTTCTACTGTAAGATTCTGGTCAGAACTCGATTCATAATGATTTAGAAAATCAACCACACGCCTAACCAAGTAAAGAATTTCTTTCATGTTTTTGCTTTTGCTTTCAGCAGCAATAATTTATATTAAAATATTAATTTACTACAGAAAAATAAAATTAGTAGTTTTAATTTTATTTTTCTACTGTAAGGTTCTGGTCAGAACTCGATTCATAATGATTTAGAAAACCAACCACACGCCTAACCAAGTAGAGAATTTCTTTCATGTTTTTGCTTTTGCTTTTAGCAGCAGCAATAATTTATATTAAAACATTAATTTACTACAGAAAAACAAAATTAGTAGTTTTAATTTTGTTTTTCTACTGTAAGGTTCTAAGCAGGACTCGATTTATAATAATTTAAAAAACCAACCACACGCCTAACCAAGTAAAAAATTTCTTTCATGTTTTTTCTTTTGCTTTCAGCAGCAATAATTTATATTAAAACATTAATTTACTACAGAAAAACAAAATTAGTAGTTTTAATTTTGTTTTTCTACTGTAAAATTCTGGTCAGAACTCGATTCATAATGATTTAGAAAACCAACCACACGCCTAACCAAGTAGAGAATTTCTTTCATGTTTTTGCTTTTGCTTTTAGCAGCAGCAATAATTTATATTAAAATATTAATTTACTACAGAAAAACAAAATTAGTAGTTTTAATTTTGTTTTTCTACTGTAAGGTTCTAAGGAGGACTCGATTTATAATAATTTAAAAAACCAACCACACGCCTAACCAAGTAAAAAATTTCTTTCATGTTTTTGCTTTTGCTTTCAGCAGCAATAATTTATATTAAAACATTAATTTACTATAGAAAAACAAAATTAGTTGTTTTAATTTTGTTTTTCTAGTGTAAAATTCTGGTCAGAACTCGATTCATAATGATTTAGAAAATCAACCACACGCCTAACCAAGTAAAGAATTTCTTTCATGTTTTTGCTTTTGCTTTTAGCAGCAGCAATAATTTATATTAAAATGTTAATCTACTAGAGAAATTTTTTTTTTAGTTTTAGTTTTGTTTTTCTACTCGATTCATGATGATTTAGAAACCAACCATACACCTATCCAACTAAATAATTTCTTTCATGTTTTTGGTTTTGCTTTTAGCGGCAGCAATAATTTATATTAAAACGTTAATTTATTACAAGAAGAAAAAATTAGTAGTTTTAATTTTGTTTTCTTACTGTAAGATTCCGGTCGATTCATGATGACTTAGAAAACCAACCATACACCTAACCAACTAAGCGAAGTTTCATTTATTATAGTTTTTGTTTTGTTGTGAAGCAGAATTTATATTTTGAGTCTTAAAAGAAAAATCACTAATTTGGTACCTTTTATTTTGGTGTATTGAAAAGCTCTTTAAAATATTTTATTATGATACTTTTTTTATGACACTAAGACTATATATAAGAGCTGTTAAAATATTTCAGTATGATATATATTTTTTTAATAACTCTGTTTGAAGAGTACTCTATTATCAAATTATTTTATACTTTGCACTTATTTTTTTTTTTAAAAAAAGAAATATTATACCTTGCATTAGAGTTACACAGATCCAAGACTATTTGGAGGTAGTAGAAGAATTAGTTGAGCTTACAAAGGCATGTATATATGTTCTGCTGAGAAAAAAGAAGCTTATTTTGGAAAAATAAAAGAATAAGAAATAAATCATTGTAATAAGTCAAAAATCTAGTTAGGTAAAAGCAAAAGAAAGAGTAAAGGCAAAGCAATATACTTTCCTCGAGGCTACATTGTAGTCTGGCGTACGACATTTTGATCCTTAAACTTTAATTTGTTATAATTTTTTTGTTAAACTTTCTATACTATTGCAGTCAAATCCTATACTACAGTTTTGTTGGTTGAACGATAATGTATCGTTGATGTGCTATTAGCGTGACATTTTAACTATTTTTACGTCATCAACCACAATACTATTATATCATTGTCATATTAGCGACACATTATCATTTTATCAACTAAATTGTACTGTAAAATTTAATTACAATAATTTAAAAATTTTAAATAAAAAATTATAATAAATTAAAGTTTGAAAACCAAAATGTCACATTCCTCTCATAGGGTGAGGACCAACATTGCAATTTTACTTTTCCTCAAAAGATTTAGCACTTGGCAACATCCACACCTACTCATTCATCATAAACAAATTAAAGAACTTAAATAGAAGTGTTAAAAGTCTCCTCCTACAACTAGCTTTTCTTTGAGATTAGAAAAGAGTGAGACACATTAGTTGTTAAGATCTACAACTAGATTTGGTGTATTTAGCACCTGGCAATTTCCACATCATAAACAAAAGAACTTAATTAAGAAGTAGTGTTTAAAGTCTCCTCCTACAACTTGCTTTTCTATGAGATTAGAAAAGAGTGAGACACATTACTTTAAGGGTCTGTTTAGTTCAAGACTTGTAATATTTTAATAATTTTTTATATTTTCTTTTGAAAATATTCAACTCAAGTTGAATAATTGTAAAAGATGTTAGTAAAGTTATGTAATCATTATAGAATCCTATGGGTTAGAAGGTATTCGATTTTATTCTTATACTTGATGAGAATCATAATCATTAATAGTCCATTAATAATGAATATATAAATTCCTAACAACCTCTCAATCTAAATGGCACACGATAAGTTAGTAATATATTTGCCATCATTCCAAATATAAAGTATACAATAAATCAGAATTAGTCTTAGATTATTATAAGATTTATAAATGCAAGGGGATTTATCAAATCAAGCCTAATTTCTTTATATTTGAGATTAAATTATAGATAAATGTTAACCCATGAACATGATCTGATTTCAACAATATACAGGATTAAAGAAGATTTGCTAACTCTTTTGTAGATAGGCAAATAAAATAATAATGTTTCAAATATTTACTTTATGGAATTGGATGCTATAACTAGATCTCTATTATTTCGGATATAATAAACTAGCATTTGACTCATTTCTTTGACTTTAAGACCAAAATAACTCATAACAAATTTCGTTTAAAGCATAAAATGTGTGTGGCTTCTGACAAAATAAAATAAAATAAAATATCTTCGCCTACTTATCAATTTTGTAAATATGTTAAATTTACATGAAACAATCATTTTTCTTCAAAAATTTAAGTTTTAAATATTTATATTTGACACTCCCCTCACGTTTAGACTCGAGACTTGGACAAGTCCAAAACATAAATTTGAATTAATTAAGAGAAAATTAAATAATACTAGGAGCCTAGCGAGACTCAAACTCAGAACTTTCTGCTCTGATATCAAATTAAATTATGTAAAATAACTATTATCCCCAGAAATCTTAATAATATTTTTAATATTCATATTCAACATATATATATATTCTTGGATAAAAGATTGAGTTGATTCAACCTACACGCATGTGCTTCGTTCTTAAATACTCAACTAGATTTCTTTTTTTTTCTTTTTTTTTGAGAGAAAGATAGCATGCTATCCGCTTCATTTATTTCTTTTAAAAGAAAACTTAGCTGGAAATATGAATCAACTAGGATTCGAACTTGGGACCTCGGGCATCAACCACCAAGCCCTTTGCCACTTGCGCTAGAGACGGTCGGTAATACTCAACTAGAATTGATATTGAATTGATTTATCATTTTGGGTATTAATTCATCTTTCTTCTATATGTCTTTCTCCATAAAACCTTCATAAAAACGTAAGCTATGTTGCGCACACAAATTAACAAATATTGCATTGCTAAATTCTCAATCAAGATAAAAAAAACAAAAACAAAAAAAACAAAAAGAAAAGAGCATCTTACTCACAAGTAACACATTGTGTGGCTCATCGAGTTTGTGTCAATTATGTGGTGGTAATTCTCTGTCATCTGAAGCTGCTTCTGCAGCTGAAATTTCTCCTCAAATGGACTTGTAATCATGCAAGTTGTTTTCTTTCAATTGAAACTTGGCCCCCACAATTTTGCATTCTGTATGAGTAGTTATACACATGGTTAGTATTTACTTCCTATCTCTATCACTAAAATATATCAGTTTCAGTTGCATTTTCAACATAAATATAAGATGCTACGCACACTTCGAAAGCGAAAGAAGCAATTCGTCGTAAAGCATTTGGTGAGAAACGCTTGAGCTAGTGGAGACAAGTCTCACCCTGACGCGAGGCCAAAGGACAATATTCTAAAATTTTTCGCGATGATGAAAAGCTGGAACGAGTTATAGGACAACAAAAACTTTCTGCTTCTAGCGGCAGTGGAAATGAATTGCGGAGATTTTGATAAAGAAGTCGTTAGAACTACTTCAAACAGTTCTACTCACGTATTGCTTCTGCAGAAGCTACATCCAAGCTTAACAAGTCCTTAAAATGTGAACATAACCTGCGCAGAGAATTACTTTGGACTAATGCTTTAGATAACCTCAAATTTTTTACTACAAAACCACCGCAATTCACGGCTAATTAGGACAAAAATACAATGATAGAAGACTCTTTACTTTTGACTATCCCTATATTTGATAAAATAGTAACAAGGAGTTCTTTGAGACTGGAGAGTTCAAATGCGAAACAAAATGAGCAAGTTAAAATATGGTGAAAATACAAAGCAAATGAGCACAGGGAACAGAGAAAGTAAAAGGTAGAAATAGTCTCTTCCCATTTATACTGCAACAAAGACTTCGACATCTCAGAAAACAAAACAAGATAAATCAAACTAAATATCCTACGAATTCCAGTCAAAACGACGAACACAAAAAATGTTTCTGAAATCATTTAATCCAAAAACAATGTTTCATTTTCATGAATGATCCTATAATAGATATTCTAAGCAACAAAAATCATGAAAAACAATAACCTTCTGTTGAAAACTATGCCCTGAATGTATATATTTGATATAGCAAAATAATATCGAAACTGGTCTCGAGAAAAACCTCAACTAACAAAGTGTCGGCCCCAGATAACAGTGACATTACAGCAAACTACATTGTTTTCATGACACAGGCAAAATGATTCTGTCATTACACAAAATGCAGTGCAGTGGAACATTTATACTAAAAAAACCAACCAAAATTTTGATGCAATCTTAAATTTTGCAAGAGTTTGGCTAATACAAGTTGAAAGTATAAATATTCAATGATGGAGAACACGTCACCAATTAATGCCAATAATGCACTGCTATCCATGAAGTGCTTTGTATTTTAAGAATCCATTTCTATTGTAAATGCATTGAGATGTTAACAAATAGTTTATCACTAAAGTTGTCCATAGGTATAACTCCTAATTAACCTAAGTTCACTACACCCAAAGAATATCTTTGCATCACTCTATGAGCCCGATTCCAGCCTAACTACATTTCGAGCCCAGCCGGGAATTTTTTTATTTTTTATTTTTTTATTTTAAGGATGTTGTTCAGCCTTGCCCCAGCCAGTACTGCTTAAACGCCATTTGGTTTCAAATTAAAATACAGCTATGTTGTCAGAAGTCGTTGGGCTGAGTGTTGGAAAATTTCTGCAGGGCGTTGAATGACTCGACGACCCTTTTACCTCCCAAACATCTCTTCATTAAAGCTACTTTGGGTATATAACGAAATAAGACTGCAATAAAAGTTCAAACGATGTAATTTTCCTCACCAATAAAGTGACATCTGATTTCGTAATTTAGAGAACTAAGGAGATAAAAGTTAACCACAACCACCGCCCCCGCCCCAACCCACCAGCCCACACACACAAACACAAAAAACAAAAAAAAACTCTTTCATTACCATAACTTATCGTAAAGAAGTGCATTTTGTAGGTGTTAAATCCTCCTCCCTCTGGTCCTACCAACTACAAGCCATTTTTTATGACAATTGGTGTTAAAACATATCTGCTCCAAGACTTTAAGATAACTGCAAAGTTGCATTTTGACAGAAGGGCTTTTGGTGGTGTGGAGTTGGACCACTACAAAAGGGCTTCATTAGTTAGTAGAGGGTTATTGGGGTTGGTGGAGGCAAATCATAGCCATCCATCCAAAAGAAAGGGCGCTTGAAAGAGCACTAAAGTTCTAGAAAGAAAAAGAAAACTTCATAACTGATCTGGAAGAACACAACCACTCCATCCCTCGGGAGTGGTAGTTCCTATCAACATCCTTTATAGAAATTCTTCAGGTGGAAGAAATACACAACTGTCAACAAGAATCCTACAATTCTACGCATTAATATTAACAATGTAACGAAGCTACAACAATAATCACTCTCCCAAAGTAAGTATTATATAGAAAGCATGTTTCCAAATGACGCCAACAACTCTGCCTTTTTTAGTTTGTAAGCGTGTAGAAAAGTGATAAATACTATGAAGACAAGTGTCTTTTCACGGTTTCACCTAGAGTCTACCAACGCCTTAAGAAAACCTTGTCTGGATAGTGATGCGAAGAGATAAGATGAAACCTTCTTTTCAATTTAGCCGAAGCAACACAAGCTGATCAAATGCTGATACCAACCTGACTAGTCTCTTGTCAAGTTGATCAATAGTTGGATATACCTAGCACCAGGGAATCTCCACTTGAGAACTCCCATATGGTTGGGTAGTGGTTGAGGAGGAAAGACAAACAACAACAACAAAAATTTGATCCAACCAAAATATTTGATCCTCAAATTACTAAAGAAATATCAAAAATTAAAGTGTCTAGACTCTAGATATTCCATTAGTGCATGCGAAGGAAAACCAATTCTTAGCATGCTGATTCCTCTAGACATGAAAATCAACTCATTCTTGCTGTCGAGGAGTCCACATCTATTCTTTCCCGACATCTCATGCAGAAAGTACCAGAATCTAATCTTCATCGCCCAAATTGATGGAACACTTTGTTTTTCTTCATCTCTTTTTTCCACGGTAAGTGATTAATATCTCAAACTTTGACACCTTGGAGAAGTAGGTCGGATACCAAAAAAGTAAAAGAATAGTTTACCATATCTGTAATAGAAAATAGAAAATTTGCACCACAATGAGTTGTGTCATCAAGATACCCTCGATTTCCAAAGTTCTCCCATATGTGACTTTGTTTTATTTGAAAGGGAGTTCTCAAAAAGATATTCAAAGTAGATTAGAAAACTGTCATGATATATATATATGTACAAACTGATGCGGTGCCACAGGTGATGCAAACTCTACAACTACTATAAGGAAACCTGCCGCTTATTCCTAATGAGACAACAGCACTCTTAACACAAATAAATATGGTCGATGTCCATAGATTGCAACAAGAACAAGCTCGCACGACTACAACTTTATGTTGCAAGCATGTTTCAAATAGACTGATGTCATACCTACTCTTTCTTCTAATCTGCTCAATCTTTCTTAACAATAATTAATCAAAATAGATTATTTTGATTATGAGTAGTTTCATGTAGTACTGTAGTACATGTAGTAAAAGATTTGTTGAATCATACATCATTCTGATGAAAAGGAATTAAAAGTCTAAAATTCAAGCATATAAATCAAACATGGATAAAATATTTAATGAATATGCAGGAGCTAACAAATTACTTTAAGCAATATAAGGAAATATTTTACAAGCTGATTCTGTTTTTTAAATAAATAGATAAATTTTCTTTAAAGATAGAAAAATATAGAGAATGATCTACCGCTAAAATATAATAAGACGATGGTTCTCGCCTAGCTTCATTTTTGGCTAGCAATTTGATGAAATTGTGTTACATGTCCTAAAAGCAAATTGGAGACACGGTTGAGTGTATTGCAAAAGAGTAGATTGTTAAACATCAAATGAAAGGGCGCACCGCAAATGCATCCCATCATTACACATCAAGTGAAATGGGGCATTGTAAATGCATCACACCAGAATTCAAGTGAAAGGATGGACTTGCAAATACACCAGAATTCAAGTGAATGGGTGAATTATCAATGTATCTCGCTGGAATTTAAATGTAAGGGTGCCCTGCACATGCATCTCATTGTTGGATATCAAATAAAAGGGTGCATTACGAATGCATCCTCCTAGAAATCAAGTGAAAGGGTATTTCTTAAAAGGTGAATATTAAACTTCTAAATTAAACATGCTTTTACAATTGAAGTGGCTTCTTTGTTTTGCTCAGACTCCCTTGTTTTAAAAGATCACATTGTATTAGACTGTTCCACTTCACCAAATATTTTGCAGCATTGCAACATTCAGAAAATTAAATATTATGCTATTAGAGAACTTTAACATATTTTGTATCTTGAAAAATGTATCCAGGTGTGGATACATATTTGGTTTAAGTCCGATAAAGAATTCTCGACCCATATCCGTCAAAACTGAGATTTGGAAACTGGATTGGAAGGATATTATCAAATTCACTTTCCCCCACTATCACATGCACAGAAGGATGGCATACTGTAAATCAATATACCAAGAAGAGGACCTAGCTAGACCTACAATCCTTGCATTTACAGACAAAATTCCGGATTAAGACATGAGCATGTGAATTTGTAAGCAGTATACTTTTGTGATATTTGGACACCGCATAGTACAGAAAAAGCTTACAAACATTACAGGACACTATACCAAAACACAGCTTTGTTACCACAGACCTCTTGTGGTTTTTTAATGAAGTCCACAACTTACGGCTACAAAAGAATTCTTTTAACAAATAACAGCTAAGAGAACAAGAAACCTAATAGCCTGGGAATGCCTCAAGGAGGCTATGAGCTCCACTTATACTGCAGATTAAGCAGTTGAGTTCTATTTGATACTTCTTCATGTAATAGAACTTTAAGAAGTAGAGAATGTGGAACTTAATTGGAAACCCTACTACCAAAACACCTCGCTAATCACTTTCTGAGTAGGATGCGGCTTCAAAATGATGAAAGCTCCTATGTATGAGCCCACAAGTTTACACCTTTTGCAGTTAATTATAGCTTAGCAAGCTCGTAGGCCATGTTTGAATGCATGACCATCTTGTTTAATATATCTCTTTGATTTGCTCAAGAAGTTTGGTAGTATTTGGTTGATGAGTGTGATCAAATGGTTGATGAGTGTGATCAAATATCTAGAAAGGCATACCGTCTTCTCTTTGATTACCCATCAAGCTTGTAGTATTTGGTAGATGAGGAGTGTGATCAAATGTCTTGAAAGGCATATTATATTCCACCTTCAGGTCATTTTCTCGGAATAAGATAGATCACCTCGTAGGTGAAATGTATTATCCTACCAAATCATGAATGCTAAGACCTTCCAAGGAGCTAAAATCTCCTAATTTGCAAGCATACAATAAAATCTTCATAGCTTATAAGCTATCACTGGATGGCTTGATGCAACATCCAAACAGGGCCTTAATGTTCCATGCTAGGAACATAGTAGTGGCAACCAGATATCCAGACTACAAATTTAATATATAGACAATCCACTTCATTTATTCTGTTGTACATAGCAAATAAGCTAACGAAAATTTAGGGCCTCTCAACTATGCATCAGAGCCATAGCAAATAAACTAACGAAAATTTAGGGCCTCTTAACCACAGATCAGAGGCATTATAAGAAGGGAGGCATATAAAGCACGAGTCTTGCAACTTCCAACTTAAAAGAATCCACGTAGGTCCTCAAGACCTAGACTACTCAAAACTCTTGTAAGCAAGAACCTGAAAATTTAGATCACAGATCTTAGAAAGAGGTTATAATCATAGTGTTACATCCATCCATGACTTCGTGAATTCAATGGATAGGCCGAAAGAGGACCCTCAAATCAAATGATTTCTTTTAAATAGGTGTAAATATGATGGACTTTTTACATAGTAGATGAATGGTGTATAATTTTTATTCAATGGTTTAGAGCATTGGCTCATATGCAGGCCTGTGGTTGGCACAGAATGTCACGTACATTACCAACAACAGACCTTCACATTACAAAGGTTTACTGTGGCACATGCACGAATTCCTTTATGAAATTGGTATGCTTCCAACTGTTATAAAGTTATCATTTACATATCTCGGCAATGAATAGTTCTAATGTGTAGAAGGGGAAAAAAAAGTTAACTACCTAATATTATGCTGGTGGCACATAGGACCCGTATGATGTTCTAGGAACGAATATGCAGTTTTGGCCAACAAAAATTTGGTCATTCTAGTTTCAAGTTTCAACCAAAGAGATTTTCTGTTGTCACTCATGGATTATATATTGTTTACTATTTGGCATTCTGTGCTATTTCTGATCAACAATTAGCCGATCTGAGCATATTCCACTTACTGTTTAACTGAATAAAAGTTTTCCTTTTTTTTTTTTGGAACTAAAGAAGAAAGTTCTGACTCACACACACGTAATTGCTTATCACATGTATAAACATAGGGTTCCAGATGTTTTTTTTTTTTTTTTTTAAGGATGACAGAAATATATTTAACCAGTTCTGGCCAAAATAAAAGTTTGAGTTGGTTGAGAGCACTGATCTTGTGAATAGATAGATGATAAGTTTACTGTTAGTTATCTAATCTATAATCTGCAATCTATTTATCAGCCTCTTAGATATGGCTTGAAACTGCAGGCTGTCAGATGTCACCAAAACTCAGGAAGAATATGGAAAAGTTATTTCATTATACCCTTACACTTAAAATATGAGGACTATTATGTTCCCTCGAAGAAACTATAGGTCCAGCAGATAACTGCATCATAAACTGTAATAATGATGACTATTTAGATCCAAATGCACATATGTATACATGGATCATCTCTTAAGTAAACCATAACCTTTCCATTTTTAAGTCGATGTCAACATTTGCAAATGTATAATGCCCTTATCTGAGCAAACCTCACGAATATATTGATATTAGATTAAATTACATATGCATCAAAGTTTATATTGAGATTGCAGATAGCTCTTACCACATGTAGTACAGAACCAAGAACATAGTAGTTGCAGATTTGAATAAATTGTTCTCTCATTTGCATTTATTTATGTTCATAATTAATCTCTAGTGCAACAATACATGAAATAACATATAAAGGAATCTGTCCCTAACAATCCATTGAGGATTAAGCAAGCGAGTTTCATAACTAACAACAAACGTATACATTTGATTGTTGAACAGAGCACTACGGCAAAGGACCAAAATGAGCATTTGTAGCACTAGCACTAGAACCGCATAGATCACATCAAAATTCCACAAACTTAGATTGAAACAAAAACAAAAAAAAAGAAAGACATACAAAGTGGAGATTAGGGCTTGAAAGTGTATGACTGGGGGAGTGAGATGGGCCCTCTCCGGGACTCATCGTTGTCGAGAAGCCGCTGGACCCTCTTCTTGGCGCAGTACTGCCGATCAAAATGCTTAACCTATCCCAAACAACAGACCAAACCTCTCATATAGATTAGAAAAAAGGGAATTGATATTGCAAAAGCGATTTTACTATTGCCAAAGCAAAAAAAAAAAAAAAAAAAAACTCAAATCATAGCTAGATTTTGGCAATATCAATTCCGAAAAAGAAGTGCTAAATTCCAACAATCCTTCTTGCACTTTAATTCGTGTGTCATCTGCCCCCTTCCATAATATATTGCTTAAATTTTCCACCCTATACATTACTTTTGTCTCAAAAAAGTTCAAATTTGGAATGATTGTTGAACTCATACGCAAAACTTAATGGAAATGAGTTGCCACCCAGTGGAGTAATGTTCGATATATAGCGGGTAATAACATAAATTGAATAAATTACCTGATAAACTGCTAATTTTAGTAGTAGTAGTAGTAGTAGTAGTAGAGGAGAAGAGCTCTATTATTTAGCTTAGATCAATTAGATGAGTAACAACTTAGATAGATGTTCAGATATAGCAACAACACAAGAGTAGGGATCAACTTACACAAGTGTGAGTCACACACCTTCAACATAAGTTCAAATCAAACCATTAGAAGTGATCTACAGCATCTAAAGAAACACAATATGAAATTTCGTACAGTTCGGAAACCTATTTCCTAAAACATCAAACAATACCAAATTAACGATCTATAATTTCCAATAAAGGCTATTGTTCAAAACCTAAAAAATCGATTCTCAAATCTTGTGAGATTTCATATGCAGACTTTTTAATGCAGATTACTTCCGACGGTTTAGATTTTAGTTTAAGGGCTTCTAAGCTTCAATAATCCATTCGCCGAATTCGACAATCGCCCTAAAACCTTTGGCTATTGGAAATTGATGCAATATTTTACGGAGTAAAAGGGGCTAAAGTTATATAACAAAAAAACAACTAGAGAGTAAGAATCTAAGGCCTTGTTTGAGATCGTTGCCCTCTTTTTTTTTAACAACAAATTATATTTTAAATAACAGATAAAAAACAACAGTAGGAAATGAGATTGAGAGGATACCCACCCAGGTGGGGCGGCAGTTGGCGACGAAGTCGGCGCGGGACTTCTTGCACTCGGCGGGGTAGAGGAGGCCGACGGTGGCGATCTCGGTGGGCTTCTTGTCCGACTCCTTCTCCAAGCACGCGTAGAAGGCGTCCCGCGCCTGGCAAAGAGAGAACGCACGCCAACCGTTCGATCAATTGCGCGACTGAGAAAGAGTGTATAGGCGAAGAGAGGGGTGGGTTTGGGTTTGTTATATACCTTGTAGCAGGCGCCGCGGCCGTGTGCGAGGACGTCCGTCATGACGGCGCCGTCTGCCATCCGCGCGCGCGGCGAAAACCGAGCTGTCAGCACGCAAGTGCTGCAGGCTGCAGTGCGTCCGGAGTCGTCTAAAACCCCCCGGGTGCTCGGGCAGACTGTCTGAGAAAAGTATACGGTGCACACTTTTTCTTTTTTCTTTTTTCTTTTTTTTCAATTTTCAGGCCCCAATTCGGTTTAAATTGGTTAGACCGGGTTGGACCCGGCCTGATCAACTTATAAAGCCTTGGGCTTCAGCAAGGCCGTCTCATCGACTGTGGCCTTGCCTGATTTTTGTTGAGCTTCTAATTTTGAAGTCCAGACCAACCTGGTATATTTAGCCGAACTCTGACTTGACCTGGCAAATATTTGCACCGGACAGGCTCGGTTCGGACGGTTTGGTTAGTTTTGGTTAGGCATACTCTTGAGTAAGAAAGAAAGCTCCAGTAGGTAGTTAGGCTATTGTAGTTTTAATTTTTTTTTAAATAAAAGTTAACTGGATTTTAGGTTGGATGTTTGAAGAAGCATGAAGGTCTCGTGCTCATAAATTATTTTTCGTGATGGAACTTCCTAATCGACGATTAGTTTCGTTAAACTTAATCTAGAGTATATGAAATATCTAGAAATACATTTTATAATTTTCGATATTATTTATCTAACGATCGTAAGTGCTCAATGTTGACGACTATCATTAAAAGTCACACAAAAAGTGATGATACAACATTAAAAATTTAGAGCAGAGATATTGATCTTATTTTAGATAGTATAAAAAAAAAATTATCAAAATTTTATCTAATTAAGATATTTCTAAACCGTAAAACATACAAACGGCTCACATCAATCATTCAGATTGTTGAATTAGAGTAATTTGGATTACTAGGTAAATTTTCTATTCAGATAACTGATAGGTTGTGTCAAATTGGTTCTGATCTGACTTCTTGTTTTTTTTTTTTTTTTCTTTTCTGAAAATAACGTACGCCTGCAGGTGGGGCACTTCATGAAAGATTAAAGCGTTAGAATCCACTCATGCTCAAAAAACCAACATTTAGTGCAAGATATATGAAGAACAAATTAATTAAGCCAAATTATATATGTGCTACAATTTTCTTAGAATGATCAGTGGATATAATATGAAGAATAATAGTATGGTGAAAGTACTGTAGCGTTTGATAATGTTTTCTAAATAATGTTTTTATTACAAGCCTTAAAGTTTTCCAAGCACTTAATCACTCTAGCAAAACAACTAACTTTACATTCTCATTTCAGTGAAAGTTTTTGTTTGAAGCCTCATTTTGAATTTCTTATAAATATTTTTGATTTGCTAAACTTTCTATAGGAAGTAATTGTAGCTGATCTTGAGAGAGAAAGCAGGGTAACATAATCACTTTTAACATGAAATTGTGTGATGTGGTCTCATAGAAATTGAGGAAAAGTTATTGCATCAACATACATCCGCCGCATCATCCAAAAACTTAATTCCTATTATAGTTCAAACAAGTCAAAAATAAATTGTAAATAATTAGGTGTGATCTCTAACATTTCAAATACCTGCATATTAAAACGTGAAGAGCAATGCTATCCAGTGGTTGATCTAGAAACTTTTTCTAGAGGATCAAATATAAAATAAAAAGTAAATATAATAAATTTATTATTATTATTATTATTGTTGTTGTTGTTATAATTGTTAAAAATTATTGCATGAAAGGATCATGTACCATTTTAAGTTATATATAATTATTTTAGACATATTTTTATAATTGGAAACGATGTTGATAGCATTATAAGATTAGACTTTTCTTTTTCACTCAAACCACTATTATTTTAAAAAAAGTGTAAACTATTTTTTAATATTTTAATAGGTGTTTTTATTTTTTTACTTTTGATTTAAGTGTATAACATTGAAAAATGTGCCACATGAATGCAAAGTGCGATATTTACTCATTTATTAAAATGGAATGAAATCAATTAGCCAATAAAATACAACTAATTACAAAATGGACCACACTTTTAGAGATGTGGGGATTATTTTTGGGAGGAGTCAATAAGGCTAATTGACCTGACTCCAACTAATATAGATCCGCCACTAATGCTATCTACGCACATATTCTATTGGTGTAAATTTTACACCTTATTCTTCAAAAGCTTAGGATTTACTTACTTGCCATATCCCAAATATTTAAAGGGTTTGCATAAGATTCAAGGGCCGTAAGATGTACACTCCTATTGTGGGAGTACATGTAGCATTTTTCAAACGTTAATTTTGGAAAACAGTTATATATAGGCATCAACTAGTCTAAAAATTACAATAATTTCAAAATTAATGATTTTAGGTGTTGGTACCCGAGATCTCAAGTTCGAAACCTGGTTGCTTTACATTTCTAGCTGAGTTCACTTCTGAAAAATTGAATGAAGCATGCAACTTGCTTTTTTTCTCTCTCAAAAAAAAAAAAAAAAAATCCAACATCATTACCATAGTGTTTTAGAGAACCAAAATGAATTATGTCCAAGCGAAAAATTCTTTTGGCGGGAGAGGCACAATCCAAATACAAGCCTACCTAGTCAAGTTCATCCAAAGGTGTATTAAAAAGTTAGGTTAACTGCACAATTGGTCCCGATCTGAAGATGAAAAACGAAAGTACTTCTACTGGAAATTCAAGGAGCTTTTCTCAGCTAATGACAGGGCTCCGAATACTTACGGCGAGTGGAATGATCTTTTCATTAAGGATCGGGTAACCGCTCAAGACCTGGCTGAACTATCTAAATCGTTTACCTTAGAAGAAATTAAGCTTGCGGTCTTTCAACTTGGGAGAGACAAAGCGCCGGGTCCGGACGGATTCCCTATGAGTTTCTATCAAACATTCTGGGATTCTGTAAAGGGGGACATCTTCAACATTTTCCTCGAAATATTCGAGGGTACGTCATTCACCGACCCCATAGATTATGCTTTTATTTGTTTGCTTCCTAAGAAGGAAGGGGCTAGGCAGGCGAGAGACTTTCGTCCCATTAGTTTGCTTAACGGCATCCAAAAAATTATCTCCAAAGTTTTGGCCAATCGCCTGGAAAGGATTATCGCTAATCTGATCTCACCCACCCAATCCGCCTTTCTGAAGGGAAGAAACATCACAGATGCTTTCGCAACAGTACGTGAGCTATTGGGATGGGGTAACAAACTGACGGTAGAAGGAGTCGGAATTAAAGTAGACTTTGAAAAGGCCTACGATAGAATACACTGGCCTTTCCTATTTAGTATTCTCAAATGGTGGGGTTTCAATGAGAAGTGGATTGACTGGATCAAACTTCAAGGTCGCAATTCTTGTGAACGGGGAGCCGACCAATTGGATAAAGACAACGAGAGGGATAAGACAGGGGGACCCCCTGTCCCCATTCCTTTTTCTCTTGGTGGCAGAATGCCTAGCCCGAATGACGAATGAGGCTCTCGCCAATAAGCTCATTAAAGGCCTTGGCCCTTCAACGACCTCCAGAGTTACCCTTATCCAATTTGCGGATGACACGTTTTTCTTCTGCGAGGCCAAGACAAAGTACGTAAGAAATCTCAGGTTTCTATGGCACCTTTTTGAAAGGGCGTCGGGGATGAAGGTGAACAGGAAAAAGTCGGAACTCTACTACACTGGGCAAGTGCAAGGTAAAGGGACAAGATTAGCGAACCTACTTGATTGTAGAGTCGGTAGCCGTCCTACCAAGTATCTAGGGATGTCACTCTTACTAAAAGCTCCCACTAAGGAGGATTGGATGGGTGTCATTCGAAAAATCAACAGTAAAATTGAGGGGTGGCAAGCTAAACTTTTATCTAGAGCGGGTAGACTTATTTTGATGAATGCGATCTTAACCAACCTACCTCTGTACCTACTGTCGGTGTTCAAGGCACCTAAATGGACAATCAGACGTATTGAGGCACTGCGTAGAGATTTTTTCTGGAAATGAGGAACCTATACACCAGGCAAGGGCTGTCTAGTAGCATGGAAGAGCGTATGTAGGAGCAAGAAAGAGGGAGGTCTTGAAATTCGAGATCTTGAACTGATGAATCGCGCTCTTCTAGTCAAATGGTGGTGGAAGTTCCACACTAACCCTCAGCTACAGTGGAATAAGATTATTCGTTCTTTGTATTACAAACGTAGGAGACCTTTGTATGAGGGTAAATCCTTTAGACCAAATTCCTTTTGGTGGAAAGGGATTCTCAATCAGAGCGATATATTCAAATGGGGAGCTTACCACAAGCTATGTGTAGGGAATACTATTAGCTTTTGGTCGGATCGATGGTGCGGGGAATCTAGCTTACAGTCAGCATTTCCGAAGGCTTACGATATAGCACCCCACAAAAATATAAGAATCAGCGACTGTCTGTCAAGAGACGGCTGGACCTGGAGCAAGCTGATGGACGACGACCTCACTTCAGTTCAGGGGTTGAGCTCTATTTTTGAAGCACTGAGGGCACAGGTTATCGACTTCAAAATCGAACAGAGACCTGATAGCGTGCATTGGCGATGGAGCTCTCACGGGAGATTTACGGTCAAATCAACCTACTCAGTGCTCAGTGATGGGGGCACGAGGGACGTTAGAGCTAGAAAAATGTGGAAACTTCGAATCCCCTTAAAAGTAAAAATTTTTTGCTGGCTCGTTCTCAAGAAGAGGCTTCTCACAATGGATAACCTACTAAAGAGAGGCTGGACTGAAAATTTGGCGTGTGTGCTGTGTGGAGTTGAAGCAGAAACCATCGATCATCTTTTCGCCTGGTGCGTTTTCACTAGATTCTTATACGTGATGACTTTGGTGAATGCTCATCCCAGTGACCTGGGTGACGAGGTGACCATGGTCTGGGATAGATGGAAGAATCGCCCAGGTGCGTTTACAAGGAATAACTGGTTAATCGGGTTGGTAGGGTGTTGGTGGGTCATTTGGGAGGTTAGGAATGGTGCAATCTTCAGGCAGATCCAGCCAGACCCCCAGTTGGCTGTTTCTAAGATCAAGCAGTTGTTCAATCTCTGGGTGCAGACTCTTTCTTCTACCGGGCAATATTATTAGCATTATTATTATTACTACTATTATTATTACTTTGTGTGTGTGTGTGTGTGTGTGTGCGCGCGCGCGTGTGTTCCTTCACCTTCTTCGAGGCCTTCGTTGCCTCACCCCTGTAGCCTAATTCATATCTTCAATGAATGAAGCGGGTAGCGTGCTACCTTTCTCTCAAAAAAAAAAAAAAACTGCACAATTGGTTCCCGTCCTTTTCACTATTTTTTTACTTTGGTCTCTTTTTTTCATAATTAAGTTACCAACCTCTTAATTTATTTATTATAATTAAGTCTCAACCATTAAAAGCGAGTTAAAATTAACAAAATCGCTACGTCAGTGCCAGACAGAGAGTTTAGGTCTAGGTCAAGCCCACATGGGCCCAAGGAATTGACTTATATATTGCACCTCATACAATTCCAAAGTTTAAACATGTAAGTTGACGCAGTCTTTAAAGCTATGTGACTAAGATGAATTGAAGAAGCAAAAAGGCGAGAGACAGGTAAACAATTTCTTCCGAGAGAGAACAAATAAATTAATAAACTCCAAAAATCTTTTTCTACAATAAGTTTTGGGTCCTATTTATAAAAAACTAAGGAAATTCAAATCCTACTCTAAATCAAATCTCAAAATTATATATATATATATATAATCTTAATTTAAAACTTTCAAAATCATATCCCTAATTATAGTAAAAGCCTAAAAATGTTACAAAGAGAATTCTCCCTAGTAATTAAATTCCCAACATCACCTAGTCTATGGATTTTTATGTAGCCTATAGCTTGCTAGAGTTTATTCCTAGCTATCCTCTCAAATCAGGTGGTTTCAAACTCATCCTCATGGCATCTCATCCATGGTGACTAGCTGGTTGCGCTCATCCGATTAGTTGGTCTTCTCAGCCTCTAGTTGTGAGCCCCCACCTGCGCAAATTACCGGCCGATCGAACCCTCCACCTTCATCAGTGAGCACTTGTCCTCGTGATCAAAATGCTCTTTCATGCCGAATAGGGCTTTAGGTCTCGCCCTACGCAAAAGTTGCAGCAGAAGCTAGGCCACACGAGCATCTCAAGAGAGAAGAGTACTCGTTTTGATTCTCAAGGCACCTTTTATTAGCTTTTTGCCCTAACACTCGCAGTTATTCGTCATCGAGAGTTAAGTATTCAAAATCCAAGATATGGTTTCGATTTTGTATTTTCACTTTGCATACAAGTTAGTCCAAAAGGTCATGGTCCCTTTGGTCCATTAATCCACATATTCTAAAGTAATGCTACAGGTATATATATATCAACAAAATGCTCAAAGCTAAATGGTCCCTCGTATGAGATCACTCCAAATATTCCCAGGAGACCTCGCCACATTTCTTTGGGAATCTTGGACCTACCTATCATGCTTATATTTTTCAGAAAAAGTTCTAAAATACTTATTCTTCATTGCACTATATATATTATAATAATAAGTTGCAATACCCTTTTAACGTATGGGAATCTCATAAACTTGTCATGCGTGCATGCTCTCTCTTTGGAATTCATATTCAAAATGGCAACAAGAGGGGACCAGCGCTTAAGAAAATGAGAAAGCATGCACCCTTTTCATGTGTAATCTTATGTCTCCATGTGTAATCTTATTCTTTCATGATTAAATCAAGTTGTCATGAAAATGGTGAAGGTACATGTGGAGAGGGTTGTAACAAAGAGGCATCGTCGCCTTTTTAACACAAAGAGCAGTTTATAATAGCACTGCAAAATTTTTGGCGATATTTTGGTGCAGTAAAACTTTTCTACACAATACTTTGGTTTATAATTTGGATCCAATAGCTCAACCAAAGCTTTGCAGAAGTGTCCTCTGAGTACAGCTATTTCAAGATTTATCAGCACTTTTTGAGTTAAACATTGTTTTTGAGCTTTTGCCTATCGAGCTCTTTGTTTTACCTTCGTGTGACAAAAAGAAGCCTCAATTTTTATCCATCGCGCACTTATTACTCCAAGGAATTAAAGTTGTTTTGCAAACTAGACTAGAATTATCATGTAATTAATAGGGACAGGACATGAAATGATCTCTCAATTCTAAAGATTCATGGTTTCGACGGCGCGCGGATAAAAACAAGAAATTATTGTGTACTCATATACAACTTAGTGCACCGGACTACTTAGTATTTGACCATATATTGACGATAAATGTTTCAAAATTATAATCTAACTCATTACAAATAAATATATACGACATTTAAAGATGCTATGTATTTAAAACTTTAAGTTAAAGGTATAAATGGGAAGGAACACGAAAGATCCTTTTTTGGCTCTTTCTTCAGCCCTATATTTGTCTCTTATCCCTTTTGTCCGATTTGTAGGAAACAAGTATTCCAACTTTATAATTGTATATATACACATATATAGTCTTTTTCAAAATATTATAAAAAATAATTTTAATAAGTCAAATTTAGATTTGAAGTATATAATTTTTAACAATGTCGAAATAATTTGCTTGGAATTAAAATATTACCACTTCTAAAAGAATTATTGATTGGGTGGACCCACTGTTGACCACCCATCTTACTGGAAACTATTAAGTCAAATATCGTCATTTCACTTAACGAATCTATAAAGAAAGATTAATTCTAATTACTTAATTAATTAATTAATTAATTAATTAATTAAACAACTAATTAATTATGCTCCTCCCCCAAAAAAAAGAGGGGTCCACAACATTCACTGCCTCTCTATCTGCACCTAGACAGGTTCAAGCCCCGAAATTCAACCAATGGGAGAACACATACCCATAAAAAAAAAAAAAAAAAAAAAAACCTAACACACGCGTTATCCGTTCGTTTACCGTTCCTATGCGACAAATGAATTAACCACCCAAACAATTGAACTAAAAATGCGCTAACGGGTCGGATCTGGAAGCTCGAGGGGGTCCTCACCTCCCGCTCCGCTTTTCTTTTTCGGATCGAAACGAATTCGGGATGGAATGATTTGTGCCATATTTTTTACCCTCACTTATAGCCCCATTCGGGATGGGTTGAGAGCGGATTTTTAGTGGATCAAAACGGATCAAAGGAATGCAGGGGTTTGTTTGCCTCTAGCTCCATTTTTGAAGTGGTCCATAGCAGATTCGAGATCAATTATTTCTTTTCTTATATTTGACCTCTACTTATTGTTGGATTATGTAAAGTCATATTCCGAGTCGATATATAGAGTTTGACTCTAATTGGATCTAATCTTGTTCTAAAAGATTAGGGATTCTCTAGGATCACTTTAAAGAGGATTCCTAATAGGATTCCTAAAAGGATTCTTAAGAGGATATATGGTGACTAGAGATGAATCGGATTTGGATGGAAGACTAAAATTGTTTCCTACTAGAATTAGGATTTTAGGGCTATATAAACTCTTGTAGTTAATCTTTAGAGTTTAGAGCCTCATTGTTAGAGGTTTCTCATTATGAGCTTCATTGAAAAATACCCTAATTGAGAGGAAAACGTAGAGAGCTCATGAGAGAGAGTTTCTTGTAATCCAATCTTACTCCTTTATACTTTTGTGCCGTGGATTAATCGAAGAGCGCATTGAGGTGGTCTTGCCCGTGGACGTAGGTCGACTCATGGTTGGCCGAACCACGTAAATCTTGTGTTCTTGTTTTCTCTTGTTTTCTTTATTGCTTTGTTATCCTCGTGCTTATTTTTCCTACGATCGTTCTCGTCTCTTACGTCTACGAAAGATCCTGTTTCCGCTGCGCTCGTGTGCTGTGTGGGTTTGAGGTGTGCTCGGTAACCCCATGGCCGGTCCCCCTTCAATTGGTATCAGAGCGTTTGGTTCTTTGTAGTACGTTGACGGTGAAACGATGGCGGGAAAAGTTACGGCGACGAAGTATGAGGTTCCTCGATTTGATGGAACGAATTTCGCGTTGTGGAAACTGAAAATGCAAGCAATCTTGATTAAAGATGCTTGTGAGATCGTCCTGCAAGGAAAGGAGAAAAAGCCGGAAGGGATGGTGGAGTTATCTATTTGGGGTGCATAGAGACTTAATTAATTAACATGAGGCAATGGGTAATTAATTAAGATCCCCCAAGTGCATGTCCGTACGGAGAGGAAAGGCATGAAGCTTAATTAATTAGCATACGGTGACACGCTAATTAATTAAGATGGCCGGTTTCCTTCATCTGTGACCGTACGACGGCAAGGGCTTAATTAGCATAAGGCATGACTAATTAATTAAGGTGCCTATGGTAATGGACCGTACGGAAGTGACGTCTACGTGGAACGTTAATTAGCATCGTCGGCTAATTAATGCACGGCGTCCGGTGGCCGTGCGACGGCAAGAGAGAGGCAGCACGCATGCGACGTCGGTTTTGAAGTCGGCAACGGAGGGGAGTATTGTTCAAGAGAATTTGATGAGTTTTGTAGTGAATATGGAATTAAGCGGCACCTCACGGTACCCAGTACACCGCAACAAAACGGTGTAGCGGAGAGGTTAAATAGAACACTCATGGAGAGGGCCCGAAGCATATTGAGTACTTCAAAACTCGACAAGAGATTTTGGGCGGAAGCCGTAAGTACGGCTTGTTACTTGATCAATCAAGCGCCGACAAAATCACTTGATCTGAAAATTCTTGAAGAAGTCTGGAGCGGCAAGCCCGTTGACTACTCCTATCTTCGTGTCTTTGGATGCGATGCTTATGCGTGGATACCGAAGGAGAAGAGGTCCAAATTGGATAAGAACTCTCGGAGGTGCATATTTCTCGGCTACGCGAAAGGTGTTAAGGGGTATCGATTGTGGGATCCTATTACCCACAAGATTGTCGTAAGCCGTGACGTTGTCTTCAACGAAGGGTCCTTTCAAGGCACCAAGGAAAAGCAAGATGATGAGGCTATGGTTCCAATTGAGCTCTTTGAAGCACGCGATGAGGTGCAAGCTGAGCAAGCACAGGAGGACGACGAGGTAGTTGATAATGAACCGGACTTGGAGTCTCCGCAATCATCCGAAAATACAAATTCACCGGTGGAGCCACTAGCGGATTCCGGGCGTCCTAGGAGAGTCATTAGACCTCCTGCGAGGTATGATGACTATATTACTTCATTTACTTCTTCTGCTAACTATGTTAGTGCATATGTTGCTTTGGCGATAAATTCCGGTTAGGAGCAATACAGGGTTAGAAGGCAAGTTTTGTGTCTTAATTGGGCTCTTTAGCCGCAATTCCTGGGCTTTATATGCAGCAAATGGGCCTTATCCTGCGAATTCTCTCACTTGGACGTAACTCGGACTCTATGCTAAGCCAACTTCTTTCTATTTTTTTGATGAAAAGGTCGACCAGTCTAGAAATGATGAAAGTTCCCCCGATGTGACGATCGCTCTTTTTTTTTTTTGTTATATGACACGTCGATCTTTTTATCTTTTATCGGATAACTACGTCCTCGAGCCCGGGGTCTTAACTTTTTCACATTCACAATAGTACTCCTATTGACTTCGGTCCTGAAGTTGGAAAGGTAAAAAGTTATTCTCTATACGTTATTTATGCGCGACCAAGAGTGAGATGGAACTTTATGGTTAACAAAAGTTATGCTTCGGGTTTGGTTTTTAAAATCACCGGTGGAATCAGGTATCTTGCCGGAATTACAAGTGTGAACTCCCGATGCTACGTCAAAAGCATGAATTTTAGCTGTCGAATGAGACAGAACAAGATTAGTGAGCTGAGGTAAAGAGTTGCGTCTTAGTCTGATTCATGCTTCTCCTCATCGGGAAGATGAGCCGACTTCGTATAAGGAGGCTTGTGAGTCGACCAATGCCGAAAAGTGGCAATGCGCGATGGAGGAGGAGATGGAGTCACTTCGGAAGAACATGACCTGGGAACTTGTTGATTTGCCGAAGGAAAGGAACGCGATCGGATGCCGGTGGGTGTTTAAGGTGAAAAAGGATATGGATGGGAATGTGGAGAGATTCAAGGCGAGGTTGGTGGTGAAGGGTTATGCTCAGAAGCCGGGGATCGACTTCGATGAGATCTTCTCACCGGTGGTTCGTTTTACCACTATTCGAGTTGTTTTGGCGATCGCGCGGCGATTATGGATTTAGAGCTCGAGCAGATGGATGTAAAAACGGCATTCTTGCATGGTGACCTGGAGGAAGAGATATATATGTCGCAACCGGAAGGCTTTGTCGAAAGAGGCAGGGAGCATTTGGTTTGTCGGTTGAACAAATCGTTGTACGGCTTGAAACAGGCGCCGAGGTGTTGGTACAAGCGATTTGATTCCTTCATTGTGAGTTTGGGTTTTGATAGGCTTGAGGCGGATCATTGTGCATATTTATGTGGATACAATGACGGGAGCTTCTGTATTTTGCTATTATATGTCGACGATATGGTGGTCGCGGGAAATAGCAAAGGCCGGATATCTACCCTGAAGACTCAGTTAGCCGGTGAGTTCAATATGAAGGACTTAGGAGCCGTGAACCAAATACTCGGGATGAAGGTACTACGGGGAGAGAAAGAATAGGAAGGTTTGGCTTTCACAAAAGGGTTATGTGGAGAAGGTTCTGCGGCGCTTCAATATGCAGAACGCAAAGCCAGTTTCTACCCCGTTTCCTATTCATTTAAAATTGTCGGCCGAGCAATCACCGGATACGGAAGCAGAAAAGGCCGACATGGCTCGGGTACCATATTCATCGGCAGTAGGGAGCCTTATGTTTGCCATGGTGTGTACGAGACCCGACATTGCTCAAGCAGTGGGAGTAGTAAGTCGGTATATGGCGAATCCAGGTTGTGAACATTGGAATGCAGTGAAGTGGATCCTCAGGTATTTGAGGGGCACTGCGGATTTCTCACTCTGTTATGGTTCTGCGGGTTTGGAGTGTGTCGGATATGTGGATTCAGATTTTGCAGGAGATAGAGACAGGAGAAAGTCTACTACGGGCTATATTTTCTCTATGGGCGGTGGTGCTATTAGCTGGGAGTCGAAGCTTCAGTCGGTAGTCGCTTTGTCGACGACAGAGGCGGAGTATATAGCAGTGGCACATGCTTATAAGGAGGCTATTTGGTTGAAAAGGCTTTTAGGAGAATTGAAGGTGAAGCAAGATGTGATGAGAGTGAATTGTGATAGTCAAAGTGCAATACACTTGGCGAAGAATCCGGCGTTTCACTCTCGGACGAAGCACATTGACATTCGCTATCACTTTGTAAAGACGTAGTGGATGAGGGTCTTATCTCACTGTTAAAAGTTCATACCGATGCAAATCCAGCAGATATTTTGACGAAGCCAGTGACTCGAGAGAAGTTCAATTGGAGCATTATTTCTCTCGGTCTTGGAGCTACGTGAGGAGAGTAGGAGTTTGGCAAGACTTCCAATTTATTGTTTCATGGTGTTCGGCACATGTCTTTAAGTGGGAGAATTGTTGGATTATGTAAAGTCATATTCCGAGTCGATATATAGAGTTTGACTCTAATTGGATCTAATCTTGTTCTAAAAGATTAGGGATTCTCTAGGATCACTTTAAAGAGGATTCCTAATAGGATTCCTAAAAGGATTCTTAAGAGGATATATGGTGACTAGAGATGAATCGGACTTGGATGGAAGACTAAAATTGTTTCCTACTAGAATTAGGATTTTAGGGCTATATAAACTCTTGTAGTTAATCTTTAGAGTTTAGAGCCTCATTGTTAGAGGTTTCTCATTATGAGCTTCATTGAAAAATACCCTAGTTGAGAGGAAAACGTAGAGAGCTCATGAGAGAGAGTTTCTTGTAATCCAATCTTACTCCTTTGTACTTTTGTGCCGTGGATTAATCGAAGAGCGCATTGAGGTGGTCTTGCCCGTGGACGTAGGTCGACTCATGGTTGGCCGAACCACGTAAATCTTGTGTTCTTGTTTTCTCTTGTTTTCTTTATTGCTTTGTTATCCTCGTGCTTATTTTTCCTACGATCGTTCTCGTCTCTTACGTCTACGAAAGATCCTGTTTCCGCTGCGCTCGTGTGCTGTGTGGGTTTGAGGTGTGCTCGGTAACCCCACGGCCGGTCCCCCTTCACTTACCGCTCCATTCGGCACGGATCAGAGCGGTTGTATCCCTAAATTTAATCCACCTACTTGATTTATTATTTTATTTAAGGTATAATAGGACTAAATTTTTTAATCTGACTATATTATTTTGGGCGGTGGTTAGGCCTAAAAGGTTAAGAAAGTTAAATGTGCTAGGACTAGAGTAGTCCTAGAATGAGTGACCCCCTGAAAAGCGGGCGTCACAGTTGGTATTAGAAACAATTACCAACCGGAATATAGCGGGCAGAGCGAGACTCTTTGGTTGATAACTGTTGTGGGTGAAGTGCACTTCCCACAAAGTCCGCTAAGGCTAGCGACTTGTGAGTGTGCCTAAGCTTAACGAGAATGTCAGAACTTAAAGTGGGGGAGAATGTGACGAGACCCCATAAATTAGACTAAATCTCTTAACTCGGCTATAGCATTTTGGTGGTGGTTAGGCCCAAGAGACTAGGATGGGTGATCCCCTGAAAAGTGGGGTGTCACAGTTTTGTGAAAACATATATATGGACACCCTCTCACTATAAGCCATTTTAATTGACTTAGGCGCGTAAAAAATTCACTAGTCTTGCGTTTTTGCAAAGTGGGCCAGTTTTTTTGCTTTTGCATATTCGAATCAAATTTTTAAAAAATTAACCAAAAAATCCATATGCTCTCTCTCCTTGCTCGCTTTCTCCTCTTGCTTTCTTCACTTCCTCCACGTCCCTACGTTGCCATCGTGTTCCTTTTCTATCTAGCCCACAAGCAAGAGGACGACGATAAAGCTTGACTCGCTCGTCGCCTTGGACGATCTCAGCATTCTACGGCCAGGTAGTAGTGAGGGACGAGGGTGGCGCCACCGGGAACCTGCCGGAGATGGAGACTTAAGGTGGCAGAAGAGAAGGGCGATGATTGCTCGTGGAGAATATTGCCGAAACAAGTTCACGAGTGTGGCCGCAGCAGCAAGGCGGCGGCGGTAGTGAATGAGGAAAAATCTGGCGAACGACGTAATGCTGCACTATTTAAAAAAAGTTGCATTATTTAACAAGAAGTTGCATTATTTGATAACCATAAAATTAATAGTGCAACTTTTTTATCAAATAGTGCAACATATGTACAAATAGTGCAACATCGCATTATCTGCCAGATTTTTCTCTCTCACTATCGCCACCGCCTCGCCGTTGTCGGCCACACTCGCGAACCCGCTCGTGAACATGCTTCGGAAGTATCTTCGACCAACGATCGATGCCCTCCTCCTCGGCCACCTTTGTCTCCGTCTCCGACTCCGGCGAAGCGTCGAGCGGTCACGACAAAAAAAGTGGCCCATTTTTTGCAAAAATACAAAGCCAGTGTATTTTTTATGCAAAAAGGCCTGCAGGTATACAAACATACAAAACATGCATTTAGAAATTAATTACTTAATTAGTTTGAATTCCTGGATCTCTTCCTTAGTGTTAGAACAAAAATCGAAAAGATCTAATTCGTCGGATACAATTCGTCGGATACGAAAATACCCAAAAAGAATCGAGAAAGAGAGAAGATAAAATAAAGCACACAATATTTACGTGGTTCGGCCACTGACCTACATCCACGGGCGAAGACGGAACGGAGATCTTCATTATAATCAAAGTGGTGTACAAAATATGTCTCTCTCACAAAACCCTAGTCCCAAAAATAAATCCATAATTCTCCTCATCTGCCGCACCAAATTAATGAAATAAAGGGTACATTTATAATAGTGGCTAAATCCTAATACGACTAGGAATACAAATTCACTAAGACTAGGAATATCTTAATTAGATTAGGTATAATCTAAAGTTAACTTAATAGGATAACCAAAACAGAATAGGATTAGAAAACCTTGCGGTTCTAGAATTCGAGACATACCTAACACTTAGTTTTTTTTGTGACTCACAAATTATGAGCATAATAATAGCGAAAAAGCTTTATACTCCTATAATATTCTCAACACCAATGAGTACAAATGCATAATTATTGAATGAAATTCATCCAACTGTGATATACTTATGTTGGGTCATGCGCGCCATAGACAAGTGAAACTTCACTTAGAACCTATTTGAAAGAAATTTCATCAAACATAAAAGGGTCGGAGCGACCACCGAAAACCAGCAGTAGTTGTCTTCTCATTAAGAATGTCATTCAATTTTTCATCAGAAACAAACACCAACTGTGTATTCTCAATAAATCTTCATATTAAATATGTCCTCCTACCCTGTCTTCAATCTCTTGGCATCTTCTCCTTTCGAATCTGCACCTTAATTAGGCTAAGGTTGCATGTTGTATTACGGTTGGTATATGTGGTTCGTATCTTAACTTGCCATGGACTAAGGTGGTTGCTGTGGTCAGATTTTTAATGTCGATATTTTGAAACCCCAGCCCATGATCAATATGATTAGACTCATGGGAAGGTTATCACAACAAATGCATGGATCGAACAAAAACAAGAAGACCGACTGTCTCTAGAGCAAGTGGCAAATGGCTTGGTGGTTGGTACCCGAGGTTCCGAGTTCGAATCTGTGACGCCCCAATTTCCCAGGGGGTCACCCATCCTAGGACTACTCCCGTCCTAGCACGCTTAACTCTCTTAACCTCTTGGGCCTAACCACCACCCAAAATATTTAAGCCGGGTTAAGAGTTCTAGCCCTATTATATCTTATATATAGGACTATCTGGAGTCTCACAGAATCCTAGTTGATTCACATTTTCATAAGTTTATTTCTAAAAGAAATAAACGAAGCGGGTAGCGTGCTACTTTTCTCTCCAACAAAAACAAAAAACAAAAAAAACAAAAAACAAGAAGAGCAAAGACAAGATCAAGAACAGAAAAGAAAGAAAAAAATACAAATATATACGTGGTTTAACCTTTGCCCTAGGTGGTAGAGAGCAGAAAGTAGCGCGGGTGCCAAAGTGAGAGAATTTGAAACCGTTTGAGTCGTTACGAGCAAAACCGAGTTGTTTACTAATGAACGAGTTTGTTCTCGCTTAATTTGAGCCGGCTTTAATCCAGCTAAGTGCTCTCGACTTAAGTAAATTTATTTAAATTACTTTTTATTATAAAGAGAATCCTCTGTATGGCATCTAAAAGAGATTTTGGAACATCCTTCGTTCTATTTTATAATGATGAATTAGTTGGAGAAGGAGCAGTATTAAATGATCTATGGCAAAAGAAAATAATCAACCAATTAAAAGGCCATGGAGCTACGCCAAAATCAAAAAGTTCATGCCTTAAAAGCTTCTATATCACAGATGAAGTAAGAACCTGAAATTTTTAAAGCAAGCTCTTAGTGAAAAGATGGCGCTTCAATATCAGCATCAGAAATACGACTGTGATTCAATCCAAATAACTCTTAGTTGGTTGATATTAGCTAGGTCTAAAATTTGTAATGGTGATGCTCTAACTACTCTATGGACTATCGATCGACAAACAGAATTCCAAACTCCGCACAACCAGTCGTTGCCTCTATCAGTTCCTCCACCATCACCTCCACCGGTTGTTCCACCATCGTCTAAACCATCAATAGTTCATTCACTATTGCCGGACACGGTCGTTTCTCGGTCGTCATCTCTAGTAGTTGTACCTCCATCAACACTTTTACATATCATTCCATTCGCGCCGTCACCATCCATATCTGTTTCGTTACTTTATTCATTATCAAACATTTCAAAAACATCACCGCTGTCAATTCCTCCTATTTCTGTTACTTAAGAAGACATTGATGTGATTTTGTCAATGATTAAGTCGATTGCACGAACAAAATTATTTAGACTTCATCATAAACTGTTGTACTATATTAATTGCATCACACTTTGAGGATAAAGTGTGTTTCAAGGGAGAAGGATTGTTACGATCATCCCAAATTCTAGAACGATTTGAATACGAAATCTTTTTCTTATTAGATTAAGAAAGATTTTTATTTAAAATAGTAACTAGATTCGGAATATCTTCTGATTTATTCTATTTTTATTTAATTTCTTTATCACATTAGGATTACTATATATTCCAATTTTAGACCTATAAATAAGGGACTCTTCTCTTTTGTAATCAACAGATTAATTTTATCAACAAAGAAGTCAGTTCTTTTTAATGACTTCTAAGTGAGCCTAAGTAAGAAGAAGAGACACCCCTTTTTCTTGGAGCAGATAGACGTCTAATAGAGACGTTAAATTTATCTATCGATATCAAAATTACAGTTAGAAAGGGGAGATCCTAACATTCGATTTTGTTCAGAGTGGCCAGATGTTTATCAGTAACTTAACCACCTAGCTTGCTAAGACATGGACAGGCAATCTAGTCATTTTACTCCAACTTTGACTAATGCAATGATGATGTTACTAACAAGCATCTGATCAAATTACAAAAAAAAGAAAAAAAAAAAGAGGTGCGAGAGAATTCTTGTTTTACGTGGCTAATTTCAACATTTTAAAGTTTACGGTAATTACATGCCAGTGGTTTAACGTCACCTTGCCATCCTGTAGCGTATAAAGTTGCATTTCAATATCATATAGTTTTATTTTAATTTGACAGAAGAATCAATCATAGATAGTAAAACAATATATTTTAAAAATCAAAAGAAGGTAAATTATAATATATATATTATAATCCTACAATCTGTAGTTTACCATCCTGTGATTTCTAAATTCTTACAATGAAAAAATATATATATCAGAGAGTATCAACATACAACTTTTTAAATCACGCAATGTTGAAGTAAAAAATACATTAGGCGCCCGTTGAAGTTCACGTTAAAATTTAAATAATGAGTTATAAATCAAATAAAGTTTAGAAATCTGTGAGGTTTTTTTTTTTTTCCATGTTTTTATTTAGAGTAAGAAAAATATTACTTATACACTCCATATAGATTTTAAGTATTAAAACGAAAAGTTAGATATACATGCGGATTACGGATGTGCAGATAACTATACATTCAAAATTGGGTGTAAATCTTACAGAACTAACTTATCACAATTTTATATTCTCATATTAAAATAATATTAAAAAAAATATGTAACTCTTTTCTCTCTCTCCTTAATTTAGTAGTGATCACCACTCCCGAAGCTACAGTAGCAGGTTTTATCGAGCCTTGGATAAAAGTATTATTTAGTTCCTGCCTAGTTGTTTGTTAGCAAATTAGCATCTGGGATAAAGTTAATTTCCACTCGAGCTCTAGAAATATCAGTACGAAATACCGGGTGTTCCCTTGCGGCTAATCCGAAACCCTAGCTTCTGAAACCTTTGAACCCACCCCCCCTCTTCTCTCTCTCTATATATATAAGCAAGAGAGAGGGGAATTGAAGAGAGAGATAACAAGGAGCTAGAAAGAAGCAGCTCATGAAGAAACGCCACAAACATTTCTCTTCTCTTTGGTTCTTCTTTTTTGTCGATCGATTGGGGAATAATTTTATTTGAGGCTGCAGGTGGAGTTTTTGCGCAAATTAAAGGGCGCGAATTTGAGTGTTGACAGAAGAGAGTGAGCACACAGCGGCGGTCGGCACCGAGGCGGGGGAAGAGTGCCGTCGGCTTGCCTGCGTGCTCACTTCTCTGTCTGTCAGCACTCCCCTCTCCCCTCACCTTCCCGTTCCTTCCTGCTGCCTGCAGCACTCCTCATAATTTTAACCTCTCTCTCTCTCTGCGATTTTTATTTCATTCTTATCTTGTGTGAGATTTATGGCAGAGAGAGAGGAAATTAAAAGAAGCGGAGACGCGTGGGAACGAGGGAGGTATGCCGGCTGTCCGGCCCCGAAACGTCCTCTCCGGGCTCGGATTTCAACGGATAAGTTCTCATTATTGCTGTTGTTGTGTGTATCAGTGTATATGTATATATATACTGCTCTTTTTCTTATTATGGGTTATAATTTATAACTGTTTTTTTTTTTCTTAATTTAGTAGTCGTGGCTCGAATAATTGATAAAAAAAAGAAAAAAAAAAAGAGAGAGGGGGGATTGAGGCGTGCAGTACAGGGAGGCGGAGAGCGGGACTTTTGAGGGCTTTCTCTCTCTCTCTCTCTCTCTCTCTCTCTCGACGTTCTGCATCTTGTCCGGATTTAACGGAAATCACTGTTTGACCGAGTCTTCCTCCTCCTCCTCCTCCACTCTCTCTATCTCTCTCTCGCTCTCAACTTCTCACCTCCTCTTTACAACTTCCATAACCTTATCTTCATCTTCTTCTTCTTCTTCTTCTTCTTTTTGTTATAAAAAAAACCATTTTTTTAATGATTTCATGGAACCTTTGATGAGATCAATCCAACAGCCGCCTCCACCTCTCTCATCCACCACACTATTTTCATTTCAGAATATATTTTGCTTTTCTTGTTTTTTTTGTTTTTTTTGTTTTTTTGTGTGTATTATCTCATGCTCTAGCTACCAAGATCTCTCATGGATATATGAAGCAACCACCAACTCCCAAGGTATGGATCTTGAACTTAGCTCTTTTTATTTGCTTAAAATAATTAATCCTGTGCTGCAAAAACTTCCCATTCATTTGCTGCTGCTGCATCTAACAAATGATGATGATGATTAAGTATATATATATATATATATATACCCTTTTGATAGTTTTAATTAGTCTTGTATATGCTGCTTTGGATGAACTTCTTCATGCCCATAGAATCAATATTACAATGTGGGCTCACTAACTCTTAACTTAAATCCTCAGTTGACATTTCATTCTTTAGTCTCCTTATCATCTGATATAAGATGTTATGGAGAAAGTCTTTTACTTTTCAATTTCTTGGTGGGGATTTCTCGTTTGTCGTTGAATAAACCGACGCAAAGACTTTGGCAAATATATCTAATTGTTCTTTTCAAGATCTCTAGCAATAAATTTCCGGACAAAGAAGTCGTGGCGGTAAAGACGGCGGCTATAGGTGGAATTGATCTTTCATGGGTAAGTGCCGTGTTGTTGGATTTGTTTATTTATGGATATTTAGAAGTATTCAATTGATGTCATGTTTTTAGGGTTCTATTATAATCTGCAAAATTAAGACCGATTACTTCGTCGAAAATTCTGATAAAATGATTTCACTGTTTCATGGGGTTCATTTGGTTGTTGTTTCGGTTCAAAAGTTGAGTTACCTAATCCTTGGGCAAGTCCAGTGAATGGAGGAAATTGTCAAATCAAACAACGCAATAGTTGAACCAAAGATTAGGGGGTCCTTACATCTGTTTGCCTTAATTAATTAGAAATGTTGAACTATAAGGAAGGGGATTGGAAAAAGACCAAGAAAGTGAAAGCGATCTCCTTTTTGTGGGAATAAATATGTCCAGGTGGTAAACTAAAAATTTAAGCTACCCTGATCAGGCGCATCGCTGACTTTACCGCATAGGTGTTTATTGTCTATGTAAATATAGTTTATGTTTGAGGTGTATATGGGAAGTATGGATTATATATGGTGTAACATCAGGATTGACTTTTCATTAACATCTTTTTTATATGCATTATAAGTTAAAAGGAACCTCTATTATTATGATAGGGACTATCTTTCCAACTCTTTCTTTATGCTATACTGCAATAAAAATTCTAATAAATTGGTAAAGATATATTACATAAGTGCACATCATCTTTATCTAACATATGATCTCTTATGTGCACATTTTGTATACAGTAGCAGCAGTCTTGTATTTAGAGGGCCAAATGATGTTTTTAGCCTTCCTAGAACTATTCTCTTGGGCCTTCTTTCTAGTTTTTTCCTTTTAACTTCTCCTATGAGTGTAGCTTCGGAAGTTCTATTTAGCCTTTTATAAAGTTTTCTCTTGCGTCTTCTTCCAATGCCTTTTCTTTTACTTTGTAAAGAGTGTAACTTCGTGGTATGTTTGTTCCGATGACTCTAGAGCTCCTAATTAAAACAAAGAAATCCTTTTAATAAGCTTCTGAAACCATGTCTTCTCATGCAGTAGAAGGTAGCTAGCTAGTTTCTATTTTGTGGGGGTTCTATGCTGCACTCTCTTGAAATTTGCCTTTATGCCAGATTTCTATGTGCTTCTTTTTTATTTTCCTTAACACTTTCATAGAGAGTCAAATAGGCCTATCGAGTCATTAAGGAGACAGGAATATACAGAAGCTACAAATTACCTTCGGAAATCTTATCGAGTACAATTGGAACATTATTTCTAGTTGCATTAATTCTTCGGCATTCTACCTGAGAAACTAATAAACTATTGATCGATCACTTTTTTCCTACATTGTCACTACTTCAGTTGGAGTAAATTAGAAGATTGTCCTTAATCAGTTGAATTGTCAGACACACTTGTGAGACTCCGGTATTTTTTGGCAAATTCAATTCTCATATGTTATAGCTGTTGATGTTACGTTTTTTGCATTATACATCTATTGCTGCTTTTGGAATGAAACCAACAATAGTATTTATTTTTTAAAATTTTTTTAGAGTTCAAGTACGTACACTGATAGTTCTTCATTACTGCAATCTTGAAGAGTGATCTCTAGTTGGGAGAGTCTCTTCTCTCGGACACATTCAATCAAGCTGGATATACGACTATTCATTTAATCATTTTCATACCACACTTAGGTTCTTCATACCATTTTTCCTGGTAAAACTCCTTGGATATTTTTTTCTCTTTTCTGTCTTCTTCTTTCATTATTTTAATTCAGTCGCAGAATTTTGTTTTTCTTTTGACAAAAGAAGTTTAGAATTTTATTCTGTTGAGCACTTGCTTTTATTCCATCTTAAGGTGACTAAAGATTGTAGAATATTTTGCTAGATGTTCATTTATCAAAGGGTAAAATCATCATTTTATCTTTCAGTTTAAGATCAATTGAACTTGCTAACTGTTGCGTAAATAGTTTATGGAGGTTTAGTCAGGGGTTCTTATTATACAGCGAAATAACAATTTGTTTTGACAGATTACAGAAAAATAATTTTAATCCTGTGAAATGCTTGATTATAGATAAGAGAATACAAGTGTACTTTCTGAGTTTGGACTATATAATCTAATGACGTAACAAAACATATGCAAAGAATTTTATAATTCAAAACATTAAATACTAATTCTTAATTAGTTTAGCATAGAGTTCTATCTAATTAACTTGGAATTAATATATAGATGACATTATATTTCAGTTGGCTAAACAAATAGTAGAGATTAAATTGTCGATAAGCATAAATGTACCACCGGTGACCTTCTAGTGATGTTCTGAACAAAGGCTTCACAAGCATATATCAGAATTAATGGCATTAAGTAAAACACCTATTGAAAGTAAAGCCACTTCCTCAGCTTTGTAGTAAGCATATGACTAAAATATATGATTTGAAGTTAAAGTGCTCTAGCTTTTTCAGAGGACGAATTTTTTTATGTGCTCTCTAGTCTCTAGCTAGTAACCAGTTGTCTTGATAACCCAAAAAGATTTCGAAACAATATCACATGTACGTGGCTTTTTTTTTTCGTATAATGAATGCCTACTCCTAGATGCATAGTGAACCGTTTATATCTGTTATGGCACCTTTCCCAGGAACCAAAGCCTCTTCCCATCCTTGGTAGATTTAATTAACTATGCTATTTTGTGCAGGTGAAATGTGAATGAACTAAAACTTGTTTATGTATTTCTTGATATAGAAGACCACAAGCAATTTAATTAGGAGAGCATGCTTGTTGTGGTAATCCGAATAAAGGTTTCGTATTGGCATTTATATAAATACACTACTTCCAATTACTTTTTTCGGGGAAAAAAAAGGTCTTCTTTCATATGATTTGTTCTATGGTAGGTTGCAAAAGGAGAAGTGGGAGCTAATGAAAGTGTGATTTATCCTTATTGTGAGTTTTGGACGATGATTTAAATGAGTATAATTAGGTAAAAATTCTAAGGGGATTATTTGAATAATTCGTTCATATCTAGATAGTTAGCATGAATGATGGTTAAGAATGTCATGTTTTATATTTTTATTTTAGATTATGGCGCCGTTGAACAAGTCTGATGAAATTTGTGTAAAAGTAGTAAGTTGTGCAGTCTTGTGCAGAAATCGTACAGTTTTTGTGTTCGAGCAATAACTCTTGTGCAATGCAGTTCAAAATTTGTGCACTGCTATGCAAAACTCGTGCAGCTATATAGCACCGCATCCATATATCTGGGATATTGTGTTTTTGTAGACAACTTGGAAATTTTTTGTTGAGAGTGTCTTGTACATGCTGAGGAACTTATGTACATAGTTTTTTAGGTGGTCTTGAGCCTTGTGTTATTTTGGAGATTTGCAGTAGCATGTCAAAAAAAATGTACCACCTCACATAAATGGTCAAGGAAGCTTATGATTTTGATTTCTACTTTCTTTTAGGAAGAATGAGTTTTCTTGTATCTTGCTTCTAGTAATGAGCGAGAGAAGAGTTGCTTTATCGTCATGTGGTGGATTCCTTATGGTGGCGAGTTTGCTTGTGTCTGATGTGGTGGATTCTACAGAGGACCAAGTATTTACCTGGCCGTGCTTGTGCTACCTTTGCTAGCCCTCCAATCTTCTGGCATTAGGATGATTAACCCCTTTCATGCAGCTTGAAGGCAGTCGCATAGTGTGTCGGATTGTTGGCGCTAACCATTAATCCCAAAAGCTGAGCTGTTAGAAATACGCAACCAATTCACTTAAGCGTACGAACACAACACCCATGGGTCTCGATTGTGACTCGGTCCGACCAGCCTCACGTCACTTCGAACATGACTCGGCCCAACCCGGCCTCCCGCCATTTTGTTTGTGACTCGGTCCAATCTGGCCTCCTGCCACAGGGTAGGATGCCGACACCTTTAAGTCAACAATCCCCACCCCCCCAACACCTGCACAAATCCGCAGCATGCATGAATCGAACCCGTGAATTCTTGTTCTGATACTACTTGTCGGATTGTTGGCGCTAACCATTAATCTCAAAAGCTCGAGCTGTTAGAAGTACGAAACCAAAGCGTATAGACAAAGCGCCCATAGATCTCGATTGTGACTCGGCCCTACTAGCCTCACGCCACTTCGTACATGACTCGGCCCAACTCGACCTCCCGCCATTTCGAACGTGACTCAGCGCAATCCGGCCTTCCCCCACAGGGCAGGATGCTGGCCCCTTTAAGCCAACATAGTGAAGAGGCTTCCCAATATCAGCAACCTTTGGAGGGACAATGGGTTTCACCATGATATTGACATCAATGTCAAGATCCCTGAATATAAAGGAAAGATTCAAATAGACAAGTTAATTGATTGGCTTTATGCCACAGAGCGATCCTTTAAACACAAGGATTTTCTTGGCGACTACATGATGAAGATTGTTGTTATCAAGTTTAAAATGTATGCTTCTATTTAGTGGGAGCAACTCAAACTTTTTGAGCACGTGGAGGAAAAACTAAAATTCAAACTAGGAAGAAAATAAAGGGTTTAAGAAGCTCTTATCGGAGAACTATTTGCAAGATTTTTTTTCCCTCAAGTTTCACTATTTCCGGTAAGAGAATCTCTTAGTGGAGGCACATACGGAGGGTATCAACTTTTGATGTGGTGCGATAGTTTTGAACCCGAGGCGCAAACCATAGCTCGCTATCTTGGTGGGCTCCGTCGAGAGATTTTTGACATCATTGAGGGACTTTTGACATCTGTCACACCCCAAATCCGAGGCATAACAGACGCTGCAAACCTGCTAGATTAGCAAATACACAAGGCTATAGAACTAGATAGAAAACACGCATAACATGTTTACTAAAATTTTGCTAAATCCAAAGAATTGAAAACATGAGACTGACAACGAGCCTCAGCCATATTGAACAGAAAATGATGTGCACAAGCTTCCTATCAAACCGAAGATGCAACTCAAGGCAAAGGAGCTTTGGCAAACGATGGGTGCAAGTGATGCTTGACCATTTGATGCATATGATTTGGCCTTAGGATACATAGAGAAACAGGACTGAGCGAAATCTGGTCGAAATACAGTCAACTAAGGCCCAATCGATGCGGTATCGACCTTGGTATGGTAGATTGGTCATAGCTTCGTGCACATGTGTCTGTTTTCGACATGCAAATTCAATTTTTTGACATGCAACTCTAATTTGGCCTTATAATACAATTTTTCAAACAGCGCACCTTGAATGGCTTTGTCATTCTGACTTAATTTTGTACCCAAATTCAATAATGTAGATGCCCAAATTTGCAGTTTTAGGTTTCCTTTAATTAATTTTGAGAATGTTGTCTTGTTTCTTTTATTATTTCGAGTTAGATCATAATTCTGTAATATTTATGGCTGATTAGGGTTAGACTTTGGTTAAGTTCGTATTTTTGTTCTTAGGGAAGCGCCTTTATATAAAGGCCGATTAGGGTTTGTAAGGGGAGTATTTTTTAGAGAGCAATAACAACTGTCTTTCATTGTACAAGAGATTCTTCTACCTTTCTCGTCCGTCCTTGTGCTTCTTTCGTCTCCAACGCGGCGGTGGCTGCGTCACCATTAGGTTGTGAAAACACTTCCAGCTCAGGGAGGGAGTGGTTCTTAACCGTGTAAATCACCAATCCAAGAGCGTCAAATGAAGCAAAATGCAACAACACTATCGGCTTACCCGGGTTCCTCTAACTCTAATCTAAAATGGTGCTACAAATGTCAAAAACTCAAACCATAAATTCATAAATTCAAATTCAAATTTTAAAGTTTAGATTTGAATTCTATATGTTGAGTGTATAATTTAATTTTGCATTTTGAATTGTTAATTCTATTTTAAACGTTTTTATGCGGAATTTAACTTTTCTTAACCAAACAATAATAATGGGTTGATTTTGATTTTGATTTCTATTCTTAACCAAACAAATTAAGAGATTTTGTCATTCCGTATTCCATTATGGTCTATTCTGATTCATATTCTGATTTTGATTCTCGTTTTGAACCAACCATGCATGTTTAATTGCATTATGTCTCATTCGTGTTAATTCTAGTTCATATTCATATATGCATATTAATATATATTATTATCAGAATAATATCATAATACAAATCCGATCCATATGCAAATACGAAAAAAATATCCGATCGTATCCTAATCCGTCTTTAGCGGATATGATAACAAAAATTTAGTATCCAATGCATATCCACATTCGAATTTGTATCGGGAAAAAAATAGTATGGATGCGGATGTGGTTTCTTCAAATATTCGTTCGTATCTGATCTGTTTTCACCCCTTTGATTCGTGTCTGACGTGGTGGATTCTTTGTGTCTGACATGGTGGACCGAATGCTTATCTGGCCGTGCTTTGCCATCTTTGCTAGCTTAATTTCTTATCTTTCAGCATTAGATTATGCAACATATCCTAAAATTCCAACTGCTAGATTCAAAAAGAATCTAGAAAATGATGAATGCAGTCCCTTCAGTAGGTTAGAGAGTATTTGGCATTATTTTTTGCTTGTTTTGTTTAAGATTTCTATGTTGCTTTATGTTTCTTATTAACTTGTTAAGCACCTTCAGTTTGAAAAACCAAAAAATGGTATAGTGAAAACATTCTTTTGGTTCTCAAAACAATGACCAAATATGCTAGCAACATGGCTGATTTTACTAGAAATCAATGCAAATGCAGGACAATGCAAGTTAACATATTTTCAACTTTGACGTCTATTAAAGAAAACACAAAATTGGCTTGCAAACCACATAACACATTATACACTTTTACAGAAGTTTAGAGTAAAAGATACATATATGGAGATCCCTTGATATGGATCATTGATGTACTTTTTTCACCTTCAGCATGGGAAAAGAATTTGTCTTAGTAGCAGGCTAGTAGCTTGGGAGTGATTAATTATGCAGTATTGTGTGGTGTATTAATTCCTCTGGAATTTATGGTGGCAAAAGCATTATGATGTAGATGCTTTGACCAAAGCAGCTGCAAATGCAAAATACTATCATCACCACCAATCTGTACTTACAGGAAGGCACCAAAACAGCCATCTTGGTAGCGCCATGCGTGCAACTCAGCTTCCCATGCCACACCACACGTATAAACTGGCTCCTAGTGTTCTCATTCATTGAAACTTGTTTCAATTACTTGCATTTTACTCAAAAGTAGTTGTCTCTATGTCCTATGACCATTTTATTGCCTTATAAGTTCCACCCTACTACCATTTATCATTGTGACAAATTTTGTCAAGGAATACAAGGCTAACTCTATGAAGAAGTCTTACCATAAATATAATTGGCACCTAATACTCCAGACCTTTAACTATCCATTTCAACAAAGAAAACAAGCTGGGGTGTTTGTTTTATGCATCAAATAGTTTGATCTCTTTCTTGGATATTGAATTCATCTTTCGCTTGGGTCATGTGGCCTCTCGTGCTCGAGCTTTTGTTAAGCTATGATTTGGGGCTTCTTAAGTACATATCTATTGAAGAGAGTTCCAGAAGTACACTTCATTACAGCAGATATTTCTTGTCCTGAACTTGTAAGTATTAGTCTAGAATTTACTGAATTATATATTAACCTTCTTATGTCAATCATTTAGAATTGTTTTATTTTTTCCGTTTGAACTTTATTTTTGCGTCGGGTTTGTTCTTTTCGGTTGGCATATTGGATATTTGGATAGTGGTTCCTAGTGACAAAAATGATGAAATTGAGGAAATTATGAAGAATAATTATCAGTTAGAGGTAATTAAGGAGAACATCAAAATCAATCAAGGGAAATTATCCTAAAGCGCAAGATGATGTATGTGGAAGATGCTCACATCATTCAGCTTTATTGATAATTCCTTTCATATGTATTCTTTGTATGGTGTACTTTCCAATTTTTTCGGCGAATTTTTTCCTTAACTTGAAGCGACCATTTTGTAGAGTACTCTGTCCTATAAAATCTGATTACATTTACTCAATTCTCGTGTTGGGAAGTTGAGCAATTGGACTATTCTTTCTATTTAATTCTGGTTAATTACTTGCAGTTGTGATCTTGGATTGTGTATACTTTTCTCAACCTATAATTGCCAAGCAACTTGCAGTGTCTCACCATCATGAAATGAAAAAGAAAAAAGGCATTCAAAAAACATGCGAGGTGTTTTATGTGATTCATGGAGCCCGCCGCTAACAATGTAAACATGCTTCTCGTGATTATGAAATATTTTTTCATACAAGCAAATGAAAGTATTGTCGATATGTACACTAGATTTACTTGCTAAGAACATGCCTTGTTTTGTTATTATTTGTTTGGTCCATGCACATGGTTGATGGAAATCGATGGGGCACATTAAGTTGATTCTTATTCGTCGCAGGATAGGAACAGTGCTCGCGTGAGACTCTGGTATTTAGAATAGTCCTATATATAAGGTATAATAGGTAGTATAATAGGACTAAACCTCTTAATCCGGTTATAGCATTTTGGGCAGTGGCTAGATCCAACAAGTTAAGAGAGTTAAGCGTGCTAGGGCTAGAGTAGTCCTAGGATAGGCGATCCCCTGCGAAGTTGGGCGCCACAGCTCAGTTTCCTAATTCAAGTTGACTTTGAATTAGATTATTAGAAGAGCTTTCATCTATATATATATGTGGATACTGCATGCATGCAAGTGTATGGCTTATAATTAATACACGGCACCTGTGTGGCTAAATTGAGGTGGACGGCTGAGAGTAGGTGCGAGGGTTTAATTAAGTTTTGGCAGCCTATCTTCATGAAGGAGAGGAATTGTACACCATGAAGGTTAATTAGCGGGAAGTTGCTTGAGGCTATGACATCAGACGATAATCTCGGCGGTAGCATAAAGGTCTCGATTGCAGTAAATTAATATTAATTGTTCTCGAGATTTGTCTTCTCTAATTAATTTATTACAAAAAGCTCTTTTCGATTATTTCTTGGAGTTTTTTTTCCCTTAAAATGAAAAAAAAGATGGGTTTCACCATAAGGTTCTTAGTTTTTTTTTGGAGAAGACATAAGGTGTAAGCTTGTACTTTTATTTTTTTCATATAGTAAAGTACATCTCTCTCGCTTTCCTCGTGGACGTAGGGAATTGACGAACCACGTAACTTTCGCTCTCTTCTTTCTGCACTTATTTATTTTACCATTTGGTTCTCTCTATTTTTGTGCATCTGTGATTAAAGAAGACCAATTAGAGAAGAATACAATCTCTGACCAAAATCTTTTATGTTGTTGCTTTGAAAGATCCGAGCCGCTCAGGCAGCTAGTCAAGAATCTTCGCTCTTCTACCGACTTCAAACCTAACATTGCATGCGAGCCTCCTCTCTCTATCGTATGGCTGTCCTTATGAAGACGAACCAATCTGTCATCTTCTTGTGCTGTCGTACGCATAGCCACACTCAATTTCCTCTTCAACACAAACAATAATATATCAACTATTCAGACGATTCAATAGTTGGAGTAGTTTTAATATTTCAGCAAAGAGTAGGGTAGATTAGTTTTTCAATTCCCGTCTAGAGTATTTGTATTTTTGGTAGTTTTAACAATAGATTTAGTGGCTTCAAGAGTCACGCATCTTCCTGATATCTTAGCCATCCACAGTTTTAGGTTGAAACCTCAGGTCATAGCGATTTACTTTCAAGTTTACCTCGACTATACCTCTTCGATATTCTCTTCATCAAGCTCGTCCCACTTCACTTGGCCCGGCCGTACTCCAACGATGGCTACGTGCGGGTCCTTCTCTACCACTCCTCAACCTTGTCTCCTACCGATTGTATGAGTTTTTGGTGCAAGGTGCAAGGGACAGCTTCGTTAGCATGGATCCATTCCTGGCCAATTGTCTTTGACCCCACCGTTATATCCGTGACCAAAACTCCTGTGGCCCTTTTCTCATCTCCCGAGAAACCTACCATCACAACTTCCGTGGGGGCTAAATCTTTTTCACCCATATCAAGTTTCCCAAGAATTTTTGTGGGCATGACGTTAACCATCGCTCTCCCGTCTATCACCACCCAGCCAACGGGCTGGCCTGCCTTTGATCTTATCACTATTAAACAACAGCTTCAGCCACTCAGTCATTGTCCTGATTAGCTTCTCAAACACAACTCTTTCTAGGCTTGCTATCATAATGATTTGTAAGGCCGCTACTCCTTCAGCCTTCATAACACGTCTTCTAAGTAAAACTCCTCCATTTCCGCACGAAACACGGAAGAAAGGGTATATGTCATGTTAATGTTCATAGGTAGGAAAGAGCCAATATGCACTGTACCTCCATTCCTTCCAGGTACTAAGTTCGGTAGTTTTTAACCTTATGCCATACTTTCTTAACTAGCGAAGCTGTTGGTTTCTTTTCCTATTTTTTCGGTCTTTTGCTTTCTCCCATGCCTTCGTGGCCATAACTCTCATTTGTTGAAATCTTCTCTTATGGGTCTTTGTTGGCTTCTAAATTGCCTTTCCCGGGCAAAGCAGAGAATTGGACTCAACCCATTTATCAACATTTTTAATTTTCTAAAAGTTTTGGAAAAGTTTTTTCTGATTCAGATCTAGTTAAGAAAATACTTGGGAGTCTCTCTCAGAATGAACCGTGAGAGCCAAAGTTGGAGGCTATTCAAGAAGCGTGCAACCTTAACAATTTCTTCTTAGAGGAACTCATAGAGTCCCTCATGACCTTGAGTTGAGATTAAAGACGGGTCCTTCTACTCCCATTACTCCTGTCGAAAAGAAGAGCATAACCCTTAACTCTAATGCAGGAAATTAAGGCCTTCCGGTAATGCTATCTTCGACGAGATCTCACTAGTTGCTAAAAAGTTAACAAAGATCATGCAAAAAAAGCGTGGAACAAGCTGGCCCAGCAAAGATAATGGTAGATCGAACTCTTCCAAAAATGATGTCAAATGCTACAATTATTAAAAACCGTGCAAATAAGCTATGAGTGCCAAAATCAAAATAAGTCCCACAAAAGGAGAAAAAGAAGAATAAAGCCTCCTCTACAGCTTAGAGTGATGATAATGACTCCGACAATGAGGAACCAATTAAGGAGGTCTTCAACCTAAGCCCTACTTATTAAGTTGCACCTTCAAATCTATGTTTCAAGGCAAATATAGAAGAAAAGGTATGTTTGCACTCGACAAAGTCATGCGACAAATGGTAGTTGGATAGCAGTAGTTTAAGGCAAATATGCAATACCTTGGAGTACCCCTTACGAACGGCCGGCTACGAAGAGAGGACTGGAGGCCTATTATCGGTAAAGCTGAGAAGCGGGTGGAAGGGTGGCAAGCTAAACTCCTTTCGCAAGGAGGGAAGTTAGTCCTTGTTAACTCCGTACTCACGAACTTGCCACTGTATTTCTTCTCAATCTTTAAAGCACCCACATGGGTAATTCGTCGGTTTGAAGGAAGCCGTTCGAAAGACCTTCTTCTGGAGAGAGGCAGTTTCAGTAGCTGGGGGACACTGCCTTGTGCGGTGGAAGATCATTTGTAGGAGTAGAGCGGATGGAGGATTAGGGGTAAAAGACCTAGAGAATATGAATGTTGCCTTACTTGCCAAGTGGTGGTGGTGTAAAATCTTGGCAGGCTTTACCCCTAGTTCCCAGTGTGACTATCACCTGATCTTGCAATTAAAAGAGAGGACTTTCACGATTTCACTGAATAATAGAAAAGACGAAGTAAGGTGGAGATGGACCCGGTCTGAAGAGTTTACGGTCAAATCGCTTTATGATTTTCTACAAGATGGTGGAGTAAAAGACAGAAGCTTTGTCCAACTATGGAAGATTAAATCCCCTCTGAGAGTCAAGATTTTCGTGTGGTTAGTTCTGAGAAGAAAGGTGCTAACCGTGGACAATATGCTGAAACGTGGATGGAGTGGCAAGGAGAGTTGTGTTTTCTGTCTGAATGAGGGCGAGACCGTTGACCACCTTTTCATTGGATGTGACGGTACCAGAGCGCTGCTTGAGGGTTTTCTCCCAAACAAGTCAGCCATCCGTTACTGTTCTTCTGTCAGCTTGCAATGGGAGGCGAGTAGAAAAAAAAAGAGGAGCGCTAGGAGGAAAGGAGTTAGCGACAATAGCCACAACGTGTTGGGTCGTTTGGTTGGAGTGGAATAGAAGAATCTTTCAGAAGACCAAGCGTACGACGAGTTTATTAGCGACTGAGATTTGCTTGCTTAGGGACACCTGGGATCTCTTTTGCTAGTTTTTTTTTATTATTATTTGCCTCCGAGGCCCAGTTGCCTCAGTTTGTAGCCCAGTTCATACTCTAAATGAATGAAGCAGTAGCATGCTACCTTATTCTCAAAAAAAGAAAAGAAAATCAAACCAAGAAATCAATAATAAAAGAAAATGAGAAGAGTTAGAGAAAATCAACTCAAAAGCACTTGATCGATTTGTTTCAAGCTTCGACTCTTTGCATGCGTCCCTGCCAACTTCTCAATACAAGAAATTGTTGCATCTCCACTAGATTATATTTTTGTGGGCAAGTAGCAAGCCTTTAAAACAAGATACTCTTCTTCTCATAAGAAGATCTCACAATTACAATTTCTTTTCTCTCTTTTACAAATTATATCCCACTACACTCAAACCTTATAGAGAGAGTAGAAAGCTAAGAGTAGAAACAGAAGAATATTAATACTTTGCCCCAAAACACCAGGTAGAGAGAAGATTAATGGAGGAAGAAGAAATAGTAGAAATAGAAGAATGTGGAAGAGGAAGAAAAGAGAGAGAGAAGAGAGGTGGATTTTGTCACGCCCCGAGTCCTACTAATTCAGCCCGCTCGGGCATGTGCAACAGACCTGCCGAATGGGCAAGGTTTTTCTCTCTATCCGCACGAAGTGGATACATACACCAACCTGTACAACACATACATGGTATGGCAATATAAAGCATTAGAGTATGAAGCTACTAACCATTCTTTTTAAAGTTTACAACACTTGATTTTCCAAAATAATACATAGTTTTGCTTATGCAAAAAGGGGTACTTCTTCCTAGATTGACTAACCACTGTCTATCTAGTTCCCAACGCCTTTGCTGCAATCCCGCACCTTGTCGGCGATAGTAGGCTTCGAAAAGGTGTAAACAATAACAGGGTGTGAACTTTAGATAAGTTTTCAGTGGGTGCAACCGCCGAAAGTGACACTCTATACTCACTCAGTCCAAAGAAGGCATTAGTAGATAATAACAATAACCCAAATAATTATTTCGACAATAGAAATATAAGGAAAGTAAGTAAAACTATTGTGCCTCAAATAGATTTATAATATGCACAATGAATTAACTTGTCATTGGCCTACATGGTCATCCCGACCTTTTTAACCCCTAACCAACCTTTGGGTATGGTTCCACTTCTTGCTACACCTTATGCAGAGTTGAAGACTATCGGTATCCCTCCAATCGGTAGGCACTTGGCGTTGAAGAAAATCGGCATCACCAAGTACAGTAGGGAGTTGAGGGGAATCGGAGTTGAGGGGAATCGGCATCTCTCAATATAGAGTTGGGTGTCGAGGGAAATCGGCATCACCTAAAATGATACTTTCGGGAGGTCTCGACATTTCTCACAATTAGATCCTAAGTTCTCATGACTTCTAGGGTTATCCATAAGGTTCATTTATACATCTCTTGTTCTCTAATTGAAGTTTTACCTATAATTTATATGTCACTATGTTCACACCTTAGGTTTCCAATTTAGGTTAAATGCCGCACTTGTTTACCTATGCCTCAAGGTTTACGTATTTACTCATACATGCATGTTACATAATATCTCTTTTAACATACAATAGGTAAAAAAAACCCTACTTTTCTTAGGTCAACACTCATAAGTTATCTTAACCTACTAGATCTCCTAGTATGCAACTAAAATACATCCGTTTACTTATTATGCATAATACATGTATAGAGTCAAAGAAGACTTTAAACAAATGAGAGATCAAACTCATTTCGGTGATATTCTCTACCTTGGCTCAAATCTCTCTTGGAGATGACTCTTGATCTCTAAAGAACTCCAAGAAAATCCTTAAAAAGAGTTCTAATAAAATTAGAACCTCAAGTCTCTCGTTTGGAAAAAAACCCCCCAAAATAAATTATAAAAAATACTAATTCACCTCTCCACCTTCTAGCAAGAGAAATGTAGGTGAAGTGGACCTCTTCCCTCCAAGAGCTTCCTCTTGATGCCTTGGACCTTCCCCAAGTTCCCAAGGAGATGGATTTACAAGCTCTAACAATGGGAGATTTTAGGACTCCATTTTTTCAAAAGAGAGAAAGAATAGAGGGAGAGTGAGATAGAAGGAAATAAGAGAAGGATTAGGGTTGGTTGATGAAAAAGTTATTTTATAGAAGTGTTACAATAGCACATAAACCCCTAAACATTTCTTATTTGCAAAGAAATAAACCTCACGTTTACGTTAGGTTTCGGGCGCCCGCCTAAATTTCGGGCTCCCGAAAGTGTTGTAGCTGCACTAGGTCGATGGTCCGAATGCTTGCCCAGTCCACCCATCCACAGTTCGGGCGCCTAAAGAGGGATCATGTATCTAATTGTTTATTGCGTCACGCGACCTATGCTCTTGTGTTAAGCATTCGAAAGCAATTCGGTGCTTTCGGACGCCCACGAGGGATCACCAAAAAAGATATTTCGGGCGCCAGCAGGGTCATTCGGATGCTCAAATATTTAATCTTTTGCGATCCGAGCTCTTGGGTTGGGAGAAGGGTTCCGGACGCTGTCAGTTTTGATCCGAAAAGATCCAAGCGCCCACAAGGCTATTTAGATGCCCAATTGCTGGCCTCTTTGCCAACCTTACTCTGTGGAACAGCGTCTGCTTGTTTCGGGCGCTCCATTGGGCCATCCGTAACTATTTCGGGTGCCCGAATTACTATTCTGTGCGTCAGAAAACTCTGGAACTCGAATTTCTTTCTTTTGGAAATCCGTTTCAATCTAAATTAATTTTGATTCAATCCAAACTTAGTCTAGGCTCATTCCGACCCATTATAATCATGTCTAGCATGAGTTTAATCTGCATTTTGTCAATTTAGCTAATTAATGTTACAGGTTTGCCACTGTTGAGAAAGGAGAAAAGAGAGGACTGAGATGGTAGGCGGAACAAAATATCTACCCATTTTGTAGAAAACACCCTGCATTTGTTGGAATTACAATTTAGCACAATTTTTATCTGGTGGACTTATTTGGAGCTCTACAGAATGTCGATTTAGGCTCAAATTTGACTTGTAGGCTTAACTAAAAATAATAAGAGATAATTTAATTTCTTATTCAGTTTTGAACCACTTTTGCTCACCGAAAGCCTGCCAAGAGAAATTTTCAATGGGCTGCTATTGGACTCCGTTTATACCGCTCGGTAGTCGAGTGGCACGAGACTTGAAATCTAAGTTTAGTATATTAAAACTGATGGCTTTCCAAAATTTTATATTTTTTTTACCACTATTTAATTTTCATCAAAAACATGAATGACATTACCTACATGTTCCTCACAAGTTCCTCACATATTCCGAAACATGCCCCTGAGGTTTCGGGACATGAAACCACATTTCACTAATTAAGGTTTTAGGACCTTGATCTAGGTTTCGCAAAACTAGAAACTTTTGTCTCTTGAGTTGTCAATGTGTTATGGAAAATGACAACAAGGTTTCGACAAATGACACTTATTTGGATAGGGCAATTATTTAAGTTGCCGAAACACTGGTTTCTTGCTTCCTTTCTCCCAAATCATTTCTAACATATTTCTAATTCCTCCAAACACTTCCTATCGATATATTATATTATTTGGAAATTTTGGTATACTACGCCTTTTGTAGTGAATAATTTATCTTCAATTAAAATTACATCGATTCTCTGGTCCATACTCTTCAAGAGAAATGCCCTTGCCATCTTCTTCAATGTGATTGGTTGGGCGTCCTTATTAGTATATATGTCATCTTCTTGCCACCAATTTGGGAAGAGTATGTGTTTTGGTAGCTTTCATGTTGCACCTTCCGGTCATATAATCATGGTCTTCCTAAAAAATTGTGGCAAACCTTCATGGGAGGACATCGCTTTTTACTATGTTAATGATTTTGCTGATGGCGTACGTGATGAGGCACCACTGATCCACCTTTAGGTTAGTGTTATTCACCTATGTAACCTTATATGGTTCGTGGTTCAATTTCCAACTTAAGCTTATTCACTACGTCCTCCGAAACAACATTAGTACTACTATCGGAATCAATCCCCATATCGCATACCTATCTGTTGCACTGAACTCGAGTTTGGAAGATGCTCTTTCTTTTCCAATCTTCTTGATCTTTGATTTTGTTCGTAATGAGTAGGGGCCGAAGAACTAGGCAATAGTGTTCCTCCAACTCTTTTTCACTTTCTTCATTTTCCTCAACTTTGTCTTCCGGCTCTAAGAAACTCTTCTTTTATTTCATAATTGGTGAACAGTACAACACGATTAAAGCATTTCACTGAAATATGCCCAAATCCTTTACAAGAGTGGCACAAAACGTTGTTGTTGTTGCTCGATCTAACTGGCACTGAAGGTTATCATATTTATTTTTTTTCAAAAAAATCTTCCATTTTAATTGATACTTTTAATCATGCTTATTTTGAGGGAGAGTTTATTTATTTTGATCACTTTTTCAAATTACTTGTCATCATCTAGAAGGGAGAGAATGTTGGATTTTATCCAACGATAATTCTGATGATAACAAACAAAATTCAGATTTAATCTTTTACTTATTAGTTTAGGTTTTAGTTACATTCAAATTGACCCGGATTGAATCAAACTTGAATTAAGTTGACCCTTGAATCCAATAACTCAAAAATTGTCCGGACAGGATCAAACAACACCAAATTGGACGCAAGTGCCATAGAAGTACTTTAGAGGGCTGCTCGGCAATTTATCAGACTTTTTGGGGATTATGGAGCAACTTTGAGCATACTTGAGTGCTTCTAAATCTTGGTGTATAGGATTAGTCGACCACACCAATATGACCGGTCGACTACCCCTTCTTACTAGTGCGATCCGAGAGCAAGTTACTCCCAGGATTGAAAATACAGAAGCCCGGTCGACCACATAAATAGGTTAGGCCAGGGGACATCAATTAGCTGTTGTTGCGAATATAAAATTTGAAATATGGTATGAATTCAAAAGAAATTTGAAATACGGTAGAAGCTAAAAAGAAATTCAATTAGCCTTAATGTCATGCTGCTTTTCCAAATTTGAATATGCTATGATTTCAAAAGAAATTTGAAATATAATATGAATTCAAGCAAAACTCAATTAACCTTATGTTATGCTTCTTTATTCTTTTCTAAATTTGAAATGATGGCTATTGTTTCAAAATTTCGTATTTAAGGGACCTTAGACGAAGTTTGAAGTATCCCTCTACGCTGAAAATTTTGTTCAAATCACTCCCTTGGCTTTCATTTTATTTGGAATTGTGAGTTTCTTTGAGGGTGGTTGTAATAGAAATCTTGTAAAACTGAGATTGTATCCGGTTTCGTTCTTATCATGTTTAAAAGGCCAGTGATAGTATTTAAATCGATACCTTTAAGATAAGATGAACCAGATTAGAGTAGGCGAAAAGGCCAACCAGAATAAATCGACTGTGTCATCTGTGTTTATTTTTTCCTTCTCTTTCTTTCATTTGTGCTATGCAACTTTTATCTTCAATTAAATTTACTTGAATTTCATTTGGGAACTAATTCAACCTCTCCTTTCCCTCTTAGTTGCCACTTGATTCTTCAACTATATAGCAAGATATGAATTTTGTTTTTAAAAAACTCTATTATAACTATAGTCTGCAATTCATCTTTGTGATCCTCTCTATTTGGCAGGCTCAAGGGTTTCACTCTCGGAGTTGAGAAGCTCGCATATATCATAGAAGAATATGAACTCTGACAACATCGGTCACTGAAGGGTCGTCGTAAATTGATCCACTAGATCATGGTATTCATATTGAAGAAGTTTTTCTGACAACATACTCCTGTCGAAGTTCGATCAGATGCGATCAAATCCGGTGATTAATTGTATCTCAATGTTTCACATCCGTGGCAGTTGAGGCCGCCATACAAGGTTTATTAGAGGCTTATTATAAATGTTGCACAGTACTGAGTTTGCAGAGCTGAGATTAAGCACACAGAATTGGAAAGCATCTAATGGACTCAAAGCAGGCGAATTTTGACATGTATAACATATGTAATCTTCTTCTATATACTCTGATAATATCCTTTAATCGAACTACGAATTCTAATGATCATCCACATGAGATTGATATAGCTAGTGATATACCTTGGTTAATATTTTATGATTCAAACGATCATTTGTCCTTCTATGTGATGATTTCTGTTTACTAGTTAATGATGTACTCATTTTCTTCTTAGTTTTGCTTTAAGATTATTATTTTTTTTGTTCTTTTTACCCCTCACGAACGAGCAGAGGCCTGCTCGTGCTCGGTTTGAAATTATTTTCGAGCGAAAAAATTCAGCTCGTTTTATATTTGAAATTAATTTCGAACGAGCCATTTTCGAGCCTATTTCGAATCGAACACGAGCTGGCTCGCGAGCGGCGAGCTAGACTTGCAGCCCTAAAATTTAAAATTTATAATTTTTAAAATTTAAAATTTAAAATTTAAATTTTAAATTTTAAAATGAAATCTTTTAATTTTTAATTTAGATTTTAATTTCAAATTTTGAAGTTTTTATTTATAAACTTTTAAAATCAAAAATTAATATTTTACTTTTTAATCTTTTTAAATTTTAATTGAGAGAAATTTTGCGGAATTGTATAATGTGTTTCCAAATAGTTTAAAAATTAAAGTCGTAAAATTTTTTAAAGTTATAAATTTTTCTATTTTATCTGGACCAAAACAACAGTTTATAAATTCCATAGATATTTTTTACTGTACACCCAAAGGGGCCCTAAATAGTGAAACCCCATGAGTTGTCAAAAGCATAAACAGTAAACAGCAATATCTCAAAATGGTGCAGCACATGTCATTGTTTGGAAAACAAATTACTTGTTCTATTAATACAAAAATAAATCTTAGCTCGTTTGGTTCCATACAAAAGTATGAAAAACAATTTTTATAAAAAAGATTTTTCTGTGAAATTTTTTTTTACACTTTTTAGTGCTTGGTTTGCAGGAAAAAAAAAAGGTTTTCCAAAAAAAACTTATTTGATTGATAAATTTATATATTTTTTCTTTTATATATATTACATACGATTTATATGTAATAATTATCATACTACATATATTATTATTATAATTTATATTTGTAAATTAAACACATCCGAAATTATACTATAGGATAAGTATCTAATAAAATATATAATAATATATATTATAATGAGGTGCACTGTAGACCTCACACGCGGTCCATGCTATCTACGTTAGCTCGTGGACCGCGATACAAGTTTCACGGTGAGCCGCGATTCCTTGAGTTTTTGGTTTTCATTGAAACAAGACATAAAACGAAAACTCAAGTTTTTTTTCTTCAAAATTAAAAAAAATAGTTTTATTAAAAAAAAACTGCTTTACGTCAAATCAAATAAGAAAAATTGTTTTTATAACCGAAACATTTTTCGGTTTATATTACGACACATCAAACACGCCCACTACAAAAAAATTTTAATATAATGACGCTTTTTAGACGACGCTTGGGGTAAGCAACACCGAACGTCCTTATAATATAGTGAATACGGATGTTTCAAAAAGCGTCGTCATATAAACCCTATATTATATTAAATTAATTTATTAAATAATAAATTTTAATTTTAATTTTAATTTTTCGACGTTTTAAAGCGTGAGGATTTAAAAAATTCTGACGTGGAAACATATTTTACCGACGCTTGGCATAAGCGTCGGTATATACGTGGCGACCCTTTATTTACCGACGCTTTCATATGCGTCGGTAAATTATATTGGGACGCTTTTAAGCGTCGTTAAATGCAAAAAAAAGTGTCCTTAAATTTATCTTTTTTTGTAGTGGCCTAAGGAAAGCACAGAAAAGAAAAAAGAAAAAACTAATAAATGGGCAACTAAGCTTTACATATTTGTAATGTGGTCATAAGTCAACTTTATGAGAAAGTAAATATTAATTTCACTATTGAGGAGATTCGTTGTCTCCTATTGGCTCAATTCCTTGAACAAATGAGTATTTTCCCTTTTTTTTTCTTTCATTTTTTACTGGTCGTATCTAACATAGTTTACTAATGATTTGATGGTTGAGCTATGTGGTTCAAAACTTAAAAGCTGACTAATTACTTCACATTTCTAGCTAAGTTTATTTATAAAAAATTAAACAAAATATTTCTATCAAAAGAAAAAAAAATATTTTTTCTTTACTACAAGAGAAGAAAATTAATATATAAGGACACTTTTTTATATATTTAACAATGCTCAAAGCCGTTCCAAAATAATCTACCGTCACATTTAAAAATGTCGACAAATGAAAAGTCGATCGCCATGTATATACCGATGCTTATGTTATGCGGGTAAAATATATTTGGACGCTTTAAAGTGTCAGGCCTTCGAAATCTTGACGCTTCAAAGCATCGGACAATTAAAAATAATGGTACAATTTTTTTCTTAAGAATGTTGATTTGATACAAAAGACAGTTCATATGACAGCGCTTTTTGAAACATCAGTGTTTGCTATATAGTAGAAATGCTTGGTGTCACAGACAATTCTTTTTGTTCGCAAAGCCAGTGCGGCGCCCACTTTCTTCCGCGAAGATGGGTAAGACTTGCTCCCTGTTTGTTAGCCCGAACCTCAGCGTTTTATGACTAAGTGCAAAAAGAGAGAAAAGAGAGAGACAAAGATTCCCCAGAAAAAAAAAGTACTTATATTTCTATTTCTTAGAAAAATTGGATTACAACATAATTCTCTGTTGTGTCTTTGGCCTCAACCAACCCCATTATTTATAGGGCTCATGAACATTAAACACACCCACTAAGCATGCATTAACTCACCCACTATCACATAAGAAACAGCGCACATGAAAGCAGGTGAACTCAAGGATTGTCTATGACGTTTGGATTTTTACTGGCAGTTTTGGAGGCTTGATGGCAGCAGTTGGTATGACCTTTCCTCTCCCACGAAAGGTGCTGGAATTGGACCTCCTTGACAACCAGCTTTAGCTAACGAGGTTGGGCCAGAGACTTGGACTGTGCAAAAATTTTTCTAAGCTCCTGACATTAGAGATTCTTTTCCCATACGTCGTCCTCCAAAAAATATCTTTATAATAAATTTTTTTTTTTATAGTTAATTGGAATTGTTTGTTTCTGGAGAGATTTAAAATTCAGTCCAAGACAAGTACTATTTTGCATCTCGTTAAACTTGATCTACACGAGTTACTTAAAACCACGCCAATAATTCAAACATGCTCATTCTGTAGCTCCTGTTCACGTCCAAAACTCTCAAATTATAAAATCCTCCCCTTTGGTATATACATTATATATTATTATTATTATTATTATTAAGGTGCATGAAGACACCAATATATCCCATGAAACAACAACCCTGTCGCACGAATATTGAAGCAACAGGAGGTATATATGCCAACTAATGCCGTGCTATTATTTAGTCCTTTGGACCACACAATTAAGATAGATTGCTACATTGCCCTTCAATTGGGACCATATTTGAGTGCTCAATCCTCCGAAAGTTTCCGACAATTTGGTCCTTCGAGATAAGCCTAGCTCTTCGCAATTTGGTCCTTTCGTCGGGACCGCACCGAGTCGACAGGCACATTGTATTTGGAAAGTATAAGAAAGCGACGGAAACCGCCATGTTGGAATGCCGAGTTTATCGTAGTAAAGATGATGCACTGAGAATTTTGCTATACTATTTGTCTAGATTATTTACCTTCGCGATTTTTTATGATAATATACCAAGTGTTAATTATTCGGAATTTTGTATCAACCCCTTTGTTGGATTGTAACTTTCGCAGCGAAATTATGTGACTAATTGAAAGAGGTTAATTACTTATATACCTACTAACAATGAAAGGATTGAAATGATCGAAGATGCCAATTGATTGATTTCTATGTACCATTTTTAGTAGGTGGGGGTGTGTCATGCAAAGGTTCAAAAGCACATGGACCCATTTGCAATTATTGGAGGTGAGTCTATGGAAAGAGATTATAAAAATACAAATTATTGAAAGAAGAGTGTACTATTTTGCTTGGAATTATTTACACCTTAATAAATGTGGATTCATGCATCTTGGTGGGCTTTCCTTTTCTTTTGGTTTAAGAATAGCAAAATTACCCCTGTATGAAAAACAAAAAAGTAAATTTCAATTTGTCTTTCTTGTAGTATATAGTACATTTTCATTCTGTCACTCCCTGATTCAAAAAGTTTTATTTAATTATTCAGTGATTTTATTCTTATTTCATTATAAATATTTATCGTGAAATAGGATACCATCCTATAGTTTTTTTAAAAAAAATTACTTTACTATTCTGTTTAAGGACAGATATTTTAAATGATACAAAAAATAAAACCATGAGTATTTAAGTAAAATGTTTTGACTCATAGAGCGGTAAAATGAAAACATGATAAACCACAAGTTAGTTAAGTACAATTTTTGATTCACAGAGCGACCAAATAAAAATTCGCTATACCATGAGGGTTCAAATTGAAGTTTGAGAGAGAGAGAGAGAGAGAGAGTAAAAAATAATTTGCTTTATTTTCCTCCATATAAACAAAATGAAGTTACACCAAATGAACAATTTGGGTTTGCAACAACCTAGACTAGTATGAGTCAATTCAATCAACAGGTGAAGTAATTAATATGTTCCTAATTTGGTTTAAGATTCGGAAAATTCTAGTTAATCTTGACCCAATTAGGATTGTATTTAACTGACCTTAAGGGCGCGTTTGGTTCGCACTATGAAAGATTACTAGGAATAAAAAGATGCCCAAGAATCTTATTCCTACTCATCCTATTACTAAGAATGTGGCATTTCGGTGTTTGGTTTGTATGGTCATATTATTTAGTCATATTATTTAAGATTACGAAAAATATATAATTAATGTATTTGTTTCGTTAATTAATTTTAGATAATCCTATCAAAAATTTCAACAATTTTTTAGAAAAAAAGGAGAGAGAACACAAGTGAGAGAGAGAGAGCATAATTAAAGAAATAGGGAGAGAGATAGAGTCGAGGTTAGAGGGAGTGAGAGAGTTGAGATTTTAGAAAAAGAGAGGGAGAGAGAGCTTAGTTTAGAGAGAGAAAAAAGGTGAAATTTAGAGAGAGAAAGCTAAGTTTAGAGAGAGATATGAGGTTAGAGTGTAAAGGAAAACAATACCAAAGGGTGGCGAGAAAGAAAAATATAGACATATTATGATTATCCCAATTCATTAATATGAGGATACCCACCATCCCTCACAAGAATGAGATTAGTACTTTTGGATGAATCTCATTCTCAAGTAAATCCAACAATATTATTACCGACTAGATTATTTAGTACGTTTAGCCAAATACCGTTATATTTTTTTATTTCTGTTGAATTACTAGGAATCTTAAAAAAATAGCGTAAACCAAACGCACCCTAAGTGTTAACATGAAACCTACCCCAAATCAAAGCAACTAAGGGGGTGTTTGGCCTAGCTTTTCAGAAGTGATTCTGAGCCCAAAATCACTTCTGAGCTCAGAGTATCTCAGCATTCATGTGCTTAGAAATTTCAACTGCACAGAGAATCTCTGCAGGAAACATATTATTCTATTTGAACTTTTTGTTTTGAAGGGTACAATTATATATAGCATTGTTATTTTGAAAGGTACAATTATAACATTGTTAATTTCTTATCTAGCTTCTACCTAAAACCATTAACATAAATTTTAGAATCCCTGGTCTCTGTCAGATATCAAGCCAATTCGCCCTTGCCAACCTGATCATTGGCACAAGTAAAGATAAAGTCAAATCGATTTATATTACGTTATCCTAATCTGACTAGGATTTATCTCTAATTAACTTTCTAATTTAAAAGCGAGATTAATCCTAACATAATTAGACAACATAATGACCGTCGGATCGAGCCCGATCATGGGCGCACCCGATTTGATTTAACCGAATGCCAACAGGTTATTAAGTTGATCCACATATCTTAAGGTGTATATAATTTGTATGGTAAGAAAATGCAGTGGAAATTCAGTTATAATATAATTTTTGTCGTCCCACCGAAAAACGTAAAAACGTATCTGTATATGTCTTTTTCATATCTCTGTTTGATTTGATAGCGCTAGATAGCTCCCATATCGAAAGGTAATATGCTATCCGCTTCATTTATAAAATAATTATACTTCGAATTTGAAATCTCGGATACTAACCATCAAATTTTTTGTCCCTTGCGCTAGAGACGGCTGATTTGTTTTAAGACTTAATTGAAGTTAGAGTCTAGTTTTGAATTCTATTTAATATTAAGGATGGAAATAAAATCTTATCTTATTATCTAATAATATGTTTAGGATAAGCATTGTTAGGTAATGTTTAATTAGTCCTACGAGTTTGACAGTGTGGGAGAGGTGACGTTGGATAATATGTTGCTCATAAACAATTAGTTTTGTGTTTCTTTTTTCCTCTCTATCACTAAAACTATTATGAGAGAGAACACCAGTTTCAACCAATATATATATATATATATAGTACGGCTATGTTGCTTGTAAAAGTACCAAGCACTTAGTGCTTATAAATTTTTTACCGTTAGATCTATTTCTTGGATCATTTTCATCTGTTAGATCATACTATTCAACCAACCACACACTCAACTCTAGGAGGCTCACATCATCCTAACCGTACATTCCTTAATCTAATGGCCAAAAATTTATAAGTACCAATAACTTGATACTTTTAAAAGCATAGGAGCGTAATTATATATATATATATATATATATATATATATATATATATAGAGAACTAGGCTACTATACTATTAATAGCACCAAGTCATTGGTGCTATTAGGTTTTGGCCTTTGGATTAAGGGATGTGCGGTTATGATGATAGTGATCCCCTAGGGATTAGATTTTTGACTATTTCCATCCGATAGATCATACTATTCAACCAACCACTCACTCACCCCTAGGGGACCCACATCATCCTAACCGCACATCTCTTAATCCAATGGCCGAAAATTTGGTAGTATCAATGACTTGGTGCTATTAATAGTATTTTAGCCTAGTTATATATATATATATATATATATATATATATATATATATATATATATATATATATATATATATCAGTGCGGATATTACTACTTCCTACAGACACTAATATTATTTCACTTTTTATTTAAAGTTTGACGTCAGTTTTCACTATCCCAAAAGTTTTTCAATGTATATAAATCTGTTAAATGTGTCTCAAAATTTGGTTATCAACTTTGATTTTTGGCTTCTGATTCGTTGACAGTTTTAAGGTGCAATAATTTCGAAAAAAATTTGTAAAGAAAAAGATAAATATCTGTGGTGTGTAGCGGAGGGTAATGGATCACATTCGAAACCCGTTAATTTTTTTTTTTTTTTTTGCCTTAGACGCGATACAATGTATCTTGCTTCCACAAAAACATTGTACTCTTTTTTCCATGGTGAAATTTTCTCATCCTTTGTCCGTAATTTTTTTCCTGCAAAAAATTTTCTACATAAATTTTTATATTTCTTTTATTTTTATTGTTTCTATGGTATCTGTCTATTTTGCGAACGTTTTTTGTCGTTTTTATTTGTGCGCGCTTGTCGTAACAGAATTAAATAAAAATCTGGATCAAACTTCAGGATCAAACTTTTAATCAACCATTTCCTCTCTCGATAGGCCTAGCTTGTTTACTATACTTACTAAATTACCTACAGAGATTCATTGTATCTTAACTTACGTATACAATAATAATTTTTATAATAATAACATGTTAATATCATATCACACAATACGGTTGAAACATTCTGAGTTTCAAGTTGCATTAAAATAATGGTGGCTGAGAAAGGACAAATAAAGCACCGCCATAAAAAAAAGGGCATCGTACATGAAAGCAGCAGCTGATAGTAGGGCTGGCAAATGAGCGAACCGGCTCTTGTTGGACTCGCGTTCGGCTCGATATTCGGCTCGTCCGAGCTCGATTCGAAAATAAATAAGTCGAGCTTGAACAGAAAAAAAAAAAAAGCTCGAAATTTTTTTCAAGCTGAGCTTGAGCATTACTGGGCTCGCTCGAATTAGGCTCGAAAAGCTCGAATATATATATAGTTCGGCTACTATATTATTGATAGTATCAAACGCTTGGTGTTATCGAATTTTTCGTCATTAGAGCTATCTTTTTGGTCATTTTCACCCGTTAGATTATACTATTCAACCAATCACTCACTCAATTCTAGAAAATCACTATCATTCTAACCGGAAACCATCCTAACCGCACATCACAAGGGCCAAAAATTTAATAGCACCAAATGCTTGGTACTATTATCTAATAGCCTAATTAGGCTACTATACTATACTAGTAGACTAATTAGGCTACTATACTATACTACTAGTATAGTATAGTAGCCTAATTAGGCTATTAGATAATAGTGTCAAACACTTGGTGTTATTAGATTTTTCGTCCTTGGATGAAAAGATGTGCCGTTAGAATGATAGTGGTCCTCTAGGGTTGAGTAGGTGGTTGGTTAAATAGTATGATTTAACGGATAGAAATTATCAAAAGGATAGATCTAACGACAGAAAATTCGATAGCACAAACCGCTAGGTACTATCGATAGCATAATAGCCGAACTCTATATTAAATATATATAATAATATATATTATATATTTTAATCATATGTGTATAGAGTTTAAGTTATTAAGTATATTTGCTGGCCCACAAAATCAAACCAACAAAATTCTATTCTAATTGCTCTCTCCCTTTCTCTTTCACTTGCTCGTAAATTCGAATTCTCCTACATTATTGTTTTAATATTATAATACCGTATTTCATGCATTCATTTTGTATGTTGAACTATTAGACATTTTTTGTATCAAATTTTAGACAATATTTTATAAAAATTAAACTATAAATTGCATGATGTTAGAATTTCAAGCGGCTCGTTTAGGGCTCGAGCTCACTCGACTCGAAGTTAGGCTAGCTCGAGTTCGGTTCGAATTAATTTCAAGCCGAGCTTGAGCCTAAATTTAGATTCAAAATTAATTTCAAGCAAAGCTTGAGCTGAGATAAGCTCGCTCGAGCTCGGCTCGTTTCCACCCCTAGCTGATAGTAACAAACGGTGGTATAGGCAGACGGGTCCGGCCGCAGAATCAGAGCCGACCCGCTATAAACTGACCCGCCCCCACCACCCACCAAACCCACCCACGCTTCTCCCCACAACCTCATTTTTTATTCATATATTCTACTGATACTATCTCTTCACGCACCACACATTACAGTAGGGGTCAGCCGAACACGACAAAACTAATAGCCGCAAAAGAAACAAGTAAATTAAGATTTTGATTCTCCGAAATATTAAGCTCAAAAGAGTTAATCGCACAATTCGATCCCTCCTTTATCCCATTTTAATTTTAGATTCCAATCTTTTGATTCTATGCCTGTGGGCTGGAACAACAGTTCTGCTTCATCATGCATTCATTTTGGCTGTGATGATATTAAACCCCCCCCAAAAAAAAAAAAACTCTTAGACAAGAGAATGATCTGGGTATAGACATCCATGAAATATCATATTGATCCGGCGAGCATCGTTTGATGCTAACAATTCTTGTTATTATAATAAGCGGAAGTTTTGCTTGGAAAATAGGAAGGACATACTCAATTACAAGAATTAAGGAGACTGGAAACTACAACAAAACAATAGACAAAGATTGGGGGACTAATAATAGTGCGACTAACCCAATTAAAGGTGTGACCAGAACAACCGATCAGCTGCTTAGAACAGTGGTGGTTTTAGAGGGGCGGTTGCAGCGGAGAAGGCGAGGTCGGAGCCCCAGACAATGTCTCTGAGGGCCGGCTGGAGCTCCTCGGCGCAGAAGTGGCGGTACTCGAGGGCGTCGCCGGCGTCCTTCTTGACCTCGACGACGAGCACGGACGGCGCCACCGCGAAGATCTCGGCCGCGACGGCCAGCCTTCCCTTGCGGCCCTTCTCCTCGCCGCCCTCCAGCCGCACCCCCGCCGCGCCACTCCGCGTCACCCGCACCCGCCCGCCCATCCGCGCCGCCACCCCCTCCAGCCGCGATATCACCCCGCTCGCCGTCTCCCTCGTCGCGAACCGCACCGTCCCCTCCTCCCGCCCCTTCTCGAACAGCCGCGACAGGTCGAACCCCTCCGACAGCGATATCAGGTGGAACGCGTTCAGCGTCTCCGGCTCCTCCTTCTCCTTCTCCTTCTCCTTCTCCTTCTCCTTCTCGGGCTTCTCAGATTCCCCGTCCTTATTGGCGACCGCGCTAATCGGGAGCGGCGGCGGCCTTCCGATGGAGGGCGAGGAGGATTTCTTGAACCAGGGCGATTCGACGAGCTTGGCGACGGTGATGCGGGTGGCGGGGTTGGGGTCGAGGAGGCGGGTGATGAGGCGGCGGGCGTCGGAGGAGAACCAGGGGGGGCAGCGGAAGTCGCCGCGGTGGATCTTCTTGTACATGGCGACGAGGTTGTCGTCCTGGAAGGGGAGGAAGCCGGCGAGGAGGACGAAGAGGATGACGCCGCAGGACCAGAGGTCGGCCTTGGCGCCGTCGTAGCCCTTCTTGCCGATGACCTCCGGGGCGACGTAGGCCGGGGTGCCGCAGGTGGTGTGCAGCAGGCCGTCGCCGCGGACGTGGGCGGCGAGGGCGCTGAGGCCGAAGTCGGCGACCTTGAGGTTGCCGGCGTCGTCGAGGAGCAGGTTCTCGGGCTTGAGGTCGCGGTGGTAGACGCCGCGGGAGTGGCAGAAGTCGACGGCGGAGATCAGCTGGCGGAAGTAGGCGCGCGCGGCGTCCTCGCGGAGGCGGCCGGCGCGGGCGATCCGGGCGAAGAGCTCGCCGCCGCGGACCAGCTCCAGGGCCAGGTAGATGCGGGAGCGCGTCGCCATCACCTCGTGCAGCTCCACGATGTTCGGGTGGCTCACCATCTTCATCACCGCGATCTCGCGCTTGATCTGCTCCATCATCCCCGCGCGGACCACCTTCTCCTTCGTCACCACCTTCATCGCCACGCTCTGCCCCGTGCGCACGTCCCGCGCCAGGTGCACCTTCGCGAAGTTCCCGTGCCCCAGCACGCGCCCCACCTCGTACCGCCCGTCCAGCACCCCGCCCCCCACCTTCCCATCCCCCGCCTCCTCCATAGATGTGTGGGTGGGTACGGGTACGTCTCCTTCCCTTTCCCTCTCGCGATCGATCGATCGATCGAAGAACAGGAAAAATGGAGGAAACGAAGAGTACGTACAACAAGAAGAAGAAGACGACGACGACGACGACGATGATCACGGGCGACGAATCAGCTACCCGTCTTCGACGTGCTTGCGGTGGCAGCTGCGGCCGCCGTGCTTCTTCCGTTTCCCGGCGAGATCAGGGCTCGATCTCCTCATCCTGATGCATTCCCTGGAGAAAACCCTAACCGCAGGAGGAGGAAGAAGAAGAAGAAGACGACGACGACGACGACGACGACGACGAAGGAAAGAAAAAGAGAGAGAGAGAGAGAGAGAGAGAGAGAGAGGAGTTAGGGTTTGATGATTTGTGTGTAAAACAGATTCGTTGGTGATTCGAAAGGCGACCGTGTAAGACCTCCTCATGGGGTTTATATTACAGAGCTCGGACACCGCAAAATGACGAAACCGCCCACGGAGAAAGAGAGAGAGGCCGTTCGGTGAGCTTAGGAGCGGGATCGAACGGTCCGTGTGCAATGTGAAGGGCGCGTGTCGCTCTGTGGTTGGTGGGTGATGGGGACGGTTGGGATTTACCGTGTCTGGAGACGTATAGCTGTGGCTTGCTCTGCTATTGACTGTGGATACACTGGATACAGCAGGAGGTGAACGGCGGTAGATCGATTTGGACGGAAGTGATCGCTTCGGCGCTCGATTCAATCTTCGTTTGGCGGTGCTTCCGAGGAGCCGCAGCAAAAGCGTGAGCGAGCGTTTAAGCTTCCATTTCACTTGTTACACTGACATGTGGGGCCCACTCAGTGAGGGTCCACGTGGCAGCTCTCCAGTCGTTATATACAGCCGTTGCACCGGTGATGGTTTGATCTCTTACAAAAGTTTCCTCAGATATTTTGCTTGACCAAATTTGACCAAAGTTTATAAATATTACTTTTTTGGAATAGTCTCCCGAGAAATATTTTTTTCGATTGAACCTTGTTAATTTCAAGTTATTTCAATTCAACAAATTTTAGTTTGTCGAATCAAAAAGTTACTAAATTTAATAATTAGTTATCAATAATTAATGAACTAATAATTAATTTTATAAATTTTTTTATTCCAATTTAAAAAATTAAATCAAAATAACTAAAAATTTAAAAAGATTAATTAACTAAAAATTTAAATTTATTTACAGCCCTTTAATTTTTAAAATAGCTTGTACTGCAACTATGGAACAAATACTTAACGAAGTAAACTATAGAAATAATGCATAATACCATCGAGTCCAACAGCCGTTTGTAGTACTTCTTGGAAAGCCTGGATCGAAGCCCCAAATGTCCAGAAGAATCGGTTAAAATGCCTTTCATCATGGTATTCTAGTTGTAAACATGCATCCGTGTCGCCCATCTTCAGCTCTCGTATGTACAATGAAAATGTCGCGTATGATCCCTCATAGAACCAGCTCAAAGACTCTTTCTCTAGCCCGATAAGCTTTCCAATAAGAGATCTTAGTGTCGTATGAACATTTTTTTTGAGAGAGAGAAAGGTAGCATGCTACCCGCTTCGTTTTATTTTTTTAGAAATAAACTTAGCTGGATATGTGAATCAATTAGGATTCAAATTTGGGACCTCGGGTACCAACCACCAAGCCCTTTGCCACTTGCGCTAGGGACGGTCGGTAGTGTTGTATGAACATTGAATGTCGGTTTGTATTATTTTTCGGCATGTACTTCTCGTTTTCCCATCACCTACTCTTGAATGACAGTGGCGATAAATTATTCATCACAATTCCTATATGCCATACCTCTCATTGCCCGACTGCAGGTGTGTTTGGAAACAAAATTTTTTACCTATCAATGCTTAAGTCCTGACAAGTGATGCGCTTTAATATGCCATGAGCAATCGTCGAAAATGAATCTCACTATTATTTTTGTGACTTTACACGTTATGGGGTCGTATTCGAAATCTCTTTTCATAGCATAGCATTTGAGGGCTCTCTTGAATTCAGCTTGCTAATTATAAATTTGGCCCTCATGCAAATCATCTATATTTACGACAGATCCAACGGCTTTCGGAGTAGCGTAGTTGACTATGAGGTCCTCCTCCATCTCGTTGTCGCCGAATTTGACGACGAGGCGTCTACTTCTTGAGGTTAGCTGAACCCGAGAACATCCATGACCTTGTAAGTTTGAGGATAGTGGATAGAGAAGAAGACGACAATATGGAGGCTATCATTGCAATCCACCTTTTATTTTAGATCAACGTTACATATAGCACCGTAATTATTGACCGCGTTGTTGATGAAAATAGGATGACAGAATTTGCAGTTTCAATGCAAAGAAATTGGTGCAACAAATAATTTAATAAAACAAAATATAACGATATTGTGTAATTTATCTATGAAACAGTGTATTATATATTGTAATAGTGCAAAAGTTTTGCAAAAAAAGTGCAACTTACAATCCAATTGTGTCAACATTTGATAGGTTAAGTGAACATGCATTTGCGAACCTGCTGCTTATTAATATTTCTAGTCGTTCGTCAGTCAGTGCCTCATCTATCTCGTCTGGCCTATATGTAGGAACCTCACTCTCATTACTAATCTTCATAGCAAACAACTCCATCAAAATTGTGTGGCTATTATACAGTTTTGCTATGTTTCGAATATCATCATCTTGTACAATATTGAAAAGGTTATTTGTATTTCCACTATAGCTAAACTTAATTGAATGTTATAGTCGTCCATCGAAGTATTTATGAATTTGAAGACCTGTCCTTGTAAGGCCTTCAAGCTCCCACCTTCACCAATGTAGGTGCTAGCCGGTAGGACCCTCTTACATACTTTACGTGTCCTCCTTCTTTCTGGAAGAAGCTATTAGAATGACAGTGCATTGAAACTTTTACGTTCTCCATCAAGTGGAAACAAGAAAGTTACATGAAAGTAGTAGAATAGCATTCATGTCTCATCACCCGATTGGATTAGACGCGCTAGGAAATTTGCTTTATAGTGGGAACAGCAAGTTCGTTCCCGCCACCAAAAAAATTAGTCGAATAAAAGATCAGCTAAGAACTACACATAGATAGTCTATATAGTTGCATACATATGCAAAAGTTAGAGCGAAGACCACGTATCGTACTATTGAATAGAGTCTTGCACAAGTTAGAGCAATATATTGCACTAATTGTCAAAACGTTGCCCTAGCTTTCGTCATCCTGTGCACACAGAGAAGAAGAACATAGAAGAAAAAGAAGAAGAACATCGAAGAAGGAACATGGCAAGTACAAAAGAAAAAGAAAGGCAACGAAGGAAAAGAAGAAGAATGGCAGGGAGGAGGAGGGGAAGACGAATGAGATGCAAGCGGGAGAGAAGAGGAAGGAGAAAGGCGAGCCACGTTGCGCGACCTGATCATCAGTTTCACTGTTCATAGAGAAAGTTGCACTACTTTGTCACATCGTAGTACTATTTAGTGGAAACATTGTACCGTTTAAATTTTTATTACACTATTTAGAATAATATTGCATCATTTGTCCGCAGAGTTGTACATAATTAGTTGTCCATTTTTTGCGCCTAGTTTTATTTGAAATTTACCCGAATATCAAACAGCTTAAGCAATATCATTACGCACAGTCCCCAAAAAAGGTTGTTGCATCAGTAGGAAAACTGTCAACACTTTTTTCCCTCAAAAAGAAAAAAACAGTTGGTATGGAACCCATAGATAAAAAAAGTCTTTTCTATTTTTTTCGAAGAGTATTTTACAAATAAGTTTGTTGCATTATTATAGACAAAATTGCACTATTTGTTGATGGCATCACACTGTTAAAGAGTAAGTCGCACCATTTATTTGAATTGCTTATTCGTTTCAATTTTATAAAAGAGAAGAGCAAGAAGAAGATGACTAACGTAGAAGAAAAGGAATGAGGAGAAGAAAAAGAATGGCACAGAAGAAGAAGTAATACGCGCCGCTAGAAAATAGTAGGAAGAAGAAAAAAGAAAATGAGTAATAAATAAGAACAGGAATGGCAAGAAAGAAGATGAAGAAGAAGAGCGGCAGAGGAGAGGAGGGGAAGAAGAAGAAGAAGAAGGCGAAGAAGAAAAAAAGCATAAGACAAGAGGAAGAAGAAGGGAGAGTCGTGTTGCACTACTTGATCCTGAGTTACATTCTTTGGAGCGAACCTTACACTAAGTTGTCTGAGTATTGCACTATTTGGTGGGAATAATGTATTGTTGGAATTGTTGTTGTACTATTTACAATGATGTTGCATCACTTGTTCGTTGTATTGTACACTTTTATTTCTAAATTGCTCATGTAAATATATTTTTTTTTTAAATCGAATGACAAACAGTGAAACTAGCAAATAGTGTGGCACAATGTGGGTCGCATTCGGACGAAACTAGTAACATGACTCTCAGCAAGCATTTATTGTCTGTGGCTATGACGCCCCACTTTCTAGTGGGTCATCTATCCTAGGACTATTCTAGCCCTAGCACACTTAACTCTTCTAATTTTTTGGGCCTAACCACCGTCTAAAATACTATAGCCGGGTTAAAAGGTTTATTTATTATACCTTATATTTAGGACTATTTCAAATCCGAGGGTGTGACATTCTCCCCTCTTTAAATCCTGACGTCCTCGTCAGGTTCATATACACTCACAAGCACCAAGCGATGTGAGACTCCACCCACAACAGTTATCAGACAGAGAGTCGCGCTCTACTCACTGTATAATCCTAACTCAGTCGAGACTCATCTCACAATTTCAGCTGGTGATTGTCTCTGATACCAATTATGACGCTTCGCTTCCCAAAGGGTCATCCATCCTAGAACTATTCAAATCCTAACACGCTTAACTTTTTTAGCTTCTTGGGTCTAACCATCATCCTTAATTTTCTCTTATTTATTCTCAAAATGAATTACAATTAAGAAGTTTGATTGTTGTGAAGAGAACTTTATATAAGTTTGGTGAAAATGTATACCCTCAACTTTAAACTTTTGATGGAGACCATCCTTAACTTTTACTCTTTAAGAATTAAGTTATTTTAGTCAAAAATATTAAAGATTTCATCAAATTCATAAAAAATTTCATCAAATTTAAAAATTTTAATAATTATTAGACAATAAAATAAAAATAATTAAAAATTAATTGCTAATAAAACTATAAATATTAACAAAATTTTGAACGAAAGTAACTAGAATAACTCAATTCAAAGAAAAAAAAAAGAAGAGAATCTTAATAAAAAAATAAAATAAAATTGAGGAAACTATTTTAAGACAGCCTATAGTTGAGAGGAATTTCATACATTTATACTATAATTTTTTAGCATGCGAAATTCTATTTATATACCCCAAAAGAGTGGTGTAGATCTTACACCCGATTTTAGGATTCACAAAATTCAATTGGTTTTTAATTTTTTTTTTTTAAATTAACAAGATATGAAGGCATTATTGACTATTAGATTAAGGGACTGTAAAATTTACACCCTTTAATTTTTGTGGTGCACAAATAGCATTGCTCTTTGAGCAAGAGAAATTCTATCTCTACATTCCAAATGCTTACCTGTACATTGTACGACCTCTCACCAAGAGCCAAAAATTGTCCTTTATCTTGTTAATTTTTTTTTTAATTCTACAAATATAAAAAATGTTTTAAACTCTATAACAAGAGAGTACAAAATGTACATTCCTTTTTAGACGTACAAATGATATTTCTTGATAATTATTATTTTTAATTGCTGCACAGTTAATGAAAACAAAAAAGAGAAAAAAAAGAGATCGTGTTCTCTATCATTCATGCAGTATTAAAATTCATGTTATTCACGTGATAAAGGATGAGTAAAAAACATCTTACATTCATACTGTTTCCATCAAACTTTTGTTCAATTAAAATAAGAAGAAGAAGAAAAAGGTACCGAGAACGACGTCCTCCCGTTTTGTTTTAGGATGGCTGCCGTGTGACGACACGGAGGTCTCCGGTCACCTCAGCCTCGCTTTCTGGTAGGCAACCATCCTAGGCCCGATCACGTGCACCGCACGTGGGCCAAAAGCGATGGAGAAGTTCCAGGTTTGGACGGCTTTTGTGTTTGATTTTCTGCTAGTGAATGTACCCGGAACGATGCTTTCTGTAATACTAGTATAGCACCCGCGCTTAGCGACGACTAAGTATAATTTCAGTCAAAATATATATATATATATATATATAGAGTTCGGCTACTATGCTATCAATAGCACCAAATACTTGGTGCTATCAAATTTTCTACCATTAGATTTATTCTTTTGATTATTTTCACTCATTAGATCATACTATTCAACCAACCACCCACTCAACCCTAGGGGGCCCACATCATCCTAACCGCATATTTCTTAATCCAATGGCCGAAAATCTAATAGCACCAATGACTTGGTGCTATTAATAGTATAGTAGCCTAGTTCTATATATATATATAGTCCAGCTGATATACTATCGGTAGCACGGAGGCCTCCGTGCTACCAAGTTATTTTCAATGATGCGGTTTCAACATCGACGATCGGCTCCGCTAGACTTGATCTACACTATTAAAAGTAATTGAAAACCAAATTTCATAATTTTTCGATATCATTTACCTATCAAACGAGTAGTCGAAAAATGAAGGGCCGAAAATAAAAATCTCATAAAAAATGATGATAAAAGACTTAAATTTAAGATCAGAGGTACTGATCTTACTCTAAATAGTTCAAAAAATTTCCTAGCAAAATTTTATCAGATTTGAATTGTTTTACACCGTTAAATTCACAAATGCATCTCATCTATCATTAAAATTGTCAATTTTGAGACCTTTTGATCACTAGCCAAATAATGTCGAAAAATTATAAAATTTAGTTTCCAAATACTTTCAATAGTGTAGATCAAGTCTAGCGGAGCCGATCGTCGATTTGGAAACCGCATCATTGAAAACAACTTGGTAGCACCGAGACCTCCGTGCTACCGATAGTATACCAGCCTAGCTCTCTCTCTCTCTATATATATATATATATATAGAGAGAGAGAGTAGAGTTGCTACCGGAAGCATAAAGAAGTTGGTGTTTTTGATTTTTTGGCCCTAAGATCAACCCCTTTGATCATTTTTAACTATTGGATTAATATTATTATCCAATGGGGATCACTTAACCCTAGGGGGATCACTCAACCATAAGGAAGATCGCTATCATCCTAACCGTACAATTCTTGATCCAAGAGTCAAAACGTCGGAAGCACCAACTCCCTTATACTTTCGATAGTATAGTAGCTCTACACTATATATATACACACATATACATATATACACATATACGTATATACACATATACATATATATATATATACACATATACATATATATATATACACATATACATATATACATATATATATATACACACATATACATACATATATATACCCTTTTACATATATATATATATATACATACATATATACACACATATACATATATATATATATACACACATATACATATATATATATATATATACACATATATATATAGTCCGGCTATGGTGCTTGTAAAAGCATGAAGCACTTGGTGCTTGTAAATTCTTTACCGTTAGATCCACCCCTTGGCCTATTTCCATCCGTTAGATCATACTATTCAACCAACCACCCACTCAACCCTAGAGGCCCTACATTATCCTAATCGTATATTCCTTAATCCAATGGCCAAAAATCTACAAGCACCAATATCTTAGTACTTTTAAAAGAATAGAAGCTCAATTTATATATATATATATATATATATATATATATAGTTCCACGGTGATACTTTTAATAGAATCAAGTATTTGGTGCTATTTAATTTTTTTTCAACATTAGATATAATCCTTGATCAATTCTATCCCTTAGATCATGATATTTTACCAACCACCCATTAAATCTTAGGAAGATCATCACTAAATTCTAGAGGGCCACTAACATCCCAACTTTATAATTTTTTATTCAAGAATTATAAATTTAGTAGTAAAAGTACTCAAATACTATTAAAAGTATATTTTAGCCTAATTCTATCTGTATATATATATACACACAAATAAAATTAGGCTGTAATGTTTCTAATAGCACCAAATCATTGGTCTATTAGGATTTCGCCCCTTGCATGAATAGATGTGCAGATAGGATGATAGTGCTTTCCTAGGATTGAGTGAGTGGTTGGTTGAATAGTATGATCAAACAAATGAAAATGGTCAAAGGGGCAAATCTAACAATGAAAAATTTGGTAGCACCAACTGCTTAGTGCTGTTAGAAGCACTCTAGTCAGACTATATATAGAGAAAGAGATAGAGAACTAGGCTAGAATACTATTAATAGCACCAAGTCATTGGTGCTATTAGATTTTCGGCTCTAGGATGAAGGGATGTGCGTTAGGATGATAGTTGTCCCTTAGGGTTTAGTGGGTGGTTGATGAAGTAGTCTGATTTAAGGGGTGAAAATGGTCAAAGGAATAAATCTAACAGCGAAAAACTTGTTAGCACCAAGTGCCTGGTACTATTAATAGCGTTATAGCCGGGCTATATATATTAAAACTTTAAAATTTAATAAATTTTAACTAAAACCATTAAAAATATCCTATAAAGTATCCTTATGTGCATCATAAAAAATCTAACTTGTATTATTCCAGTCAATTAATTATATATATAATTATGAAAAATTTAAGAATGAAGAAGCTGCAAATAAAAAAAATATAAAACAAACATCCTAGCTATAGAATAGCCTTATATATATTATAAGAAATTTAAGTATGACATATTTAATTAGTATAAATATAAAAAGTTCATTCAACAAAAATCAAAACTATTTTTTGAATCTGCTCAGTATTATAACAGAACTGCAAAAATCAGTACTCACAATATTGTAGTCCAGCACAAATTGGGCACAATTAATCAACCATCATAGTTACTTAATTATTTATTTTTTATTATTTAAAAAATTAAAACATACCTTGAAGTTAATTTAGGAAATTCACATTTGCGCCTTTATTTATTAAAAAGAATACTTTAGAATATGTGTGGAGAGCTACCTCGAAAAATTTTCTTTTTCCGCCACTTTTTACAATCCCTTTATTTTCAAGAGTGCCTAGACAGGAACAGAGAAGAAAGAAAAAGAGGTAAGAGCAAGAAAATGAATGTAGGTAAGTGGTGGAAGCAATCCTCTCCTGACATATGATTTTTTTTTTTTTTTTTTTTCACGAATCTTCTTTGCACCTTTCGGAGGTCCTGCTGGCTCACTTTTGTAGCTAAGTTTATTTATCAAATGAATGAAGCGGGTAGCGTGACTATCTTTTTCTCAAAAAAAAATTATCTTGCATCTAAAATTTTAGGCATTTTTACTTTCTCTCTCCTAAATAGTTATTTTGATAGAGAGAAGACTGTAAGAATGTAAAAGATTAATTTTAGTGATCGGAGATTTTATAAGAAATGAGAGAGAGCAGACAGGTTTAAGGTTTTATAATATTTTAAAAATTATGAAGATTTTATAAGATATGAGAGAGAGAAGGTATTAGCTGCATATGGATATAAAAGAGAGAGGAGGATTTTATAAGATATGAGAGAGAAATAAGAATTTTATAAGATATGGAGAGAGAGAGAGTGAGAGAGACTTTAGTGTTGGAGGAAAAGAAAATACGGAAATGGGGAGAGGAGAGAGAGATAAGTCGATCTTTTTGGGCTAATAATTGCATGGAAAAAGTGCTTGCCAACTCAGAAGTGCATGGAGAGGGTGTCACCGAGGAAAAATTCTAAAATGCAACGGGTATATTGGTGACGTGACGTTTCAAACCAATTAAATATTTTATTTTAGGTATATATATTTCATCATGATTATAAAAAAATATTTTTATTGTACTTTTTTTTGAAAAAAGAGATGTTATTGGCTTGTTATTGATGACGTGGTGTAAGCGTGACACAGTAGACTTACTCGTCATGGAGAGGGTGTCTTTTTGGGCTTATAATTTGAGCTTGCCGACTCAAATTCTTTCACTGTTTAATATTTTTGTTTAGATTGTGGAAAGATTACATTACTGTAGTGACTAAATTTTTTTTATATTTCATAAAACTTGAAAATTTAAAAATATTTTGAATTTTTTAATATTATAAAATTATGATGGAAACCACCATTAATTGAAGAAACATGTGGCTGTATATTTTTCTGACTGTCATAATTTTATAGCATTAATGGGAAAAAATAATGAAATTACTTTTAACTTTTTTAGAACTTCAAAATATAAATTAGGTGCTTCTCACACCACAATTCCAAAGTAGGAAAAGGTTTAGAATGCACCAGTTATATTGCTGACGTAACGTCCCCAATCAATAAGGTTGTCCCCTTGGATTTATCCATCCCATCATGATTAATAGAAAAATATTTTTGCTATAATTTTTTCTAAAAAAAAGATATGATTGACTTGTTACTGATGACGTGATGCAAGTGTGACGTAGTAGACTTCCTCTCAAAGTAGAGCTAGGCCGGATAAAGTAATTCCAGGACCGGGTGTGCAAGTACATTAATTTTGTATATCACACTTATGGAGAAAACTTTTTCTGTCATAGATATTCCACGCTAGAATAATATAGCAACCAATTAAATTTCTCCAAATTGCACAAGAATGCGAGAACAAAATTTGTCCAAAACACCATTTTAATATAAAATTCCTGCATTATCCATAGTTAGACAGTTTACCTTCATACATGACAAAATAAGATTTGTTTGGCGTATATTCTATGAAGCATTACTGTTAAAAATTTATATATATTTTCTATAATAGAGATTTTGAAATCAAGCTCTAATCAATTGATTAAGTTCTATGGCTTTTCTAACAAATCAAATAAGGATATTTCTTTTATCTTTGATTCTTAGGACTAACTATTAACTCTAGGTAAAAGATTTTTTGGAAATTCAACTCTTTATATGTGTTGACACTAATTCGAAATCCAAATGGATGCCATCAAAGGCAAGCGACAAGTCTACATACAGTTAAGAAAAGACGGGTGGCAAATTGTGGGAGTTTCTCCGACATCAGCAGCTGTGAGCCTATAAAAAAAGAACGAGTGCCTATTGAGCAAAGGACCGGTCAATATCTAAGTGTAACATAACTTAAGAGTAGGGATAGTGTAATTACCTATCTTGTCCACAAAGATCATCTTCATCAGCGTCGATCCCCTGCGATCACTCTGATCATCGAGGGACATCACATGGCGGACGGACTAAATCGCGCCATGCGTCATGTAGCGATTTTTCTGTCGAACATAAATTTGACACATTTGGTGGAAGTAAAGTTTACCTCAGTACGATCTCTTGAGTTCCCTATGATCCAAAGAAAGAAACTCACAAGTTTCGCCCGACATTCACTTTTGACATTCAAGTTCAACACAAACAAAAACCTCCTAAGCCTTCTTTATTTCCATAAATGAGAATATATGAATATATTGTCTATATCACATTTCTTTGATTAAATATAATAAATTTTTTTTGTGCATGTATATGCACATTACTTTTGGCCTCGTACGTAACGTTAAACGGTTCTCAAATACCAAACGGGCCCTAAGTGATGGCTAAATAGGAAGCATCGTGTATGCACCATTTTGTACACGTGAACATGGAATCTCATCTCACTTTGAATAATTGAGTCACATGCTTCTCCAATAGCGTCGATCGTTTCTATGTTTTCTATGTGTTATTGTTGAATCATATTGTTTAATTTGAATTATTTTTTGGGGAGCAATCCAATCCTTATAGATTTTGAGTTCATTTGTTATAATTTAATGAATTCATTATAACTGGATTTGGAATTAAAATACGTACTTAATCTGAATGAAGTGTGACTAGATGAAATTTTATTGTTTACTTCGTTATTTAGTTCTTAATTCTTATGGACAAATTTTCTTATTTTTTTAAAAAACAAAATCGTGATAGTTTGAATTTCAAATTCTTGTTGATATCTATTTAAATCAGTTGAAATCATTACAAATTATAATTTATTTAGAATTCAAATAAAGAAACTAAGAAAAAGTAAATTAGAATTCCATCGAATTTGCAAATTAATTTGTATACATCTTAATACATTATTAACCTATAAACTACATCGTTGATCATTAAAACATGACAAAATATGATAGAATTGAATAAAGTCCACATATATTGGATTGGAATATAAATAATTTGCTTAGCTTTCTCAAAATATATATTTTTTGTTTAGGACAAAGTGCATGTGTTTGGAGTGAATTTCATCATTTAATTCTTTTTTTATTTGATCGCAATAATTGACAGTGTAGAGTTAATTCCATCAAACTTAATTAGGAGAAAATCTTTTCTGTTACAGTTATTCTACATTGAATAAAAGGACACACATAATCTTGTTTAAAAAAAATTATTATAATTAATATATATTATCATATTATTATTTTTTATTAAACCTTTTAATATTTCATACAATAAATTGGAAGTGCTTTGAGGTATATCTTGTGGAAAGAAGACTCAACATGCAATCCAACATTTTCATATCATACAAAAAATAAAAACCCATTTTTTAAAAACATTATTTTTATTTATTTTTTCTGGTTTTACTTTTCATCTCTTAAGAACTAGCTAGGACCATGATAAATTGGGTCTCAGATCGTTTGATTTGCTATTAAAATTTAGGAAATGTAATCCAAATCACTAGAACTTATTAACATGAGAAAAGCAAATCTTAGAAAATAGGAAATATAATATCTAATCAAATTGACCAATATGACACCTGTGACAAAAAAAAGAAGAAGAGAATCTTGTAACCATTGAGCATCAACAGAAGCCTCATGTTTTTTCAACAAATGGTAATGGCTCCTATCTATAAAAAAACAAAACATCAGTTTCCAAAAATAGATGTCCCCATCCCCATGTTAGTCCAATTAATATACACAGTATTCATTTAATAATACCATGTGCCCACTTTATTTTAGGGTGTGGGTGTGAAATGTTGGATTTTATCCAATGACAAATTTTGATGATAACAAATAAATTTTGGATTTAATTTGTCGCTTAGTAATTTCAGGTTTTAATTAGATTTAAAGTGACTCAAGCCGAACCGGAACTGATCAAAGGTAACCATTCAATCAAATTGTTCAAATTGGTCCGGACAAGATCAAATTGTACCAAATTGGATGCAAGCGCCACAACAATAATTTTGGAGGACTTCATTGCAATTCTATCGATTTTGAGACGGTGAATCGAGTCAAGTTGACCATTTCACTTTTTGGATTTAACTTGAGCTTAATGTCAAATTAGCCATCATTTTTAATATGGTATAAATTTTAAATTGATTTCGTTATGGCATGATTTTGAAAAAAGTTAAAAATATGTCATAAATAAGTTTTCTAATTATAGTATCAATTCAAAAGTTTTTTATAGATATAGTATGAATTCAAAAAGGTTTTAAAAATATGGTATTAATTCAAAAACTTTTACAAATGTGGAATGAATTCAAAAGATCTTATATTTATAGTATTTATTTAAAAGGATTTTATAAATTTGGTATACTTTCAAATGAGCTTTTTAAATATAGTAACATTTCAAATATGTTTGCAAATATGGTATGAATTCAAATTATTTTAGAATTCAAAGCATTTACAAATATGGTTTTAATTTAAATTAAAATTAATTAACTTTAATTATGCTTTTATTCTATTTTTTGAAGTGATGGGTAGTGTATTTAAAGGGGGATTTGTGTGTTGTTTAGAACACAACTTGAGAAAATTTCTCTAAGTCCTAAGTGTTCTTTTATTTTTGAGCTTTGTTGAGAATTGTAAGAGAAGTGTTGTAAAGTGTGATTGTAAGCGGCTTTGGTCTTGCCCTGTTCAAAAGGCCAAGTGATAGTAGTTAAATCGGTATCTCAAGGAGAAGAAAGGCCGGACTGGAATAGGCAGAAGGCCGAACCAGGATAAATCATCTGTGTTATCTGATTGTCATTTGATCCTTCATTACACCCTATGATACAAATAATTTTTAAATTTTAATAAGTTTTTAATATTAAATAAAGTAGTAATACAAGTGAGCGAGATAGTAAAATTTACACAGGTAGCATTTCTTCGATTAAATTTAGGTAAAAATATGTGGGTATTGCCTCAACTATAGAAAATTTTGAAATGACCACTCAACCTTAATTTTTTCCTTTTTTTTACTGTGATTAATTTCCTTAGACCTCGTTTGGTATTATTGTCGTTTTGTTATTTTTGCTATATAATTTCTGTGTAATTTCCACGGGCATGCTCTTGTTGGGAATCTGGTACTCGCCCTGACACCATATCTTGAGGATCCGCAACCCGCTCTGATACCGACTGCTGTTGATTCGATATCGATTGTTAGGATTTCGCAACGGAAGCGTCAAATTAAATTTTTATCATAAACCTGCCTCCTCTTCTGCAATAGAGTAGCTTTAACCCGAGCCCTCTTTCTGAATCTCTCTCACCCTTCTCTCGTCTTCTACAAAAGAAGACTTCTCTTTCATCCTGTACACCGATGCACAAGGTATTCTAATGACCCACGACCACGAAAGCCGCACACGCCCTCTTGCACCTATGCACTAGGTGCATCCAAAATCATGATCGCCTTGGCCATGACATGTGGGTGTAGCTAAGCCTTACCACCACCATCAAAATAATAGCACATATGTCATAGTTATAGCTTACATCAAAAACTATCCAAATCCTAGTCCAATTAAATTTTTACTCTAATTAATATTTAAATTTTAATTTATCTCTAACAAATTTAAATATTATTTCTAATCCAACTAGAAATCAATTATAAATCTAACCAAATTCTAACAGTTCTTTTTTTTTTTTTTTTTCTTCCCTCTCTACAGGGTTGGGGTAAGAGTGATACAATCATACAACCAATTATATATATGGTTGTCGAAGTATTATGTGTACCTTTGTCTTTTCTCCTTTGTGGAGGTGTAGTTTAAGACAAATAATTGATAAAATATTAGTAGATATCATAAAATAATGATAAATATATTATATTTTATTCATGTTTTGTTACTAAGTTTGTGTAATATTCTTGGACCACATGGTGGCCTTTATTGAAGCTCCAAAGGACACCATTAAAATGCTCATGAGCCTTTAGTATTTTCGTAAAAAAGTGATATTAAAAAATATAATTTTTTGAATCATATTTAATAAATTTAACTTATTTAAATAAATATGTATTTATTTTTTACGCAGCAAACTACATAAATATCTTTGAAACAATTTGCTGTTTAATTAGCTTCATTAAAATGACAACCATGTGGATCCCAAACATATCGAAATTTGCTTTAGAGAATTGGTGGAAATAAATAGATATAACTATCTTATTCACTTGGCTAAATGGTTTTAACAATAAAAAAAAAAGTTTAATATAAAAAATGTTATTAATAAAAGAAAAAATTCTCAATTTGGCCTTTTCTATTAAGAACGAAGATAACATAAAGAGAAAAATAATTCTCAATTTTGGCCTTTTCCACGGGCATGCTCTTTTTTTTTATTTTTTTTTTTTTATTTTTTTTAAATCTACAGGATTGGGGTAAGAGTGATACAACCAATTATATATATATGGTTGGCGAAGTATTTTGTGTACCTTTGTCTTTTCTCCTTTGTGGATGTGTAGTTTAAGACAAATAATTGATAAAATATTAGTAGATATCATAAAATAATGATAATAATTTATTTATATTATATTTTATTCATGTTTTGTTACTAACTTTGGTTAATATTCTTGGACCACATGGTGGCCTGTATTGAAGCTCCAAAGGACACTAAAATGCTCATGAGCCTTTAGTATTTTCATAAAAAAGTGATATTAAAAAATATAATTTTTTTGATCATATTTAATAAATTTAACTTATTTTGATAAATATGCATTTATTTTTTACAATAGAAAACTGCTTAAATATCTTCGAAACAATCTGCTGTTTAATTAGCTTCAGTGGTGAATTAAAACGACAACCATGTGGATCCCAAACATATGATCCAAAATTGCTTTGGTGGAGATAAATTGTTCTAATTATTTTATTCACATGGCTAAATGGTTTTAACAATAAAAAAAAAGTTTAATATAAAAAAATGTTATTAATAAAATAAAAAATTCTAAATTTGGCCTTTCCTATTAAGAACGAAAAAAACATAAAGTTTAGTATAAAAACCAAACGCGTAAATCGATCAAATATGCAAAAGCTACAAACTTAGTAGTTTTTTTATATATAAAATTGGCCAAGTGTACTGGACGACAAATTAATTAAAAAAAAAATGAACATGCTCATGATTCTTAGAATCTTCATAAATGTTGAAAAAATTCCACCATCTCCATAAATGTGACAAAAAAAGAATGAACGGCCAAGAAGAGTTCCAACTTGCTAATTAATAACCCTTCATACTAAAGAATGGTAAAAATGTATGGAGACACCCTTAACTCTAGAACATTTTAAAACGATCCCTGAAGTTTTTGTTTTTCCATTGATGTCCTTTCAACTTCTAATTTTTATAAATTGAGTTATTATCCTTAGTTAAATTTTAAATTTTATTTGAGGACTATCTAACTTTATTGCACCAAATGGAGTTGGAAAAAACGGATATATAGATATATTGTTTTGCATTTTCTGCAGTGGGACCGTAGGATTAATTGTATAGTGATCGAATCGCTGCGATCTCCGCAACACAATATGTTGACGAAAATAAAGATAATATATTATTTTTCCAATTACACCTTCCTCACTGTATGTAACGTATTTTTCTTGTAATTTTAAACAAAGCTTTAGCTGTTAGGCGGTTTAGCTTTAATTATTAAATAGCAATTTAATAAACAAATCATATATATATATATATATATATATATATATATATATATATATATATATATATATATATATATATATATATTTGTTGTGAGTTACTGTGAGACCCCAGATAGTCCTATATATAAGATATAATAGGGCTAAACTCTTAACCCGGCTTAAATATTTTGGACTGTGGCTAGGCCCAAGAGGTTGAGAGAGTTAAGCGTGCTAGGACTGGAGTAGTCCTAGGATGGGTGACCCCCTGGGAAGTCGGGGCGTCACAGTTGGTATCAGAGCCAATTACCAGCCGGAAGTGTGAGACGAGTCTTGACTGAGCCAAGGTCGGAATAGCAAGGCTAGCGAGACGTCTCACATCGCCTGGTACTTGTGAGTCTGAGACTGACGAGGACGTCAGGGCTTAAAGGGGGGGAGATTGTGAGACCCCAGATAGTTCTATATATAAGATATAATAGGGCTAAACTCTTAACCCGGCTTAAGCATTTTGGGTGGTGGATAGGCCCAAGAGGTTAAGAGAGTTAAGCGTGCTAGGACGGGAGTAGTTCTAGGATGGGTGACCCCTGAAAAGTTGGGGCGTCATAGTTGGTATCAGAGCCAACTACCAGCCGGAAGTGTGAGATGAGTCTTGGCTGAGCCATGGTCGGAATGACAAGGCTAGCAAGACGTCTCACATCGCCTGATACTTGTGAGTCTGAGACTGACGAGGACGTCATGGCTTAAAGGGAGAAAGATTATGAGATCCCAGATAGTCCTATATATAAGATATAATATGGCTAAACTTTAATCCGACTTAAATATTTTGGACGGTGGCTAGGCCCAAGAGGTTGAGAGAGTTAAACGTGCTAGGACGGGAGTAGTCCTAGGATGGGTGACCCCCTGGAAAGTCGGGGCGTCACAGTTACCTAAGAATTTTCCTCGTAAATATGTTTGCATTTTCCTATGCATGGTGGACTAGCATAGAAGGGCTCATCTTCTTTTCTTGATCATTTGCTATAAGCCAAGTATCCTACTCCATTCCAAACTAATCTACTAATACTAGAGCTGATAGATCAAATCTCGTAATTATACACGTACAGAGTTCAAACCCCTACGATAGGATTCTCTCTCTCTCTGGCGGCAATCAAAGAAAGCTATCTGTCTTTCTCACTCTCTCTTCCTGGTCACATGCAATAGAAGAAGAAGAAAAAAAAAGAAGCAAAGAAAGAATAAAATTGAAGAAAGAGAGAAGATGAGAATGTGAAGTATACTTATGACTATGGACAACCCATTCACATCTCTCTTCTTTTTTCTTTTCCTTTTACATTTTTTTTTTTCTCTTTCTCCTCTACTGCCCTAAAGAGGAGAAAGTCTACACTGTCATACTTGCACCACGTCATCAATAACAAGTCAATCACATCTCTTCTTTTTAAAAAAAATATAATAATTTTTTTTATAATTATAATGGGACATATATATCTAAAAGGAGGTTTTCGATTGGTTTGTGACGCCACGTCACCAAATACACCCGTTGCATTCTAGAATTTTTCCCTAAAGAGAGCGAAAGAGATTTTCATTAAATTTAATGAAAGATCGAACAAGAAGGTAGCAAAATATAGGATGTAAAATGAACCAGAAAGATGTAGGGAATAACCGAGACACCATATAAATTAAGTGCAGGAGGGTTTTTTTCTGTAATTTAGCCCAAAATAATTTCATTCAACTAAAAAGAAAAAAATCAAAAGTTTAAAAAGCCTCAATAGAAAACTTTTTTTCGAGAAGTCTGTATTAAAATAGTTTATAATTCAAGAAGTCTCTATACATTTATACCGCAAAAAATTGGGTTAATTGTATATTTATGTGTATCCCTACAAAGCAATGGCATTGCACATTTATCCTGTAAAGTTTTAATTATTAAACATATTAGCCTAAAGTTGCAATAGTTTGTAAATATATTCTTTCTTTTTAATTAGTTGACAGATTAAAATTGACTTCTTCAGAAAAAATATATATAACCATTCTACCACTTCAGTAATTATATATATTTTTAACGATTCTTATTATTATCTATCATTACTGATATTGTATATTAATTTAATTTTGTATAATCCTTAAGAAGTCATTAGAAAAATTATTTTCTTACATGGACTACTATACTCTTATGTGTATAGACTTCTTTATACTCATAATTTTTCGGTCGTTAGATGAAGGAATGTGCGGTTATGATGATAGCGGTCCCCAGTTAGAATGATAGTGGTCTCCTAGGGTTGAGTGGGTGGTTGTTTGAATGATATGATCTAACGGGTGGAAATGGTCAAAGGGGTAGATCTAGCGGCCGAAAACTTATGATTATAAAGGGGTCTATTCTCATAAGAATATAGTAGCCGGACTCATATATATGCTAGGACTGCTATACTCTTATGAGTATAGACCCATTTGTACTTATAAATTTTCGGCGGTAGGATGAATGGCTGTACGGTTAGGATGATAGTGGTCCCCTAGGATTGAGTGGGTGGTTGGTTGAATAGTATGATCTAACAAGTGGAAATGGTCAAAGGGTAGATCTAACGGCCGAAAATTTATAAGTACAAAATGGTCTATACTCATAAGAGTATAGTGGCCGAACTATATATATAGAGAGAGAGTAGAGCTACTATGATTTCGTAAGCATAATAAGGGAGTTTGTGCTTCCAACTTTTTGACCATTGGATCAATTCCTTTGATCATATCTGACCTTTAAATTAATATTATTATCTTAGGGAGACCACTCAACTCTAGAGGGACCACTCAATCCTAAGGAAGACCACTATCATCCCGACCCTATAATTCTTGATTCAAGGGCCAAAAGGTCAGAAGCACCAACTCTCTTAAACTCTGCACTATATATATATATATATATATATATATATATATATATATATATATATAATATATATTTTAAAAATAAAAATCTTATCTCATGCTTCCCGAGGGAGACATCACCATGTGCCCATCATTTCCAATCTACATTAATGATTACGTCCCTCTCGCGCGCGTTAGTATGCGTAGAGAGCGCGAGAGGGACGAAACCAAAGCGTGGGACCCACCAGTCCTAATCTTAACCACGAGCGCACTTTTGCTTTTTGCACGCTCCATTGGATTTTCGACAAGTGTCCGGGCCGTATCCATCACACAATTCACCACTGCGGGGCCCACCACTTGGCGCCAAACTACATAACCCATGCAGTGTCTCCATCACATAAATTCAGGTCACCTAGCTAGCTCCTCTTGTCAATATTTTCTTCTCTTTATTTATTTATTTTCTTTTATTTTATTATTATTATTTTTTTTTGGGGTATTGGATGCGGTTTTTCTACAGTTTCATTGGAAAAAAGAAAAAAATTGTTCTGCAACTAATACAAATTAACTAAGGAGCAGCGTTGACTCGTGTGGAGAAAAATTTTAAGCACAAGCACATTGTTATGGCCATTGAACGCACATTTCCTAGCTACATGATAATACGCGCACTTTTAGAAAGGTTGATAGCATTAATTTGTTGACTTGATTGGAAAATATGCAGCTGTTTGATCTGAAGATATAGTGTAATGCTTTTTTGATCACTACATAAGAATTAGGTTATAGCGACACATGTTTGGGACACTTTTGTGTAAGTGTCTCATTTATGCCAAAACTTTTTTAAAAATCTACTAAGACCTAAATATAAAGCACAATCCAATCAAAAATAAAAAGTTCCTCTACTCAACCAATCCCACCCAGCCCACTCGGCCCGATTACAAATAGAAAAGGAAAAAAAAAATAATCACCATCTCCTCTTCTCCTCCTCCGCCGCCGCAACCGAAGAGGTAGGGTTCCGGCGGCTGGAGTTCGGCCGCGAGGATTTCGCAGGGATCGTAGAGGGCTACGATCGCTACGTGTCCCTCCGCCACAGGTCGCTGGAGGAGTGGGTGCCAAACATCAAGACGGCCCTACATATAGCGACCCCACATATAGCAACACTTTTAAAAAGTGTCGGTAATTTAGCCAGCAACACTTTTTTTTATCTGTACCGATATTTAAAAGTGTCGCTATACACCGTTTTTGTTGTAGTGGATAAAGTTCAGTTTGAAAAGTATTAATAAGAGATATGTTCGATTCATTATTAGGTGAAATTGTATAGAGAACACCTCACCTATACACCACTTCGAAATGCTCTGCTCAACTTTTTTGGCTATCTTTGGTACTTGTATCCAAACGGTGTTAGAATCGGACGAAATTAATTGTTCCAGTCAAAACGGATTGTTCTGGAACAGTCCATTAAAGTTGCTACTAGGAAACTAAGAACTACTTTATTCTTCTCTTTATTTTATTGAATAAATAGATATATAAATAAATATATTGATATAAATATTATCTTTGTGATAATATATTTATACTTAAATCTTATTATATAATATAAATTAATTAAAATTTATATATTATTTATTTTATTGTTTATTATTTATATATTGATATTTAATTATTTTATCTTTTATTCAGTATTATATATATTAAATTATTTTTTCATATATTATATATATTTTTTAATTTGTATTGAAATTTATACTATTATTAATTAAAATTATAAGAATATTGCTAGTATATATATTTTTTATTCATTACATATATTATGGATAAATTATATAAAATAAATTATTATTAAAATAAATATAATGATAAAAATTAAATTATTATATGAAATATTATATTATAAATTGTTATATAAAATAATGTTATATAAAATATACTGATGTAAATAAATTATTTTATTTCTTAAAACATATTCAAACATTAATTGTTCTAGACTTTTTACCCAAACGCTACTAGAGATGTCCTCCAGAATATTTCTGAATGCATCCAAACGCAAATTTACAGTTGTTCTAGCATATACCAGGATATCCCCTGTTCTCGAGAACAATAAAAGTTATCCCGCAAAATTTAGTTCTCGGAACCAACGCAGCCTTTATTTTTTGGATTCACGCTTTCTCAACTTTTGATTTTTTTTTTCAATTAATCGAGTTATTTTACTAACTAAGTTGGAGATTTTATCAAATCTATTAATTTTAATCACTTTTTAATAAATAAGACTAAAATAATTAACAACTAATAGTTAATAAAGCTGCTAAATTTAAATTTTCAGCTTAACTAACTACAAAAGCGCAAATAAAATGAAAAGTTAACAAGGTGTCAGTCAAAAAAAGTGAAGTTGGATAGGCATTTCAAAATGGCATATAGGGGAGGGGGTCTCCATGTATTTTTTTTACTTAATATTTAATGACTTTTTTTTGCCAAATTGAAATGTCTGAAAATGGAATTAGTTTTTCCCTGAAATGGAATACTAGACTTAGGGTACGTTTGGTTCAAAATAGAAAATGAAATCGGAATGAAAATCGAAATGGACAGGAATCGAAAACGGAATGATAAAACCTCCCAATATGTTTGGTTCAGAATAACAATCGGAATCGATATGGTTGATTGCTGCTTTCAATATTTCAAAATTTTGATTATCAAAAAATAATTAAAATAAAATACAAAAATATAAAATAATTTAAAATTGAGTTTGGACCTCAAAACATAAAACTAATTTTAATTTAAATTCAAACTAAAAGTTAAATATTAAAAATTTACATCAAAATATTAATATGATAAGTCAAAATTTTAAATGTAATTTTAAAAAATTTAAAATTTAAAATTGAGTGGACAATTCAAAATATAAAAGTAATAATTGCTTTGATTCAAATTCAAACTTACAATTAAATTTAAGTTTATAGATCAAATTCAAAATGGTTGATTGAATTTATATTTTAATTTTATTTCTAAATCAAAATCTAGAATTAAAAATTTAATTTCTAAATTTATATTTATATTTAAATTGACAATTACAATTTAAAAAATTAATTAAATTTTAAATAAAAACATAAAATATAATTGAGATATTTTTGTAAAGTATATTCTTTCGGATTCAACTTCCAATCCGGCCTCCTAGGCCAGATTGGAAAAAGGAGCGATTGGAGAATTTCCATTCACCCAGAAATTGGAGTCGCAACATACTAAACACCCACAAACATATTTGTCCATTTCGATTTCAATTCTTAGATGAAAAAATGGCAAATCAAACACACCCTGCTCAATATCTTGATTATCACACCAATAAGAGATAGCTATACCTAACAGCAAAAGGAGGGCCAAAATAAGAACCAATTATAGCTAGCTATAATACAAGGAGCTCCTATCAAATTACTATACAAATATGGGGATTGGACGCGCACTTTAAGAAAAAATTTAAAAAAAAATAGAAAAGTTTGTTGAATAATAAAGATTTGGAATAACAATAAGGATGAATTAGAGGGAATTCGCACAATTGACACGTGGAATGGGGTGTATTATCAACCCCAAATCCGAACTTACCAGCTCGGATTCATCCAAAACCCGCCCCGAAGCCATCTCGAACCTGCTCTATCTAGATTTCTATGACAATACATATGCCAAAGCTGTTTAGTAATTTTCCATCATTAGATACATATCAAATGGTTGCAGTGGCAGCGGGGTAGCTTCTATGTATCACGGACATTTTTATAAGTCTCGCGCGTCCGACGGGAACACGTCATGGACGAGCTTTCGACACATGTCCATTATGCATACCATTAAAATAATATATTTTTATTTTTTATGCATATATAATGTAAGATGAAATATATTTCAGCTTTTCATAAATACATACAAATTTTTTTTTTGTACAATATAAATAAATTATATATGACAAAAAAATTTCTTCCTTATAATATATAAATTATCAATAAAAATTTTATTAACTCTCATTCGTCTGAAAAATATAACAATATTTTAGTAAAATTAATATTTTATATATAATAAATATATATTAGTATATTAATAATATTATATTAATAATATTGCTGCGTTCGTGTCTTAAGTTTTTGAAAGCTGCTGAGTCGTCGTATCCGAATTGTATCTGTGTCCTGTGTCTCGTGTCCGTGTCCGTGACGTCGAGGATAGAAATAGGCATGACCAATTTCGACCCGGCGAGATATGGGTTGGATTTTTGAAACCTACTTCGTTTCCATCTCTAGTAAGGATTGAAGGATGAGGACACATGCCTTCTTATGCATGTCCCTGTTATAAGATCATGTAAATAGATCTTGCAATGTCATTTTTTTGTCCTTTAAAACTGTAGCTGCTGCTATTAGAATTGACACTGATTGAAAATCTGGAACTAATGCCTTGTCTAGCCTTCTTAGAAATTTTTTTTTCTCATCTAGCCTTCTTTTAAAAAATATTCCAAACCTAGCCTCATTTTTATAAATTAGGAAAAAAAAAAATTATATAGGATTATATGTTAATTGGGTGAGATTATATTTTTCTCTCTCCTCTCCCAATTTTCAAGAACTTTCTCTCACTCTCTTTTCCTAATCTGCTTAGAAAATTTCAGTAAAATAAATTATGAAATAGAAAATATACCAATAAAATAACACCAAACGTGTAGAAAAGATCTGCTTAGAAAATTTCAGAGAATCACAAATGGTCTTCACGAATTCGATTTAGAGCAACTGGTATTTTTGGAACCCTTTAGATTATATAAATAAGATATGTAGTGAAAACTAAAGAAGTAGAAGAGAAAACTAAATAAGATATGTACTTTTGGAACCCTTTTTATTCGTATGTTATTTTACTGAAATTTTCTAAACAGATTAGGAAAAGAGAGTAAGAGAAAGGTCTTGAAAATTAGGAGAGGAGAGAGAAAAATATAATCTCACCGAATTAACATATAATCCTATATAACTTATATTTTTTTTTCTAATCTATAAAAATAAGGCTAGGTTTGGAATATTTTTTAAAAGAAGGCTAGATGGAGAAATTTTTTTTCTAAGGAAGTTAGACAAAGCATTAGTTCGAAAATCTGGAATTTTTATAACAATCCCTGCAAGATGAAGTGACCTTCCTGAACCACAAAAGGAAAAATTCCAAGTACTTTTAAGTAGTGTAGAGATAAGCTTGAAGGGTTTTGGATAAATGAAAAAGTTAAAAATGATTCTAGAAATTTTTGTCGAGCAATAGTTTTGCAGAAGCTTCAAAGAAATCGAAAAGAGATGTTTTTTGGCTTTGTTACAACTGTAGTATCTTTAATTAAGAGTTGTCTTACTAGTGGTATATACATTAGAAGGAATATGCTATGCTACTTTTTCTAATAACTTCTCGATGCAACAGAAGCAAAAGCTCATTTACGACTTATTTGTTTGGCTCATTTGCCCTGACGGCATTTAACCGTACGATTTCCTTGTTAACATATGTAGAAATTTGAAATTGGAGCTTTTGCATAAACGTATGCGTATAGTAAACAAGCACTAGTTTCTACTTCTAGGTTAGAATCTCATTTTAGTTTTGTACCAAGTTCTAAATCTTTTTTGTTTGCTAATGCTTAATGAGAGGTACGAGTCTATAACTGAAAGAAGCAGCAAAAAAAGGGCATGCAATGTTGGTATCAGATGAGATTAGATAAGTATTTCTCCCCTTGTGGACTATCACAACGCTTATCATAATCTGATTAGAATTATTAGTCCAATATTTGGATAAAGTCCTAATACATTGGTTTATATCGTTCTTTAATCTATATACAACTAAATCTCCTCTCTGAGATACACATTAAAATAATATATTCCCTTCCTCTCTCAGCTGTTGACGGTATACGTGCCTCTCCATTTTCGGGCTAGGGTTTATAGCATGGCCTTGCACCTATTCTCGATCCCTCTATGGCGCGGGACCGGAGACCAGAGCAATTCTACGTACGTGGGGACACTACAAAAAAGGTTACATTTAAGGACGCTTTTTTTTATAGTTAAGGATACTTAAAAGGGACCGACCGTCCCTAGCGCAAGTGGCAAAAGGCTTGGTGGTTGGTACCCGAGGTCCCGAGTTCGAATCCTAGTTGATTCACATTTCTTGCTAAGTTTATTTCTAAAGTAAACGAAGCGGGTAGCGTGCTACCTTTCTCTCAAAAAAAAAAAAAAAGGATACTTAAAAGGGTTCCAATATAACCTAGTGTCGTATTTGAAAGCTTCGGTCAAGTCGTCGGTAAATGAAGAGTCGTTAGGTATATACCGACGCTTATGTCAAGCGTCGGTAAAATATATTTTGATGTTTTAAAGCGTCAGAATTTTTTAAAATCCTGACGCTTTGAAGCGTCGGAAAATTAAAAATAATAGTAAAATTTAACATTTAATAAATTAGTTTATTACAATATATGGTTCATAAGACGATGCTTTTTGAAGCGTCGGTATTTGCTACATTATAGAAATGCTTGGGGACGCTTACTCCAAGCGTCGTCTAAAAAACGTCCTTATATTGAAATTTTTTTGTAGTGGGACATCAATAAAACACTTTGGTTGACGAACCGACAAGTATTTTGGCTTCGTTTGGTTCGAATATAAACAAGAACTATTTATTATAAGCCCGAAGTAGCGTAAGTTTTTGTTTGGATGAAAATTGAGTTGTTTTTCTGGGAGTAAGATAAATAGTATTTGGATAGTTAGATTGAAATGGTGGGAATAAAAATAATTATAATTTTAAATTAATAATATTCTATCTGATTAATTGATATCAAAATATTAATTAAAGATAATTTAATAAATTAAAAATTTTATTAGCTATGAATTATGTATAAGATAATAAAAAAATTAATATATTAATTATATTAATTAATTATTTAATTAATTATAAAATATAACGTAATTTTTAATTAATTCGTAAATTATTTAATTAGTTAGATGATTTGTTAAGAAATTAATTTAATTAGCTGACCAATATAAATATTAGTTATTAGATAAACACATTAAATAATTAATTCTTAATGAGCTAATTAATGATAAACAATTAATTAATTAATTACTTAACTATTTAAGCAATAGATAATGACTTAAATACATTAATTAGATTAATTAATAAGTTAATACAATAATTAAAATTAGATTAAGCTTTAACTAACTTGTTCTCACTTGGGAACAAGCTTGTTCCAAGGAGAGGGTGGAACAGTTGTTTTACTCTTATTTCTCCTTATTCCTAATCATGAAGAACTACAATTCTCCAACCCTAAAAATAGTGTTTGGATATAAGGAGGAGAATAAGGGCTTATTCCTCTTCTTATACCCGAACCAAATACTGTTAAATATAAAAATATTTAAACACCGTTCTCTACCAGCTTAACCTTTTAGAGTACAGCGGTTGTTTCATATATTTCACATGGTATCAGAGCAGGAGGTTCTAAGTTCGAGTCATACCAAACTCCTAGCATTATTAATTTCCTCCCATTTAATTAAAGTTCACGTCATGGGCATTAGCTGTTTTCTAAAATCCCTCAAAATAATAAATACATTCTTTTTTTAGCAAAATCAAATTTCAAGCAAAAAAAAAAAAGCTAGATTTTCATGAATCACACTAGTTTTCAACCGTCCCTAGCGCAAGTGGCAAAGGGCTTGGTGGTTGGTACCTGAGGCTTCGAGTTCGAATCCTAGTTGATTCACATTTCCAGCTAAGTTTATTTCTAAACGAAATAAACAAAGCGGGTAGCGTGCTACCTTTCTCTCAAAAAAAAAAAAAAAAAACAATAGAATCACAAGATAAATTCCAAGATTAATTATTGCTTAAAAGAGATTATTTTGCTAGATTTTACCACTCAAACACCTAAAACTTAATTTCTATATATGATGCCATCAAAGCATCATAGAAACATCCTGTTCTCTTCAGATTCCTCTCCCTCTAAAAGGGGGAAATATAAAGGAGAGAAATAATATTTTTACGTGGCAATTTGAAGCTTCCGAATTTGTCACTGATCATTTTCTCAGAAAATATTACTATCTTTAGAAGAGATATATCGGTTTGGTTTAATTTGTATTTGGCTTTGGTAAAAAATACTTTTTTTTAGTTTAAATCTTCTTAAATTACTAAAAATAAGATACAATCATGATTAATTTATGTTAAAAAGCATTAACCTAAGATAATAATAATAATAATATTTAATATCTCTCATTATTTGATTATTATATAAAATTAACTAATACATAATATTTTCCTTCTAATTCTAACCTTGGTTGCTAAGATAGGAATAAGGGACTGTCACACACATAATAAGAATTCAGAGAGAGATAATTAATTAAGCATCATTCACAGATTTTAGCTAGCTAGGGAATAACACGCGAAAAATCCTTTCTTTCTGTGATTTTGCTTCTTCGATCATATTTAGAGGACTAATTAGCTTCAAACTATGTCACAAAATATAACAAGCCATGGACAATTTGGTATATGTAGATGATATTGTCAATGATAAAGTAATTAACTGAAGATATAAATAATGGCCTAGTGGGCTTATACTGCAAATTAATGCATTAAACTTTTCATTTGTGTGCTATTTATTTACATTTTTTATGTGTTACAATATACCTAATTTGGTATAAATATAGTATAAATGCTTATATAGAGAAGAAGCCATGAGCATGGTGTACGTCTTCAAAGGTAATACAACAAGAACTAACTATTAGATAACGACGTCGGAGACAACAATAGAGACATGCCAACCTGTGGAAAACCCTAATTTCATTTGTCTAAAAATTGCCGTGATCGATCACTATGTCAAAGTCATACAAGAACAATAATGGAGGAACCGTCGTAATCATATTTGTGCGGAATATACATTATTTAGGCGCATTATGCGAGCTGCAGCGACATCAAAATATTTGGGTACGTTAATTGATGCATGGAATGTGCTAAAGTTGAATTTACACATCAATTATTGTACCATTTTATTGGTGAGTACTTATGATGATGGGACCATGATAACTACAAAGCTACATACTTGATGTTGCCCAAGTATATATTCTCCAATGAAAACCAAGTCAGTTAACGTATTTATACACTAATAATTTGCACCAAAATAGGCCGTTTTGAAGAGGCCCCTTAACTCTCTTATTTTTTATTTACACATTTTAACTTCTAATATATATATGAGTTCGGCTACTATACCCAAATAGGCCGTTAGATCTACCTCTTTGATCATTTCCATCCGTTAGATTATACTATTCAATTAACTACCCACTCAACCCTAGGAGATCATTATTATCCTAACCAGAGACCACTATCATTCAAACCGCACATCTCTTCATCCAACGGCCGAAAAATTATGAGTACAAAGAGATCTATACTCATAAGAGTATAATAGCCCTAGCCTATATATATATATATATATATATATATTAGTTGAGTTATTTTAATTAGTTATATTAAGTTTTAAAAAGTATTGGCTCTATTAGCTGTTAGTTGTAGTTGTTAATCGTCCTATTTTTCTCTATGGAATAGTGATTAAACCATTAAATTTAATGGAATCATCAATAAACTCTAAATTAATTGATTATAGGAAAGAAATTAAGTTTTAGGGGCCTTCAGTATACATCATGGCATACAGTTGAGGGGTTCCTTATATATCATAGAGTCAGTTTCTAAGATTTTTAAGATTCCATTTGTTCCTTGCCAAATTATTTTCGTTGATGTATAATTAAGCATTACTTGGTTTAATAGAGCATTAAGCTAAAGAATTTAGCATTTTTATACCTGTTAATGATTAGGACAAACTGTAATGAGGATATATAATTTCGCAACATATTCAGAAGTTGCTAGAAACGAAAGTTTATAGTTGGATGATGATGATTCTTCGCACACATGAATAATTGCAACTAGACCCAACAGTATTTTAATTGTTGAAGATTGTCTTATTTGATGTAGAAACTATAGTGAGCAATGCTAGATCTACAATCACCCTTTCCATTCTAAACTTACAACATGTCGATCCAATGGTCATGCTCTTTCACATTAGTCTTATCATATATATATATATATATATTAATACTGAAACCAAGAAGGATTGTGCAAATCCTAGAGGTGATCGAGTGTTTCAATCGGAGGATGGGAGGATTATAACATTACAAAATGTTTTGAGTTATAGACTTAGCATTTCTGGTTGAAACGGGGTTGAAATAGTGGAGGAGATCAATGTGTCACAAATATATATGAGGTTTCATATGAAATTTAAAAAGGAAAAAAAAATTGTAGGTTTCTATTTTCTACTTCAAACATATTAGTATGATTTTCTTGTTTCCTATTTGTGTAGTTTAGTTTTTTTTTTTTTTCCAATTAGTTAGTTTCAGTCTAGTATACATTTAACTGTAATCATAATGTTTTCAAACAAAAGATTTTTAAGTTAATTAAAAAGACACATATAATATATGATGGGCAAAAAGACATATATAATTAATTAATTTAGAAAACTAAGTGTGGATCATGAGACTACTTAAGAAACAAATCTAGCCATTGAAAGAATCTATTATTTTGCAGGCCTAGCATTTGATACTGTTTCTCTAACCCTAAGACATATTACTTTCTTGGATTAGCAACAATGCCAAATGTTTAGGTGGTGTAGTGTGAAGCATTTTCCCGTGGAATTTTCGATTAAAAAGTTCAAATTCATTTTCATTGCGTGAATCAACAAAATACTACAACTAATTAATTCACCTTGTAAATCATTATGGACCCTCTATTTTATGCATCTTATCCAATTTTTGAATATTTTTTAACAGGTGTCGTTATGAGCACTTATTAAGAGAGCATACTCTTCTTTAATAAAGACCTTGGAGACACATCAGTTCAGTGGAAAATAAGAAAACTTTTATACTTGGAAAAAGCTCCTGCTGAAGATAATCATGACTAAATATTAAAGATGCCTAATAATGGAGGAAGTGTCATGATCATACAAATTGAATGAGCTAACACTCGAACCTTCTTAGGTGAATTATGTAATGGCGAGAGACATGAAGAATATTTAGGTACAATAATTGTTATGCAAGGTATATATAGCTTGCACGTTGATTGCATCAAATTTTCAAATGTAATCAATTGAAGGGAGATATATATAATTAAGATTTCTGTGCGCTTACAAGACTATTTTTTTTTTTTTTAAAGAAAAAGAATCACAGAACATAATTGTTTCATTGATTCTTAAGTTAAGGGGAGTAATGGTGATGGAGAAACTTTAGACCCCAGAGGCTACAAATTGATCTTTTTTTCAAGGCATTATTAATATTTTGTCTACTAGTTTGAAGGCTTATTCTGTGGAGAAATAGTTAGTAATTACGAAATCAAGGACCATTTCAAATTAGTTATTTGTGGTCATACGAGAGTTATACGTCGTTGGAAACTGCATGTCAATTTGGGCTTATCTCATGCACTTAACATCGCTCTAAACTACATGTCAATTATGGACTCATCTTACGTAACATCTCTCTCTCTCTCTCTCTGGACGTGTGCGTGTTCATTTTAAGAATTAAGACATGATCTGTATATGCGTACCATGTGTTACGCATTTGCGTCGGTGTACATGTATTCATTTGTGAATCAAAAGAAGCATTTTAGAAACTTTCCGTAAGCATTTGTCTTTCCAGATATTCAGCAGAGAGAACCAAATTAAGAAAAGATAACTAGGAATCTACGTAAACGAATACGAAGAACTCCTGAAGTCAGTTTTCTTCGATAAAACTAATATTATATTACGATGGAATACTAAATTTTTTAAAGTTCTAATGAAAGAGCATATAGAACATATATAGTAAAAAGGATATATAATGAGAACTTTTAATTTTTCACTTCTAATACGGTCATTTTGTGTTATTCAAAAAGCTTAAACTGCTAGACACTATGCATGCACAACTCACCTTCATTTCTATGCTTGAGTAGAAATAGAACTATATTAAATAATGTTAAGCAACCATTTTATCTCCAAAAGCTTAAGTTTCTAGATAACGATATTTTTAATATTTAGCTTCAACAATCTAAGCCTACTAAAACCCATTCAGATTGACGTTAGTAGTCTTATATTATTTTCTTCAAATTTTTCATTCTTATGATTCCTATCGTTAGAAGTACCTTGGGGTTTGTGGCCTATAATCATGTTTTTGGATTGATTAAGAAGGAATTAAGTAGTTTTATCGAAGTTTGGAGATGGAACAGCAGTAGCTTAATTGCCCTCGAAGGGCCGAGACAAGACACCTGAAAGTTTAAGATTTTGGAGAAAAATGATTGATTCACATCCTAACTTTATTTATATTCATTCTATTTAATTTAAGTTAATTTTTTTTCATTTAATTCAAGTCAACATTTTGAAAGCCTTCTGGTTTTGGAGATAGTTGTTTCACTACATAATGTAATATTGGGGTCAACTATATATACCTGACTCAATTTCATTAACGAATTGAATTAAACAGATTATAAGAGGTCCAAATTATAAGGTTCGGAGTCCTATTCCTATTTGATGGCATATCAGTAGTGATACTCCTCTAAACATGTACTTTCTTTTTATGGAAAGTAAATCTGATTACATCATATCGGAAAAGAGCATATCGAGTATATCGAAAATCAACGATTATACAAACTCCTACTTTCTTAGGAATGCAAAGATGTTTATGATCAAAGTTTTTCATAAATAGAATTTCTAAGTTTGACGGCGAATTCAAAGGTCTAAACAACCTTCTTCGGTTGGCTCGAGATTGTTTATCATGGTCGAAGTTTTTATAAATAGAAATTCTAAGTTTGGCGGCAAATTCAGAGGTCTAAACAATCTTTGATCGCCTCGAAATTGGTAACAAACTTAGTCGGTCTTTAATTTCACACTACGTTCGACCGTTGCCCTAGCTTATACTCCTTGACCTGCGCACATCGATGCAAAATTCCCCTTGATCAAGAACCATGGGAACGAGATATAGTCTTCGAACATCGATGGCCTTTCCTGAGTTAGTTTTCGTCAAGTTGATTGAGCCTGATCACTTAGCCTCGATGTCTCTACCGAAACTAGACCTAACCAATCAGACCCTCAATTTGGGAAGCTATTCCCTCATCAATCCTTCTTGTTCATGAAAAGGGGAAAAATCGACGAAGCGTTACGACGGTAGTAATGAGAGTAGATCTACGTTGGCTTGATGAGGACATTGGCAATGGCGGTGTGGACAATGAGAAGGATTGATGGCAACCGGCGAGTACGACGAGCAGTGATGTGATTGGAAATCAAGCTCTGATAATAATTGTTAGGGTTCGTTGATTCCTAATGCTCTTGCAGCTAACTGGGCCTTTACGAGGTGGTATTCCTACTTCTAGACTATGAGTAATCAAACTATGCTACTCTTAATTGCTGGCTTAAATGGGTCAGCATCAAACAGTCCTACAAGTGGTATTAGTGCAGGTCGTGGATTCAATTGCCATATGCTGCAAATTTATGCTGGTGTCTCGGGGAGGGGGAGGATTATTGGTTTAAATGGGCCAACATCTTGACTAATAGTGGGAGGCCAGATTGAGCCGAGTCACATTCGTAGTGGCAGAGGATAGGGCCGAGTCACACCTGAAGTGTCGAGAGGCCGTGTTAGGCAGAGTTACAATCAAAGCCAGCAGTTGGAGAGAGTAACTTTAAATGAAAGGTACGCTTACCTCCTTAATAATTTTTTAAACAAAAAATATTTTTCTTTTTTTATATTGGAGGTAATCTCACATCATATATATATATAATGATAAAATTTTAAAAATTATTTTTCAACTGCATGCAATCAAACAAATTATTTATAGTTGCAGCGTTTTCTACTACATCCAACCAAACAGGATACATATAGTTGCAACTGCTGCATTTTCAACTGCATACATCTCTAACTACACTGCATTTGTAATTACATCTAACCAAACGGTCTCTAAGTGAATTAGTTTCATTGATCTATCTAATAGCTCGAAACTTTTAGAATTAGCGATTAGGTCCAACAATCCTACATTAATTAATTTAGAAGCACGACTACATGCAATGAACCTTCGTCCTATTTTAATGGCCCAAATATCATAGAGTTCTGGTATTATAAGGAATCTTAACAAAGAACTTTGTGTAATAAGAGTTATGGTTGTAATTAATTAAGATACTGTTAAGACTAATACTACAATTTGTACCTGACACGATGGCCAATGTGTATCATGATCTATTTCTAATAAAAATATTGACCTAGTATCACTAAAAAACATTAACATTTAAGGATGTTTTTTTTTTTACATATTTAACGATATTTAAAAGCGTCTCAATATAGTCTAGCATCACATTTGAAAGCGTCGGTTAAAACATCGGCAAATAGAGAGTCGTCACGTATATATCGACACTTATGTCAAGCGCCAATAAAATATATTTTGACACTTTCTGATGCTTTAAAGCATCAAAAAATTAAAAATAATAGTAGAATTTATTATTTAATAAATTAATTTAATACAATAAAGGGTTCACATGATGACATTTTTTTGAAGCATCGGTATTTACTATATTATAGGGACGCTTGGGAAGCCCAAACGTTGTGTAAAAGACGTATTATATGGAGATTATCTTGCCGTGTTCGTAGATATATGTCATTCAAAATATCTATCTAGTTCTAGATGCGGTACAAGATAGGAATTAACTATTAAATATAGGAATTAACTAATATTCAAAATTTTGCCTGTTAGAGAGGGCATTTTGGTCAAAAATTTAAAAATATTTTTACATTTTTTAAAAAAATTTAAAAATTTAAAAGAAAAAAAAATATGAAAAAGGACTATTGGAAGAAATAAGGAAAAACTGGGTTGGCACGAAGCCCGGACCGGCACGGGCGGGCCAGTGGGCCGGGCCGGGCCTTTCCTTCTAAGCGAACGGGCCGGCACGGACCGGCCCGGATTTGTAACCGGGTCGGGCCGGGCCGACCCTCAGCCCGAATCGGCCCGGGTAATGTGGGCCGTGCCAGCAATAGGTACCCATCAAATATAGAGAGAATTTAATCCGTTAAAAATATAGTAATGGAACTCACGAGGCTTAGAATTAGCTCTGCTATCACGTAACACGAAAAAGATAAAATTATATTTGTGAGAATATTCGTATGCCATAAAATTAATATTTTTTATTTTACAATTATTGTACGTAGTGTGAGAAATTGAAGTACAATCAATCTCTCACAAAATAGCAGATGGTAGCAACTGCCATGCTAATCCTCGGAGAAAGAACTGACGGAGATTTTCTTTGCCTGCACTTTATTTCTGCTTTACAAATAAATATAGATAAAAGCAACGACATATATATATGTATAATATGGTTATTATATTCTTATGAGTATAGATTCCTCTGTGCTCATAAGTTTTTGGCCGTTAAATCGACCCCTTTGATCATTTTCATCCGTTAGATCATACTATTCAACCAACCACCCACTCAATTCTAGGGTACCACTATCATCCTAACCGAGGACCACTATCATCCTAACCACACATCCCTTCATCCTACAGCCGAAAATTTATGAGTACAAATGGGTTTATACTCATAAGAGTATAGTAGCCCTAGCATATATATATATAGTCCAGCTACTATATTATTAATAGTACCAAGTGTTTGGTGCTATCGAGTTTTTCGCCGTTAGATCTATTTCTTTGACGATTTCCACCCGTTAGGTCATATTATTTAACCAACCACTCACTCAATCCTAGAAGACTACTATCATCCTAACAACACAACCCTTAATCCAAGGGCCGAAAACGCAATAGCACCAATGAATTAGTGTTATTAATAGTATAGTAACCTAGTTTATTTATATATACTATTGATAGTACCAAGCTCTTGGTACTATCGAGTTTTCTACTGTTAGATCTACCCTTTGATCATTTCCACCCGTTAGATTATACTATTCAACCAACCACCCACTCAACCCTAGTGGGACCACTATCATCCTAACCGCATACCTTTTCATCCAACAGCCGAAAACTCGATAGCACCAAGTGCTTGGTACTATCGATAGTATATATAGTAGCATATATATATATATATATATATATATATATATATAGCTAGGCTGGTATACTATCGGTAGCACGGAGGCCTCCGTGCTACCAAATTATTTTTAATGATGCAACTTCCAAATCGACGATCGGCTCAGCTAGACTTGATCTACACTATTGAAAGTGTTTGGAAATTAAATTTCATATTTTTTCGATATCATTTGGTTAGTGATCAAAAGGTCTGAAATTTGACAATTATATATATATATATATTTATATATATATATATATATATATATGTATATGTATATGTATATATATATATATATATATATATATGTATATATATGTATATGTATATATATATATATATATATATATATATATAGAGTCCGGCTGGTATGCTATTGATAGCATCAAACACTTGGTGCTACCAAGTTTTCTACCGTTAGATCTTCTCCCTTGATCATTTTTATCCGTTAGATTATACTATTCAACCAACCACCCACTTAACCCTTCGGGGCCCACATCATCCTAGCCATACATCTTTTAATCTAAGGGCTAAAAACTTAATAGCACCAATGACTTGGTGCTATTAATAGTATAGTAGCCTAGTTCTATATATATATATATATATATATATATGTATATATGTATATATGTATATATGTATATATGTATGTATATATGTATATATGTATATATATGTATATATGTATATATATATATATATATATATATATATATATAGAGAGAGAGAGAGAGAGAGAGAGAGAGAGAGAGAGAGAGAGAGAGAGAGAGAGAGAGAGAGTCCGGCTGGGATACTATCGATAGTACCAAGCACTTGGTGCTATCAAGTTTTCGACCGTTAGATTTAAACCTTTCATCATTTTCATCCGTTAGATTATACTATTCAACCAACAACTTATTCAACCATAGAGGGCCCACATCATCCTAACCGTACATTCCTTTATCCAATGGCCGAAAATCTAATAGCACCAATACTTTTATATTTAAAAGTCCCTCACGTCTGGGCTCGATATTTTTTGTAGGTCCATGACGTGGATTGGAATTAAATGGAAGAAAATTAATAATGCTAGGAGCGTGGCGTGACTAGAGCTCAGGACTTTCTGCTCTGATACCATGTTAAATAATACGAAATAACTGTCATTCTCTAAAAACTTAAGCCGATAGAGAATAATATTTAAATATTTTTATATTTAACACAAGGCTCAAGTCACCAAGAAATTAAGTAACATGCAAGAGTCCTAAGATATGCACAAGGCACTTCAAACAGAAATAACAGCTTATTAAGTTGAACATATAAAATTCCAAAAGGATTCTCAAGAAAAGTGAAGGATAATACAACATTTCGTAGTTGTATGAGTTTTGCACAATATTATACAAACTCTGAACTTTGCACAGCGTTACTTCTATGAAATGGTTTCACGGGATTAATTTTCCACAAAGTTGCACAAGTTCATCGCTGCATTTGTACAAGGACCCCAAACTGCTATGGCGTCACCCCCTCCGAAAGAAGAAAAAAGCACAAACTTCTCAAAGAAGGTCCAAGGTCTAATTAATGAATCGTTTCTCATTTTTTGAAAGGGTCGTTTGGTTAGATATAATTATAAATACAGTATAGTTGGAGATGCATTTAGTTAAAAATACAGCAATCGTAACTACATACATCTTGTTTGGTTGGATAGAGTAGAAAATATCGTAATTATAAATAATTTATTTGGTTGTATGCAGTTGAGAAATAATCTTCAAAATTTTATCATTTTATATATATTATCTGAGATTACTTCAAATGCAAAAAGAAAAAAAAAAAATTATTTAAAAAATAATTAAGAAAGCATATTTTTGTTTAAAGTTACTCTCTCCAACTGTTGCAGTTGGAACTGCGGCCGATTTGGACGTAGTTCCAACTACCGCAGTTGGGCCTCCTTACACAATTCTTACTGCAGCAGTTGGAGTTAAATATATCAATCCAAATACTGAATTTGCATTTGCATGCAGTTACAAGTATAGTGCAGTTGCAACCACATGCAACCAAATGGTCCATAATATTCGTACATTATATTACACAATCTATTACTGCAAAATTTCAAACTACCGCAGAACATCATAATGGATTTGAAAGTAAATTTCAAACTCAGAAGATTATTCTTACATTTAATTTGTTTTCAATTAAATCTCACATCCAACCCATCCAAAAGTTTTGAGAACTCTTTTAATTTTTTTATATTAAAAAACAAAATAAAAAGTGATGAGACTAAAGTGAAAATATAGCCTGTAGATGAAGAGTATATAAAATTTATACCCACTTTTAGGTATAACTGTTGCTCTTTCATTTTTGTACGGACATCAATTACAATACAATTAAGGCAAAATAACTAATCATGCTATCTAAAAAAATTTACATATATAACTATCAAAATAATAACTACTATTATTAAAAATTAATGATATTAAAAATTAATGATAATATATCTATATATATATATATATATATATATATATATATATATATATATATATATATATATATATATATATATATAGAGTCCGGCTGGTATACTATCGGTAGCACGGAGGCCTCCGTGCTACCAAGTTGTTTTCGATGATGCAACTTCCAAATCGACGATCGGCTCCGTTACTTGATCTATACTATTGAAAGTATTTGAAAACTAAATTTCATAATTTTTCGACATCATTTACCTATCAAACGAGTAGTCTAAAAATAAACGGCTGAAAATAAAAACTTCATAAAAATGATGATAAAAGACTTGAATTTAAGATCAGAGATACTGATCTTACTCTAAATAGTAAAAAATAAATTCTATAAAAATTTCATTAGATTTGAATTGTTTTACACCGTTCAAATGACAAACGCATCACATCGACCATTAAAATAGTCAATTTTGAGACCTTTTGATCACTAGCCAAATAATGTCAAAAAATTATGAAATTTAGTTTTCAAATACTTTTAATAATGTAGATCAAGTCTAACGGAGCCGATCGTCGATTTGAAAGCCGCATCATCAAAAACAACTTGGTAGCACGGAGGCCTCCGTGCTACTGATAGTATACCAGCCTAGCTATATATATATATATATATATATATATATAGTCCGGCTACTATCCTCTTAAGAGGATAGAAGTGTTTGTCCTATCAAATTTTTGACTGTTAGATCTAACTTTTAATCATTTTCAATCGTTGGATTATAATATTCAACCAACCACTCACTCAACCCTAGAAAGCCCACTATCAACCTAACCATGACCACTCTCATCCTAGCCGCACATCTTTTCATCCGAACGGTAGAAAATTTAGGAGGACGAAGGCTCCCATCCTCCTAAAAGGATAGTAGCTAGATTCTATATATATATATATATATATATATATATAGGCTATGGCTACTATACTCTTATGAGTATAGACCCTTTTGTACTCATAAGTTTTCGGCCGTTGGATGAAGGGATATGCGGTTAGGATGATAGTGGTCCCCAGTTAGAATGATAGTGGTCCCCTAGGGTTAAGTGGGTGGTTGGTTGAATAGTATGATCTAACGGATGAAAATGGTCAAACAAGTAGATCTAACGGTCGAAAATTTATAAGTATAAATGAGCCTATACTCATAAGAGTATAGTAGCCGAACTCTCTCTCTCTCTATATATATATATATATATATATATATATATATATATATATATATATATATATATATATATATATATGGTTTAAATATAATAATAATAATAAATATTATACCTTCCCAACATGAATTTCTACAAAAGGACCATCACGAACCAAGTACCGGCCGTTAACAAAACGACTGGTGGGGTTGTGCCAGTGCATGCCGTGTGACTCCACCTATGACGCGACTATTCCCGATTGCGACGCCTCATTTGGCAGATTCAGATCTAGAGCTAGCCCCCACCTCACTTGCATTATTGATATCTTAAATAATTTATATCCCCAGCTTAAATCTTAAAAATAAAAAAAAATCTCTCAAAAAGAAAACCTCTCGAAGTACAAGTACGAGTGTTTAATTAGCATCTTTCTTTTCTAGCACAGATGACAAAAAAATTTAATAGATAGTATTTGTGATTTCAAGTTCGAAGAATTAGATATAATTAATATATACTATACAAAAAAACATTTGAACTGTATATACCCATCGTTTCCATTAACCTATTAATAATCAAGTATCATTTTTTAAGTTCTTTCCCCACAATTCAAATCATTCCTATCTAGCATTGGCCAAAACCGTCTCATTAAAATCTTGTTTCGTTAGAGATTGCTTTTATGTTATGCACACAGTTAGTTAATTCGGTACGGGTATAATTCGAATAAAATTTGTATCCTAATTTTTAAATTCGGTGAAAAATACGGTTTAAAAAACGGATTCGTCAATTATTTAGATTTGCGATTTATACGAAAATTATACGTTCATCTTTTAAAAATTCAGAATAAAAAATTAGGCTATTAAATTAAATTTTTTTCTTTAAATTTATTCTATTATCATAAATAATTATAATTTGTGTAAATTTAAAACTAAAAAAATATAAAATAAAATGGATCATGTAATATATATATATATATATATATATATATATATATATATATATATATATATATATATATATATATATATATATATATATATAGAGAGAGAGAGAGAGAGAGAGAGAGAGAGAGAGAGAGAATTGAGCTCCTATGCTTTTAAAAGTACCAAGTCGTTGGTGCTTGTAGGTTTTTAGCCCTTGGATTAAAAAATGTGCGGTTAGGATGATGTGGGTCCCCTAGGGTTAAGTGGGTGGTTGGTTGAATAGTATGATCTAACGGGTGAAAATGATGAAAGGGATAAATCTAACGGTGAAAAAGTTACAAGCACCAAGTGCTTGGTGCTTTTACAAGCACCATAGCCGGACTCTATATATATATATATATAGAGCTAGTCTCCTATATTATCTATAGTACCCGGGCTCCGGTACTATAGTTGCTTTTTCGATCTTAGAATGTTCAGATCAACGATCCACACCGTTGAAACTGATCTAGGATATTTGAAGTTCTTAGGAATAAAATTTTGTAATTTTTCGACGTAGTTTACTTTGTGATCAAACCGTTTCAAAATTGTCAAATTTCAATGGTTATTATGGCGAGTTTGTAGTTTAACGGTGGAGAAGAATCTAAATTTATTCAAATTTTGATAGAAAATACTTTAAACTATATAGATGAAGGTCAACATCCTTGATCTTGAATTCGAAACTCATATACTCAAATTTTAAGAATTATTCAATTTTCACCGTTCATTTTGACATGATTTATTTACTAAGTAAACGATATCGAAAAAAACTAAAATTTTATTTCTAAGAATTTCACATACCCTAAATCAGTTTCAACGGTGTGGATCGTTGATTTGAACATCCTAAGATCGAAAAACAACTATAGTACCGGAGCCCCGGTACTATAGATAGTATAGTAGCCTCATTCTATATATATATATATATATATATATATATATAGAGTTGGGCTAGAATACTTCTAAAAGCACCAACTCATTGGTGTTTTTAGTTTTTTAGCCATTAGATCCATCATTTGACTACTAATAGCCTTTGGATCAAAACACTATTCCACCTACCCCACCTACCCCACCTACCACCACCTATCACCATCATCTTAACCCTCCAAATCTCCATCCAAGGGTTAAAAACTCAAAAGCACCAACCCCATGGTGCTTTTGAGAGTATTCTAGCTCAACTCTATATATATATATATATATATATATATATATATATATATAGCTAGGCTGCTATACTATCGGTAGCACGGAGCTACCAAGTTGTTTTCGATGATGTGGCTTCCAAATCGACGATCGGCTCCGTTAGACTTGATCTACACAATTGAAAGTATTTGAAAACTAAATTTCAGATTTTTTCAACATTATTTGACTAGTGATCAAAAGGTCTCAAAATTGACAATTTTAATGACCGATGTGATGTGTTTGTCAGTTTAATGGTGTAAAACAATCCAAATCCGATGAAATTTTTATAGAAAATTCTTTTCACTATTTATAGTAAGATCAGTACTTCTGATCTTAAATTTAAATCTTTTATCATCATTTATTATGAGATTTTTATTTTCAGCCGTTCAATTTTAGACTACTTGTTTGATAGGTAAATGATATCGAAAAATTATGAAATTTAGTTTCCAAATACTTTTAATAGTGTAGATCAAGTGTAACGGAGCCGATCGTCGATTTGGAAGTCGCATCATCGAAAACAACTTGGTAGCACGGAGGCCTCCGTGCTACCGATAGCATAGCAGCCGGACTCATATGTATATATATATATATATATATATATATATATATATATATATATATAGTCTGGCTATGGTGCTTGTAAAAGCATGAAGCATTTGGTACTTGTAAATTTTTTACCGTTAGATCTACTCTTTGGACCATTTCCACCCATTAGATCATACGATTCAACCAACCACCCACTCAATCCTAGGGGGCCCACATCATCCTAACCGCACATTCCTTAATTCAATGGCCAAAAATCTACAAACACCAATAACTTGGTACTTTTAAAAGTATATGAGCTCAATTCTATATATATATATATGTGTGTAGATATATGTTACATACACACACAACGGGAGCGAGAGTGACAAGTCCACGGTGGACCTCTCACTCAGCGCGGTCCACGAGGCTGAGTGCAGCCTCATGGATCGCGATTTCTTCCTCCGCGCGGTACGTCGCGATTTTTATCTTCGTCGCCCCTCTTCTTTTCTTCTTTTTACTGTTGATGCGTCTCCATCTTTCCTTTAAAATTGAACAGGTAAGCTTACTCGACTGCTCAGGAGGAGATGCACAGAGCTGCGGAGCAGTGGTCGCGCGACGCCGGTCCAAAAAATTTCATCCTTCCGAAGCCCCCAAATCCAAATTTTTTGAAAAAATTCATCCTTCTACTGCCGCCTCATCCGATTTTTTCGGAATATAATTCGGCGAACCCGTTTAGATCGCGAAGGAAAAAAATCACGTTTTATTCCGAATTTTTGGAAAAAAGTCGTAGACAGACCGTTTTATGCGTTTTGTCGGTGGTTCGCGAATAATACGCGTATTATACATGAATTAACTCACTAAGGTTACGCATTCTAATTAATAAAGCATGTATTTAGCAATTAATATGTTAAAATTCGCTACTTTGTATATTTCAACTCTGATGGAATTATTAATTTTCATCAACTATTAATGATTTTTAGCCAATAAAGTAATTAACTATAACAAATTTGTAATTCAACTAATTAAGAAAAATATCTTACATAAGCTTGAAGAGAACGCCCTTATTTTACGGACTCTCTCATGCAGTCTCAAATATATAGGAATAATAATATCCAATTAAAAATTTTCACCTCACACATAAGTACAAGAACAAATTTTCAACTATTATTTTTAATATAAAATTATCATATTATTCTTAATTATTAGACTCTTTGCTATCTTATATATGTTGAATTATATAAAGTCATGTTCCGAATCGATATGGAAAGTTTGATTCTAATTGGATCTAATCGTGTTCCAAAAGATTAGGGATTGTTTAGGATCACTTTAAATATAATTCCTAATAGGATCCCTAAAAGAATTTCTAAGAGGATATCGACCGCTAGATGTGAATCGGACTCGGATGGAAGGCGGAGATCGTTTCCTACTAGAATTGGAATTTTATGGTTATATAAACTCTTGTAGTTAATCTTTAGAGTTTAGAGCCTCATTTTGGAGGTTTCTCGTATGAGCTTCATTGAAAAAAATCCTAATTGAGAGAAAAAAATGTAGAGAGCTCCTGCGAGAGAGTTTCTTGTAATTCAATCTTACTTCTTTATATTTTTGTGCCGTGAATTAATCGAAGTGCGCATTGAGGTGGTTTTGCCCGTGGACGTAGGTCGACTCATAGTTGGCCGAACCACGTAAATCTTGTGTGCTTGTGTTCTTTTATTTTCTTTATTGCTTTGTTATCCTCGTGCTTATTTTTCTACGATCGTTCTCGTCTCTTACGTCTACGAAAGATCCTGTTTCCGCTGCGCTCGTGTGCTGTGTGGATTTGAGGTGTGCTCAGTAACCCCACGGCCGGTCCCTTCAATATGGCACAATATAATTAATTTTAGATATATCTATATGATATTGCTGCGCTATAGAAAAGATTTTTTATATTTTGTGGGTACTCTTGGGCTTTTCTAGCTGCATTTCTTAGGTCTAAAGGTACCCAAGACAATTCCAACCAAACAATTCTGCGGCTCTTGTTGTGTACATCCCATAGTTAGTTAATACGGATTCGGCAAAAATTCGGTACGGATATAATACGGATAAAATTCGTATCCTAATTTTTAAATTCATTGAAAAATACGGCTTAAAAAACGGGTTCGCTAATTATTCGGATATGCGAATTATACGAAAATTATACGTTCACTGATTAAAAATTCGGGATCAAAAATTCGCTTATTAAACCAAACTCTTTTTTTCTGAATTTATGCTATTAGTAAAAATACTCATAAATTTATGCTATTAAACCAAGCTCTCTTTTTTTTTGGGTGGGGGGGCGAGTGGGCGACAGGCTGGGAGCGAAAGCTGCGAAACAAGTTTCTTTTTTTTTTTCCTTTTTTTGAGCGGTGGCGATGGGTGAATGGCAAGTTGGAGCACCGAGTCGATCGGGAGTCAGGTCTGGTCGGGAGTCGGGTCCGTTTTTTTGGGTGAAAAATTCGGTATTCGCGTTTTATACGCGTATAATTCGTTTAAACCCAAAAAAAACACGTTTTATTCCGAATTTTTGAAAAAAAAACGTATACGGAATGTTTTATTCGGTATTTTAATAATACGCGTATTATACGCGAATTAACTAATTAAGGTACATCCTATCTTATTTTATACTCAGGATCATATTCAATGCGATAAATATATATGCACAATTAAACTCGACAAATTTTTCTACAACAATATACTCTATATTTATATATTCGTACAATACGATAAATCACTTCAATCTATTGTTCATGAAAAGTCATAATTGGTAAGGTTCCATAATAGTCAAAAATATATATATCTTCGACTACATATTATATCACCAGTTAGATTATAAGTAACTAGTTACTTGCATTAATTTCGAGTGCATGTGTTATTTTCCAATGCGCAATAAATTGTTTATATTTCAAGCTTAAAAGGCCACAAGTGTAGCTATATATCCAATGTTACACAAATTAAATCTCCTCTCTTCTAAAGAAGATGCCAATTGAAGCCGCAGCAAATTAAAGGATAAGAAAGAGTAGAAACTATAGAAAGGAGAAGACGACACGCCACAAAGTGTTTGAATGCAACAAACATATATATATATATATATATGTTATATAAACATATGATGTTACGCATAAAAACTTTATGCTGAATGCGACTGCCACTAACTAGCTATTTTCATGTAAGTCGGACTCGAATAAAAGATGCACTAAGAAATCATAATCAAAGGCTTAATTTGAGTATATAATCCGTCACTCATAGCAAAAGAATAGACTTGTAAGCCTTATTACTAGTAATTCGTCGCTTGTAACAAAAGGGTAAAATGTACGAATGCCTTTGACGATTCCAACGCTATCCCCATATTGCATCTTGGTCTCTATATCTCTAATTTAAACACTTCAGTTTCTAAGCTTTCGCGTACATAATGGACTTTTGTATCTGATCATTAAAAGAAATTAGACTTTTAAGCAAAATGACAAGTTAAATAAGGAAATTATTATGAGAGATCCATAAAATAAAAAATAATTAGATCTTTTTTCTACGTTTAAAAATAAAAGTATATTTAAGAAAAGTAAATATATATATATAGCAGGACTAATGTGCTATTAGGAGTACAGCAATTCTTGTGCTCATAACTTTCTAACCATCCATCAATTTTGATGAATGATTAGTATGAGAGAGAGAAGAGAAATTGATAAGAAATTAAAAAAGAAGAGAAATTAAGACATCCAATTTTTTTTCAAATTTTCTTCTCTCTCTCATCCTAACCATCCATCAATGGATGGTTTAGAAAGTTAGAAGCACAAAGGCTGCTGTGCTCCTAATAGCACAGTAGCCCTACTTTATATATATATATATATATATTTCGAATTGTTTGTTGACACGGACAAAGTAAGGAAAAACCTCTGAAATGATTTCAATATTGGACCTTGGACATATAATAGTTCCGAATCGAATCTATTTAGAAAGAAGATCTTTTGTCTCATGGTAGCCTGCTCCAGTCCCCTTACGAAACTTTCGTTATTGGGTTAGCCATACACTTCACATGTTTCTAGCGATTCACATGGCATCATTAAATGATACAAGTCTTGGATAAGAATCTACAACGCACTAGAACGCCCTTGTTGACGATATATATATATATATATATATATATATATATATATATATATATATATATATATATATATATATATATATATATATATACACCAAGTTAGAATGTTGGGATAGCTAGCTAGGACAAGTACTATCCATAAATTTTACCTTTAAAGCTAAGTAGCAAGTTATGGGATGAAAAATGAAAAAGATCGAATCTCACCAACTACTCGCATAATTTATCAGAACTTACTCGCTTTCGTTTAGATGTATCAATTAAATCTTTTTTCTTTTTCTTTTTAGTGTGTTTTTCATTTGAGCTGAGCTTAGAAATAAGAGGCCTCTCTATCTCTCTTTTTCTCTCACTCTCCCCTCTGAGTCATGCAAACCTATTTTCACAAGTTGATGTCACATTGTGCTTCCTCAAAATTGGCCAATACATCCTACCAAACAACATTAATGCAAGGGATAAGATTCCAAATCCTTTTCCCAAAGTCCTGGGTTGGGTCAGGTACAGTGTGATAGATCAACAAGATTTGGAATGTAGTGAATTCACAAATTGAGAGGTGTCAAGGTGCCATTTGCCCACATAACTCTCCTTTTGTCCTGAGACTTGTGGCAGTGAACTGTTGAGACATGTGGGACTGAACTATTTGGTTAGTGGGGTTTGATGCTTTTCCAATGCAAAGGTGTGAAAAAAAAAAAAAAAAAAAAAAGGAAAAGAAATGGTTACTTAATTACTAGTTTAGTTATTTAATTATTGGAGCTTGAAATGGAAAAGAAGGGGTAAAGTGACATGTAATTAATTACATCAAGTAATTACAGAAATATTCTAAAGTTGCTAACTTGGCTAATTCTTTGGCGTAAAATCACTACTAAAATGAAAGAAAAAAAAAATATGTGTTTGTAGAATATATTCAGAACTAGACAATATTATTCATATATATTATTATACGGATTCAATGCAAGAGTTGAACACAGTTGTAGAAACAGCTTGTAAGCATAGCATTACTCGTTGTGAGACATTAATTGTATGTTTGATTGATCGGTAAGCTATAGCACGATTTGTCGTTTTTAGGGCCGAGTGTTAATGAACGGATTTATAGATAATTTTGACTCAGATCAAATAAGCTAATGAGTTTGCATCAATGCATAGAACGTATAATAATGTCGGATCCAAAGTATATAAGCTAGTAAAATTTCTATTCAAATAAATTAATTACATAAGTCTAAGATTGGCCTTAACCTAGTTCTTTTCCTTTACTTTTTCTTCCTTTTCGTCAAAGTATGGAATAATATAATACTGCATCAAAGTATGGGTTGATTTATTAATAATAATAAAATGTTAAGATAAATAAATTGAAAGACACAATTAGGTGACCAAGGTTTCAACCATTTGTTTTAACATCTTATATATTAATTAATAAGATAATGACATCACAAGTACCAAGTTAAATCTCTCTCTCTCAAGCACACCTCGATCATTCGTGTGTTTTCAAATAGTGGAAAAGGAAATTAATCGACTCCGATAATCAGATAATTAATTTGAGTCTGACTCATTTTATTAGATTAGGATCTAAACCAGATTTGAATGCTTTTCGATTTTGGTTTTAGACATTATTAATTTAGATTCTGTAGAATTTATCCACACAAAAAAGAACATAAGCATTAGGTCCTAAGGGTGGCAATCCAGCTCGCTGTTCGCGAGCCAGCTCGTGTTCGGCTCGAAATGAGCTCGAGATCGAATCGCTCGTTTAGTAAATGAGCCGAACACGAGCTCAATTTTTCAGCTCGTTTAAGAAACGAGCCGAACATGAGCTGGGGTCAGCTCTCGCCCGTGTTCGGCTCGATAACAGCTCGAATACATATATTTAATATTTATATAATTTATATAATTTATATTTATATATAAATAAATAATTCTATATGTAAATATAAATTTTTATTATTTGATTTTTAGCCCCACTTAAATATAAAGTCCAACTCAATTATAAAAAGTCAATTTATATGTAAAATTTCAACCATTAGATCAAAGTTTAGTGGGTAAAAATCTCATAAATTTATTTTATATATATATATATATTTTTTCTAATCCTTTTAACTTGTTGTTCGTGAGCCAGCTCGTTTTCGGCTCGTGTTCGGCTCGTTTATTAACGAGCCGAACACGAGCTGAATTTTTCGGCTCGATACTTAAACGAGCCAGCTCGTGTTCGGCTCGTTTATGAAACGAGCCGAACACGAGCCGACCCCAGCTCGCTCGTGCTCGGCTCGTTGACAGCCCTATTAAGTCCAGGTCGGTTTCTGATTCACATTATAAATGCCATAAGATACTCTTTGGTTCTGAATTTAGGTATAAATACATCAAAAATCTGTCTTAAAAGTTTTATTCAATACTGTTAGATGTAAAAATATTAAAACACTGTTCTCTACTAGCTTAAACTTTTAAAGAATAACGATTATTTTGTATTATTTAACAAATACTTTACTATTTACATGAAGGATTGAAATATACACTGCAAATTATGCTTTGGGGTTTCCTAATTTGTGGCATACTATCTATATATCCCATATATTGACACTGAATTTTTGTAAGATAATTCACTTTTATAATATTTTCTTTCATTTTTTGAGATACAATACTACATCAACCTTACTCCATTACATCAATTTAATTGCGTCAAAATTAAATGATTGCGAAATATATTTTATTACAAAATTTATGCAGTTGTTATAATGCAAATAATATTGTTTATATACCACCAGATTTATAGCAACGATTTGCAATGATTCTTATTTATTGCAAAAAAATATTATTGTTGCTAATGATTATTAATTGCAATAGTATTTATTATTGGGAAAGAATGAATTTCGAGTAGTGTTGGTGGAAAAGAATTACCAGAACATGACATGTATTTAGCATTGATTTCGTATATATAAATTAACTATTTCCTAGGTATAGGTAATATTAGAGAGTAGAGCTACTATGCTATCAGAAGCACGGAGCACGTTTTCGATGTTGAGACTTTCGAATCGACGATCGGCTCTGTTATACTTGGTCTAGAGTATTTGAAGTACCTAGAAAATAAATTTCGTAATTTTTCGATATCATTTGCCTAGTGATCGAAATGGCTCAAAATCAACGGCTGAAAATAAAAATCTTAAAAAATGTGATGGCATGACACTAAAATTTTAGATCAAAAATATTGATCTTGTTTTATATAGTATAAAGAATTTTCTATCAAACTTTCACGTGATTTGGATATTTTTACACCGTTAAACTTGCAAACGGCTCGCCATGACCATTAAAATTATTGATTTTTGAGCTCCTTTGATCGTTAGGCAAATGATATCGAAAAATCACGAAATTTATTTTCTAGGTATTTCAAATACTTTAGATCAAGTCTAACGGAGCAGATCGTCGAATCGAAAGTCCCAACATCAAAAAAGAGTTGGAAACACGGAGGGCTCCGTGCTTCCGATAACATAGTAGCTCTACTCAATATTAGAAAAGTTATATATCAAAATATTTTTTTTTTAGAGAAAGGTAGCATGCTACCCGCTTCGTTTATTTTATTTAGAAATAAACTTAGCTGGAAATGTGAATCAACTAGTATTCGAACTCGGGACCTCGGGTACCAACCACCAAGTCCTTTGCCATTTGAGCTAGGGACGGTCCCTATCGCAAGTGGCAAAGAGCTTGGTGGTTGGTACCCGAGGTCCCGAGTTCGAATTCTAGTTGATTCACATTTTTAGCTAATTAAGTTTATTTATAAAAGAAATAAGCGAAGCGGGTAACGTGCTACCTTTCTCTCTCAAAAAAAAAAGTGCCTTTTTAGATTGGCTCGTAAAAAAATATGACATTACTTTCTTTGAAACCCGTGGTTCCTGTCTCAACACGATCTTTGCGTTGTTCGTTTTCTTATTCTTTAGGGAAGGGGTATTGGAAAGTTATTAGAGTGTTTGTCGCACTAATTAAGCAGCATTGCATCAAATAGCACAACCTACAATCGATAAATCAAGCTACAAGAATTTTCCTTAATATGTGATTGTGAGTATTAATTAAGATAATAACCAACAGTAATTTGATAAATAGCATTGAAAAGATGTTAAACAAGCGGTTGCGACGAAAATTTGAACCTACCAATCAAATAATATAAAACTAAAAAGAATAAAAAAAATATTCTCGTTTGAATTTGGAAACACATTACTGTTAGTACCAGCGTCTTGAATCTTCTACTTACTTATTAAGGTGCAACTATTTCCACACAAAATAGGTTTTTTTTTTTTTTTTGAGAAACACAATAAATAGGCTATCTGATTTTACTAGAAATAGCAATGGATCAGCTTTGAATTAATGCCATAACAATTCAACTAATATTAATGGGGTGCTAATCCCAACCCTTTATAATGTTGAGGAGCTCATAATTTAGATAGTGCAATTTCGCACCCAATAAAATAACGAAAAGTGTAAAAAAAATAATAATCTATCACGCTATATTACAGTAGAGTTAGGAAAATTTGGGAGAGAATTGAGAGAAATTGAGAGTGACACGTGACTCCCAATCCTATTTTTTAATAATAATATTATAAAATTAAGATCTAATCTAATAATTATGATCGGAACCATATAAAAAAGCTGTGTATAAAAAATTATAAAATTTAAAAATATTTTATAACATGGTTAATGGCAATTCCACAAACTTTCCATCAACAACTTTGGAGCCACGATTCATGGATCTACCATCGATTCTCAAACTCATCAACATTTAGTCTCTTCACATCACGAACCTCCGACTAATACTAGTTCAACTCACCACATGGTAACTCGACTACGTGACGGGGCAATCGAACCTATGAAATTCACTTTTGATACCAAAGAAGAGTTCGACCCAATGCTTTATTTATACCCTAGTTGATCGGGACTAAACATCCTGCTTCTTATATTGCTTCTGTATGCGCTAATGAGCCAACTTGTTTCTTTCAAGCACAAAAGAATCCAAAATGGAGCTAGGAAAGCTATGGTAGAAGAATACGGCGCCCTTGGGACCTTGTACCTGTATCTCATACATAACACATTATTGGATGTAAATAGGTTTTTAAAATCAAACAAACAACAGATGGTTCAACTGAACGGTACAAAGCCCGCCTTGTTGCAAAAGGTTTTGACGCAAGTGGCAAAGGGCTTGGTGGTTGGTACCCGAGGTCCCAAGTTCGAATCTTAGTTGATTCACATTTTCAGCTAAGTTTATTTCTAAAAAGAAATAAACGAAGCGGTTAGCATGCTACCTTTCTCTCAAAAAAAAAACGAGTTAGATTTTGTCGACACATTTAGTCTGGTTATTAAACCTGTTACATTATACGCACAGTTTTATCTATAGCTTATTATCGGGCTTAAAGAATAGTTTAAAGTGTAAAAGGTTGATGTGTGGATTGATTTCACCCACACCCTTGATGCCAAAAATTTACAACCCATTCTTTGAATTTAAGAGTGGGTTATCACTTTGTTAACAAGATGATAACTTTGAATATACAACAATTAAAATATGGCTTTTCGAGGGGCTTAAGCTTTTGGTACAAATGGTTATTTTTAACCTTTTGGCATTAATGGTTAGTTTATGTAGTACTAGATTAGGAGGTCAAATCCAACCAAACTAAAGACCATTAAAACGGAATCTTTTGAAGTAAAGTTTATTTTCACAGATAAAGGCCATCTATTTTCCTGTATATACCACTTTATCATTGATGCGGCCAATTTAGCATTAGTGTTTCTGAAAAAACTGTGACTCAATCAAACTGAGCCAAAAATTTCGCTGAGTTCGATAACTTTTACGATCGGCGTGAGAAATCTTTAAACGGACATGAGTACTTTTCACCCGAGGATTTGATTTCAGCGTGCAACTTCAATTCAGAAAATACTTTTCGAAATCTACGCGTCAAATGCGCAGCCATTCTATCCGAGTTTGGGACCCAAATTCAATTGGTGCAGCCTTCGTTTTTACATTTTTAAATTATTTCTGAAAAGTTATGTATTTTTTTTAATTTTTAGTCTGATTATTTAATTATTTCTAAATTGATTAGATTTGGAAATTAATATATTAGAATTTATTATCTTCGTCTAATAGAATCAGTACTTCGTTTATCATATCTTTCCGCCATTATGCTTCTTCTCTCTCAACGCGGTTTAAGCCCGAGTCAATCATCTGTCTAAATATTATTCAGATTCCCTTTTCCATAATAATCTGAAAAACGTTGAGTTTGTATTCGAGTTGTATACTTGCATGCCATCTTTGAGGAAACTTGCATGCATGCCTGATGAAAAACCAAGTTTGAATTCTACACTCAATATATAGTTAGTTTCAATGCTTCACTCAATAGGGTAATATATATGTACCTAACACTCATGGCTCTTCACGTCTAAATTTGCATATTGGAGAGGCTGCTGTACGTACATATACACTATCCTGATCTGTAAAGATGGAAAAGATGGGAGTGTTTTAAAACTCGGGTCGGCCCAGCCAGTCAAACCAATGTCAAAATTGGTTCAGTTCAACCCATAAAATCGGACTAACTTAAAACCTGCTTTGACCCTTTCAGACCAGTGGTTCAACTAGTAAACCAACCTAATTTTATAACAACCGACAGTATTTCTTTTTATTTTATATTTTAATAATTAATTAGAAATATGCATTAATTTTTAATAATCTACACTTTAGATATATTTTTAATTATATATAATATAATAATATTTAAATATAATATATAATAATATAGTTAGTATATATTTAAGATTATATACAATATAAAAACTAATAATTAAGTATTTATTACGTCATACTAATGTCATTGAACCCAGTGGTTGAAGGTTGAGCTAGTCGTAAACAGTTTTGAATTTTAAATTATTGAAAGAAGCCTTGTCTTTTTGGGAAAATTATGTATTGTAATGGGAAGAATGGTAGCATATTGATGCTTCGAATTTTTTTTATAAATGAATTTGGCTGAAAATATGAAATAACTAGGTTTGGAACTTATTATTATAAAAAATATTGTTTTAATAAAATATTATAAAAATAATTGGAAATAAATTTTTTAGATGGTATGAAAAAACAGATCAATAAGAAATCTACAACAAACGTGGTGGGCAAGGTGAAGGCACTCCATGTTGCTTGATCATAGGGGAAAGGGGATTAATTGCTATTTACATATAAGCTTTTTTCACTATAGTACCCATTAATTTTGCATATTTTACTGCAAAACTTTTTTTGAGAAAAGGGTAGCACGCTACCCGCTTCATTTATTAGAACGATGAATTAAGCTACATGATTGAAGCATCAAAGGCCTCTAAAGTAACGACGAAAAAAAAAAAAAAAACACTAGTGCTCTTTGGCCGAGAGAATTTGCCATACTGCAATTTTAATCGGGACTAGTTACACTTTGGAGTAGAAGTAATGGTAATTTTTTTGTTAACAGAAAATGCTTATTATTCATTTGCGAGATGCTTTTTTCTTCTTTTTTTTCGTAGCTGTCGATGTTAGATATTTTTTTTAAAGAAAGGTAGCACGTTACCCGTTTCGTTTATTTCTTATAAAAATAAATTTAACTAGAAATGTGAATCAACTAGGATTTGAACTCGGGACCTTGGATACCAACCACCAAGCTCTTTGCCACTTGCGCTAGAGACGGTCAGTGTCGATATTAAATGAAGGTCTGTGGAAATAAAATATGTCGGCATATAGGACAAAAAATAATTGCACTACGATAGAAACCCCAATCGAGAAGGATCTACGTAGAGCGAAGGTACATAATTAAAAATATTATGCCATGAACCAATAATAAGTGCCCGTTATTCTCTGTATTAATTGTCAACAATGTATTTTTTGTGTGGAACAATATCAACAATGTGAAACAATTGATTCCATGTTTTAGAGTATGTTTAGTACTCTTTGATGCACTACTCTAATGTACTCTTCTTTTCCTGTGTAATGGAAATGGGATCCAATTCTCTTCTTTTCTATGTAATGGAAATGGGATCCAATACTGTTTCCTTCAAGAGCCAAAAATAACAGGTGTAGTACTCTTCTCTTTCTTTTTAGTGAAAATGATGAGATCCAACACTGTTTCCCTTCAAAAAAATGAAAAAGGGTAAAAATATGTTTAGATTATTTATGAATCATTCTTTGTAAGATCGATTTAACAAATATGTTAGCTAATTAAGGGGCTAGTATTCTGCTCAGTGGTGGGTGGTCGGATTGGGTCGAATCATGTTCCTAAATCACAATCGAGAGGTATTGTATCTGTACCTTTTAAACAAATTAATTATATCTTTTTAACAGCTCAAACTTTTGAAGTTGATAGTTAGCGCCAATGATGCGACAAGATAATATGACGTGAAGGCTCATTCTTAATCCTCTTGTTTCAAAGGGGTTATTAATTTAATTTCAACATCAATTCAATTTCACCATTCGTCATTTCCATTTTTATATAACTCACCCGATTTTCCTTTCCTTTTCCTTTTTTTAGTTTTTTTTGAATTATTGCCAATAGATCAAACTAATCTATTAGTATCCGATAAGGCTGAAAAAAATTAAGTTATTTAAATAAATACTTACAGAGTTCGAGTCCCCACTATCTAATAACCTCTATGATCAGAACAACCGATTCATTTGGATTACAAAATATTCCTCAACATAGACTCAACTATTCCACACTAAAACTTTTCATAATTAATTTCTAAATTTAGTTTTCTAATTACCAAGCAACTTAATCTAGGAATTAGAACTCTTTGTAATTAGAAAATGTGTACTTCCTAATGTTTGATAAGAACAAGCAAAGTACTAAGAACAAAATACTAGGCACTTGCATTTTTCCTATTTTGTGTTTATTCCAAACAATTTTCCCTTTCACTTAAAAAAAGTGTGGGCCTGGTTCTCTCTTCAGTCCTTCTCTCTTTAGCCCCTTCCCACACTCAACAACATGTCAACAACCTCACTTTGTTAAAGATGCCATTGTACTCACCTGGTGCACCAAAAACTGATCTTCCAAACTACCTTTTAAATTTATCAAAGCAAATTCCATAATATTTGTGGTGATGTATATGAATTCAAGAGCAAAAAAGACTATATATTAGGATTAAAAAAAACTTCTAGATTCATATGTAATAGATTAAGACCATGTTTGAATGTTGAAATACAATATTCAATAATAACTTACAATAATTTTTTTTTTGATATGACTACAACTAAGAGTGTGATTTTTGTTTATAAACATTGATAGGATAACGTGTTTTACATATAAAGTAATTTATTTTATTTGAGAAAAGTAACTCGAATGCTGAATACAGTATCCATTCCAGAATACGACGAAAAATAAAAATAAAAATTACATAATATTTAAATAATATGTAAAAATAATAAAGTATTAAAATAAAAAAGTGATAGACAACAGTGGGATAACTGAACTTTTTTTAAAATTTATGTCCTGATACTCACTTAACATGTGTGGACAAGTTTAGGTCTAACCTCTCTCGCATTCTTTGGAAAAAAAAAAAAAATCTAGAATATATCAGTTATATTGCTGATGTGGTGTCATCACCTAATCGAATTATTTTTTTTGGGTTTATCCGTCCCATCATGATTATTAGAAAAATATTTTTATCGTACTTTTTACTCAAAAAGAAAGATATATAATTAGTTATTAGGGTTAATTGCATACATGTCCCCGTAAACATAACGAATTACAGATATATCCCTGCAGAGTTCAACTTTCATTAGTTATCCCTACAAAAGTCCTAATGTATGCAGAAATATCCCTACCGTTAGGATCCGTTAGAGAAATTTAGTTAACCACAGTTAAAATGCCTAACCATGGTTACTTAATAAGGTGAATTGACAATTTTGCCATTCTTCCTCTTCCTCTTCCTTTTTCTCTTCCTCTTTTGCTTGTCGACGTGGCCCCATCTCGCCGGAGAGGTGGAACTCGGCCACCGGGGAGAGCGGAGCGGAGGTCGGAGTGGTCGTCGTCGCCGCCGCCGGCGAGGGAGGAGATCGCGGCGGGCGATCGCCTCCGCCGCCTCGTCCTTCTTCTTCTTCGTATCCAGCTTTTGCAGGAACATATTTATGAGGGTAAAAATATCATTTCACGAGCCTGATGTTAAAAAATAAACAGTTCTCTAACGGTAACAAACCAGAGGGACATTTCTGCATACATTAGGACTTTTGTAGAAATAACTTATGAAAATTAAATTTTACAGGAATATATCTGTAATTCACTATGTTTGCAGAGACCTGCATGCAATTAACCCTAGTTATTAATAAATAATATTGTGTGATTGATACATAGTAGAATCTTTCCATTCTTTTGGGGACCCCCACCGCGTCGCCCCGACGCTCCCTCCACCCCAAACAAATCGACAGTTACACACCACCACACCACTCTCCCCATTAGTTGGTCCCCCCTCCACACCCACAGATATTTCCCCAATATAAACTACTACATCCCCAATAATATAATTCCACTCTTTCCCATACCATTCCCGTGTGCTCCTCACTCATCTCTCTCTCTCCCCCACTCTTCTTTTCCCTCTCAAAAAAAAAAAAAAAAAAAAAAAAAAAAAGAAAAAAACCATCAACCCTTTATTAGAAAACTAGGTGCTATCCATAAAGCGATATAATATAAACAAATATATATACAACAGGAAAAAGGAAAAGAAGATAACAGAGATTGTATTCTATTGATGGCGAGGGCCGCGGTGGCGGAGGAGGACGAGGAGAGGAATCTGGTACTGGGGAAGTACGAGATGGGGCGGGTGCTCGGGAAGGGGACGTTCGCGACGGTGTACCACGGGCGCGACCTCCGGTCGGGGGAGAGCGTCGCGATCAAGGTGATCGGCAAGGACCGGGTGCGGCGCGACGAGGGGATGATGGACCAGATCCGGCGCGAGATCTCCGTCATGCGCCTCGTCCGCCACCCCAACGTCGTCGAGCTCCGCGAGGTCATGGCCACCAAGTCCCGCATCTTCTTCGTCATGGAGCTCGTCCGCGGAGGCGACCTCTTCGACCTCGTGTCCAAACACAGCCGCGGCCTCCCCGAGGACCAAGCCCGCCGGTACGCTGAACAACCGTTTTTCTCTAAAAACTTAAATCGTTAAAAAAATAATATCTCAATATTTTTATTATTAATACTTTTTGGCACAAACTTCTATGTGGATATCGTGAAAATCCGTAATATATATTTTACTTTAAAAAGTTTTGAGCTAGTAAAGAATGGTATTTTAATATTTTATTTAATTTATAGGTATTTCCAGCAGTTGATTGCCGCGGTCGACTTCTGCCACAGCCGCGGGGTATGCCACCGCGACTTGAAGCTCGAGAACTTGCTGTTGGACGCAAGCAGTAACACCTTGAAGGTGTCCGACTTCGGCCTCTCGGCGCTCCCGGAGCAGCTGCGGCACGACGGGATGCTGCACACGCAGTGCGGGACGCCGGCGTACGTCGCGCCGGAGGTGCTGAAGAAGAAGGGGTACGACGGCACGCGCGCCGACATGTGGTCGTGCGGCGTCATTCTCTTCGTGCTGCTCTCCGGCTACCTTCCTTTCCAGCACGAGAACATCATGAAGATGTATAATAAGATCTGTCGGGCCAAGTACCAGCTTCCGCCGTGGGTCTCCGCTGACGCCGGCCGGCTTATCGGGCGGCTACTCGTAGTCGACCCGGAGAAGCGGATATCGATCGCGGAAATGATGCAGCTCCCTTGGTTCAAGAAGGGGCTCCCGCGGCCGATATCGTTGGGACCGAGGACGGCGGTGGCGGAGGAGGAGGAGGAGACCGGGGATCGGGAATTGGATCCGGTGGCGGCGGCGGAGGATTCGCCGAGGTCGTACAACGCCTTTGAGCTGATATCGGCGATGTCGTCGGGGTTTGACCTGTCGAGGATGTTCGGGAGCGAATTGCGGCCGGGGGGGACGGTGTTCACGGCGCGGTCGGCGGCGGGGAGGGTGATGGAGAGGCTGGAGAAGGTGGGGAGGGCGCTGGGGTTCAGGGTGGAGAAGTCGGTGAAGGCGGGGTGGAGGGTGAGAATGGAGAGGCCCGCCGAGGGACGGAAAGGGCGGCTCGCGGTGACGGCGGAGGTGTTCGAGGTGACGCCCGAGGTGGCGGTGGTCGAGTTCGGGAAGGACGCCGGCGACACCCTCGAGTTCGCCCGCTTCTGCGAGCACGACGTCCGGCCGGGGCTCAAGGATATCGTGTGGGCGTGGCAGGGCGACCCTCCGTCCCCGCCGACGCAGAGGCCAGTAGTCGCTTGTACGACCGCTGACGATTCAGCGGTAGTTGCCTAGAGCCGGCGTAGATTTTCTGCAGCTCCGGTGTGTGAAAAAAAATTTCTACATAGACATTGATCGATCGAGTCATCATTTATTAATTCTGCGCACTGGATTGTAAAAAATCTGAGCAGGTGATAGATAGGTGAAGTCATTGACCCAAGTATTTTTATGGGCTACACTTCCATATGTGGGTTTTGTGTGACTCCAGATTGTACATAGTTTTGTGTGATTTTTGGTGGATATATTACCTGTTAGTGTGGTAATATATGAACATAATTTTGGGCCAGGGTGTAGATATAGAGGCAAAGAGCAAATCAATTTTGGATTTAAATATATATATATATATATATATATATATATATATATATATCATTATATATCATTTTGGGTAAAGTACTTACCTATAATTTTATTTGTTTTGAGAGAATTAATTTAAGTAATGAACTCTAGTTGTGATAATTATATTTGGAACTAGTTGTATCTACACAACATGTTAGGAAAATATAGAACCACTCCCACCACACTAATTCTATTTGTATATAGATTGGTTGGGTGATAAAATTAAGTTGTGTTTATTTTGATCGAAGTCAGGGTTGAAGTGGCTGAATTTTCGTAATCGGAGATCACTAGCATTTCAACGGAATTGCGCAGTTCAAACTTTCGTGAGGCTTACATGGGCCACAGGCGTGAATTCGTCTTATGAGGCAGTGAGTTTGCGTACAGCGCGAACTCACAACGTCGTGCTAAAGAAGCGTAAAGTCGAGCTCCACCGTACGGCCCGAAACTCGCCGAGTTCGATGGGGTGTAATTCCGAGTTACCAAACATGCCCTTGATTTGATGGGAGATATTATTAGGAAGTTATTATTGCATACATCAACTATCCCAGATGCATGTAGAGTTAATGTGTAGACACAACATCACTGTCAAATATTACAGCTAGGAAATTAAGTATGCTAACTATTTATACTTTTTTTTTATTATTTAAATAGTTTTACTGTTTGTTTGTTTCCCTTACAGAGAATAACACTATATGTCAAATTACTATTTAAACAGTATAATTAATTAGGTAATCACTATTTATATTAATGATTCTCTAGGGTTGAGTGGGTGATTGGTTGAATAGTATGATCTAACGGATGAAAATGATCAAAGGAGTAGATTTAACGGCCGAAAATTTATGAGTACAAAAAAATCTATACTCATAAGAATATAATAGCCGGACTCATATTTTCTAAAGATTTTTTTTTTTATATTTAGTAGGATAAGAAGTACCACATACAAGTTTTTTCTTTCAAGACGAAATATTATTTCAGATATTTGCAATAGTAGGATCTCGAAGTCTCTTTCAATATCTTATTGAGACAGATTTGTATACGAACCATGTCATTTTCGCTCTTTGAGCCTCCTTTAAATTCGTCATTTAAAGCGCTAAAAATATTTGGACGAAAAATTCCTAAACCAAAACTGTTGCAGCTGAAAGCAAAAGCAGATGAATGGTCCATTTTTAGCCCAATTGATAGGCTTTGGTAGGCAATATTTGGTAAGGATATGTTGTCTTTATTGTCAAGGTTCAAGAATTGATTGATATACACTTTACATGTTGTAAGTTTAAACTCAGAGAATATGCACAAGCTATAGCGGGGACGAAATTAGAATTTAGATTCAGGAGGGAGACAAAAATATATAATACATTTATCATAAAAAGATTATTATAAAATAAGTAATAATAAAAGTTTGATGTACAAAAAATACCAAAAAAAAAAATCAAAAAAATTTGTCTGCCAACTTCAAAAGTTAAAGTTGGGCTCGAGTTCTTTTAAGTCACAAAATTCGTCGATGGTTGAATCAATAGAAAACTTCTCGATAATTTTTTTTTTTTTTTCACTGCGTACGATTATAGAGAAGTTATCGGTCTATAAATTTTATGAGGAAAAATTTTATAGAATGCTTCTTAAAAACTAAAATTCATTATATTTTATTTTTTATCACGCCTAATTAATTAGAAATTTATATGGCAATATTGTGGGCTTCAACATGACTCCGTTCCTGAGCTATAGGTAGTTATCGCTGAGGGGTTGCTTGGTTTTTCAAAAAAAATGTGAAAAGTAATTTCCGAGAAAATTCTTTGTACAAAAAGTTTCTTTTCTAGTTTTTCTCGTTAGTTTAATAAAAAAATAGTTTTTATTGAATAGTTATTTTGTAAAATTTATAGAAAACTAATGTTTTTATTTTTTTATTTTTTCATAAAAACGAGATCTCTATAAAATTTGAAAAAATTTGAAAAAAAGTTACTTTTTCTTAAAGCAAACCATAATAATAATATATGGACAAAAAAAATAGTTTTGGCGCACTTACACCACATCATTTATAATCAATCAATCATATCTCTCTTGTTGAGATAAAAGTATAATAAAAATATTTTTTTAAAATTCATGATAGGATGGGTGAACTCCGGAGGACCTATATGATTGATTGGAGATACCGCATCCCAATACAATCCCTGTGGTTTCGTACTTTCTCACTTAAGTACCATGTGGTTTAAAACGTATCACTTTAGTATCCTGTGGTTTGGTTATTCTCTTTTTTTGTTATCTTTTCGTTAATTTTTTCGTTAAATTATACAGAAAAAATCTCAAATATCTCACATATGGTTTATCGAATATTCACTTTATTATTCTGTAGTTTTAATTTTCTCATTAATTTAAAAAAAAATTAACGAAAAGATAACAAAAAGAGAATAACCAAACCACAAAGTATTAAAGCGATACGTTTTAAACTACAGGGTACTAAAGTGAGAAAACACGAAATCACAGTATTTGAAGTTATCCCTAGTTATATTTCATTCTAGACTTTTTCCATCAACATAGTGTACTCGCTGTGCACGTGTCATCATATCATGGTAATGAATGTCACATTTAAAGCCTTTTTTTGTTTCAAGATGCTTCAACTACACGTCCCTTGGTGGGAATATAAAATAGATATTTGATTAAGGTGTGAGTTCGCATGAAATAGTTAAAGGGAAGGTGACAGGGAATAGGCGGTGACGTAGAAAACGACCCATACTTAATTACCCATTTCTAGTACATCCTACTATCTATTTCTTCCTACTCTATTATTTTTTTAGTTTTTAATGTTTTTTAATACAAAGAGTTGAAAATTTCGGCTCGTGTTCGTCTTATTTATTAATAAGCTGAGCAAGAGCTGACTAGAAAATAGAAAGTTAGATTGTCAGCCTTACTATTCGATGAAAAATTGAAAGAATATTAGAATATTAGAATATTAATGTTAAATATAAAAATACAAAAAATACTGTTCTCGGCCAGCTTAGGCTTCGTTTGGTTCGGGGATAAGTAAGAATTGTCTATTCCAGGGATAGGGTTAAGTGCAGGGATAAGTCGAGGGTAGACAAATTTTGCGTTTGGATGAAAATTGGGTTATTCCCGAGAATAAGAAAAATAGCGTTGCGTTCGTTAAGGTGAAATAAAAATAATAATGGATAGTTATAAATAGAAAATAATAATATTGCCCAATATATTTGAATTTAAATTTTTAAAATTTAAATTTTTAAAATTTAAATTTTAAATTTTAAATTTAAATATATTACTTTAAAATTTCAAAAATTTTAAAATAAAATTTAAATTTAAAAATCTTAAATTTAAAAATTTGAAATTTAAGATTAAATTTAAATTTAAAATATCAAATATCAAATTTTAAATTTAAAAATTAAAAAAATAATAATTTAAATTTAAAAATTAAAATTAAAAAATTTAAAATTTTAATTTTAAGAATCAAATTTTTAAATTTAAAAAAATTAATATTTAAAATTTAAAATTTAAATTTAAATTTAAAAATTAAATTTAAAATTTAAAATTTTAATTATAAATTTAAATTATAAATTTAAATTTAAAAATTAAATTAGGGTGGGATTACTTAATCCCACCCTAATTCCGGGGGGGCACACCTTGTGGAGTTTGTTAACCCCAAAAAAGTGTTTGGGGTTATCCCACCCCCCTAACCCCGAACCAAACACTATCTTAGAGAATAACAGTTGTTTCATATGATTTAACATGGTATCAGAGTAGGAGGTCCTGAGTTCGAATCATACCAAGCCCCTAACATTATTAATTTCCTCCTATTTAATTCAAGTTCACGTCATGAGTTTACAAAAAGTTTCGAGCCCAGACGTAAGGGAGAATGTTAAATAACTGTTCTCTATCAGCTTAAGGTTTTAGAGAATAACAGTTGTTTCGTATTATTTAACAATTAATCTAATAATTGAAATTCACGAATTATAGGTTTCTTTATATTTGAGTTGGCGTATAATTCACATAATAAAAAATTGTCTCACACGAGTTATCTCAAAGCGAACACAAGCGAGCTAATCCCAACTTGTGCTCGACTTGTTAATATTTCGAGCTGAAAAATTTAGCTCGCGTTTGGCTCGTTTCTTAAACGAGTGGTCGATCGTGACGAACACAAGCCGGCTTACGAATAGCGAGCTAGAATAGCGAGCTAGATTGCCAGTTCTAATCCCAAGTAAATCACTACTTTAAACGGTGGTTGTTAAATCTCTAAGGTCATTTTAAAGTAGAAGAATACTTGAACCCCTCGACAAATTATAAGGTCATTTTAAAGTAGTCCTTTATTTTGTTTTTATTAACATCTTTATTTAGTTTTATTTATTTTAGCCCAAGTTATTTTTCTAAACTAAATTACAAATTTGTTAAAGTATTAATTTTGTTACCTGCCAATGAAAAATAGCTAATATAATTTATAGTTCAGAAAACCCATTAAAATAAGTTAATTGCCATAAAGTAGTGTTGGATTTAGTAAAATTACTTAAAATAAAAATAGTTCAAAGAGTCCAAAATAAAAAGGGTCTTCAAACAGGCATATAAATCAGGGTTTTGTACCCTGTAAACTCATATTCAAAAAAAAAAAAAAAAAAAAGTTAAGGAGTCTACTTCAAAATATCTACTACCCAATCTATGGAACAGTGATTCCATCAATGCACTCACTGTGGTAATGGTATCTATCACAGAACTTGTTATCTTTTTTTCATTTTGTATCAAGTTGCTAAAGATATATATGGACAAGTTAATTTAATAATGACATTTTATCATCTGTTATGAGTAGTACTTAGTGATGAATTAAGAGAGGCTTAGATAGAAGTAGCTGGGTAGGATAAGGTCTGAGGACTTTAATTAAAAAAAACAAAAAACAAAAAAGGTTCAAGGAATCATAGTTCAAGATAGAGGAAAGTAATCAAATTATGAAGTATATGTGTAAAATATACATATACATATATATATATATGCATATATATTGAATGGAGAATAATATTGATGGTGTGAGAATTGCGTTACTATCAATTTTTTGACCATTAAACGCTTAGGACTTTTAGTAGGGATTGGTAAAATAATTTAAGGATGAAAAAGTTGATAGTAAACACTATTCATATACTATCAGCAGTATACTAACTCAACTATATATATACATAGTTTTGAGCTCCTATGCTTCTAAAAGCACCAAATCATTAATGTTTGTAGGTTTTGGCCTTTGGATGAGGATTTATAGGATTAGAATAATAATGGCATTCTAGGGTTTGGTGGGTGGTTGGTGAAATAACATAACCTAAGGGTTGAAATTGGTCAAAAGGATAAATCTAATGGTGGAAAACTTATAAGCATCAAGTGTTTAGTGCTTTTAAAAACATCATAACCGGACTATATATATATATATAGAGAGAGAGAGAGAGTAGGGCTAATGTGCTATTAGGAATACAGCAGTCCTTGTGCTCCTAAGTTTCTAGCCATCCATATTGACATCACTGTAACCTCTTATGCCATTTTTGGCAGCAAATGAAATTAGGGCCTATTTGATCACGCTTCCGAGGCTACAGGCTGCAGAAGCGGGGCCACTTGGCCGGCGGAGGCCTGCAGAACAAGAAATACATGGCTGAGAGGAGTGCTCTTATTTGGTGTTATACTCAACTGTATCGTTACGCACATCGCAATGGAGACTAGTTCCAAATCGGCCCAGTAAAATTCTATTTTACTTGATGAATATACACAATTAAAGTGCTTGTTTTGACTTTTCCTGCAAAATAGGTTCTTAATCCAAGTAGCAGCAATGGGGAGACTTAGCAGTAAGGCCCAGTTTAGATGAAAAGCCCAAATTTTAGGCCCAATTCATAAATTATTCCACACCAAATTATGTTGTGATCGCCCACATAAACATTGGGTAAAGACCTAGCCCATAATTAAATAAAAACGAAGATGAAATTATTATAGGAATGAATTGGGACCTTTTCATGCAAAAATTAATATAAAGAGTATTAATACTCAAGTATATATTAAGGTTTTTCATGGATTCATACTTGATACATTCATAGTTTGGGTAAATGGAAATAATTAACATGACAATGTTTATTTCTGTGTAGTTAATTACAGGTATAGACCACACTATGGATAATGTTGTAAGATTGGTACAGGTACATATATAGTCCTTGAGATAAAATTATTTGTATTAATTTAGAAGTATATACAATATCCAATTTTCAAATATCACAAAATCTCAATTTTTACAGAAAACTAATATTAAAAGAACATGCGACTTTTTAGAAAATGATATAAAAAGAAATTCTCTTCTTTACTCTCTTCATATATATAAAAGTACTTTAGTTTTAAAGTATAGTTGTGAGGGTAATCTGCGAGGTGAGATCACTCCATCCGCCGTTTATTATACGGCTGGCCTGAATCTTACGGCCGAACGAACAGCGAATGGAGGGTCTCAAAAAATTTTGATTCTACCGCAAGTCCGACCAATAATGTGTTACAAGTCATGTATGGTGCGCACTGATTGGCTAAAAGCGTGTCTCGAGACATTGTCAACGAATCAGTGGTGGGTTATAAAAAACTGTATGTCAGGTAGAGTCACCTCAATTTCAACTTATTTCTAATATGCGCAAAAAAAAATTTGTGCGCGGATATAGAAAGAAACTACACCCCTTTAATTTGGATCAGCACAACGGCTACTTCAACATCAGTATGAATTAAAAAAAGAAAAAGACCAAAGGAAAATAATCATAAATTTCTCAAGGCAAGTGAAAAAAAGCGAAAAAAAAAAGAAAAAAAAAAGCAAGTAGACGACGTCGAGCATGCTGACGTGGGAGATGACGTCAAATCCGACGTCACCCGGTTGCATAACGCGCACGTAGGTGGGGGGCGACGTACGCGAGCGCGACGCGTCGACGGACGCTGATCGAGTGGCGGGCGCAAATGGACGGTGGATGTGAGGCGGGAGTGGGGCGGGAAAAGTATTAAAAAAAAATAAAAGTAAAAGGAAAAGGAAAAGGTTGCCACTGGAGAACGTACGTTCGCCATTGACTTTGACCGCCGCTGGACCCACAGAGGTATACACGCACCAAATTATAGCTTTGTTAAACAATAAACACCCACCTCATTCACCTTCACGTCTCCGTGCACTCATTTTTTCCAGAAAAAACTTCAAATATCATCTATATAGTTTCGCACTTTCTCACTTTAATATTTTGTAATTTAAAATGTATCACTTTAGTACGTTGTGATTTTGTTTGTCTCTTTTTTTTACTTCTTTTGTTAATTTTTTTGTTAAATCAGTGAGAAAATTAAAACCACAGGTACTAAAATAAATATTCGATAAACCAGAGGTGGGTTATCTGAAGTTTTTTCTATATGATTTAACGAATTAATGAAAGAAACAAGAAAAAGAAAAAAACGAAACCACAGGGTACTAAAGTTACACACTTTAAACCACAGGGCACTAAAGTGAGAAAGTGCGAAACCATATGGGTGGTATTTGAAGTTTTCTCTTTTTTCAAATGGATTAATTGCGTATAGTTCTCTATAAATATATTCCAATAAATTTTAACTTTTATATTTATTCCTTCAAAAGTTCTAACATTTTCAAATATACTCCTGCCGTTAGGATCCGTTAGAAAAATATAGTTAACCATAGATAAAATACTTAACTCTACTTAGTGAAGGAGGTATATAAATTGATCTTTTTACTCCTTTTATATTATTTGTGATGGCAGAAAGGAAGAAGATGACCGTTGAAAATTTTTCGAAGGATATTTTTGTATAATTCTAGCAGTTGGGACTTTTGGAGAAACATATTTGTGATGGCAAAAATATCATTTCACTTATTCCTCTGTTAAAAAATAAACAGTACTCTACACTTGACTTTTGCATGGATAAATATGAAAAGTCGAACTTTCTAAGAATATAGTTGCTCTTCGATATGTTAACAAGGAGCTGTATGAAAATTAACCCTTTGTATAATTGTATTACACCTCTTAAAATTTTACTTTTACTATCCGAACTTTCCATTTATTTGATTTAAATAAGTTAATAATATTTTAATTTTAAAATTTAAATTAATTATCTTAATAAATTTATAGTGATAAGAATTACATAAAATATACTAACTAAATGTGTAAATTAAGATGAACTCCACATTCTAATTTTGGAGTCAAAATATTGTTGACTGACTCAAATCAAACAAATTGAAAGGTAGCATAAAAACCTGATAAACTTAGAATGTGTCCTACAGAGTTTTTGTTCAAATACAAACTCAACGCGCGTCACACGCAAGCGAGAAATTAGATCAAAGTATCAGAATGCAAGGTGCAAATTCGAAGAGATTTCAATCTTTTCTTTCTCTGTTTCATCCTCTCGTTCTTGCGCGCCAACAAAATTTGGACGGCTATGGTCAAATTTATACCCCGCGTAATATTCTAAGTCGACTCATATATACCAATTATAAGCACATGACATTACGAGTGAGCATTTCATCGAAAGATCGATGAATGACTAGAATTATAACAAATTAACTCTCACGCATATTGAAAACAAATTAAAGCAGTAGATAGCGCACACACACACACACATATATATATATATATATATATATATATATATATATATATATATATATATATATATATATATATATATATATATATATATATATATATATATATATATATATATATATATATATATATATATATATATATATAGTTTTGCTAGAATACTATCGGTAGTAAACCGAGCGGTTTACTACCGATTTGTTTTCGATGCTGGAGCTTCCAAATCGACGATCGACACCGTTGAACATGATCTAGACCATTCAAACTATCTGGAAATCAAATTTCACGCTTTTTTGATATTGTTCTCTTGTCCATCAAGTGAACAGAAAATGAATGGCTGAAAATAAATATCCTATAAAAAGTGATGATAGAAGTCTTGTAATCAAGATCAAGAGTACAGATCTTATTTTAAATAGTTTAAAGAATTTTCTAACAAAAATTTAGTTGATTTGGATTCTTCTATACCGTTAAACGAGCAAACACACCATATCGGCCATTAAAATTACAGATTTTGTAACCCTTTGATCGTTCGGTTAATGATATAAAAAAAGCACGAAATTTAATTTCTAGATAGTTTAAATGGTCTAGATCATGTTCAACGGTGCCGATCGTCAATTTGGAAGCTCCAGCATCGAAAACAAATCAGTAGTAAACGGGGCGATTTTACTACCGATAGTAGCCCAGTCAAGCTATATATATATATATATATATATATATATATATATATATATATATATATATATATATATATATATATATAGAGAGAGAGAGAGAGAGAGAGAGAGAGAGAGAGAGAGAGAGAGAGAGAGAGAGAGAGAGAGAGAGAGCTAGGCTGGTATACTATCGGTAGCACGGAGGCCTCCGTGCTACCAAGTTGTTTTCGATGATACGGCTTTCAAATCGACGATCGGCTCCGCTAGACTTGATCTACACTATTGAAAGTGTTTGGAAATTAAATTTCATAATTTTTCGACATTATTTGGCTAGTGATCAAAGGGTCTCAAAATTAACAATTTCAATGGTAGATGAGATGCGTTTGTAGTTTAACGGTGTAAAACAATCTAAATCTGATAAAATTTTTATAGAAAATTCTTTGAACTATTTAGAGTAAGATCAATATCTCTGATCTTAAATTTAAGCCTTTTATCATCATTTTTTATGAAATTTTTATTTTCAGCCATTCATTTTTCGACTACTCGTTTGATAGGTAAATGATATTAAAAAATTATGAAATTTAGTTTCCAAATACTTTCAATAGTGTAGATCAAGTCTAGCGGAGCCGATCGTCGATTTGGAAGCCGTATCATCGAAAACAACTTGGTAACACAGAGGCCTCCGTGCTACCGATAGTATACCAGCCTAGCTCTATATATATATATATAGAGTCCGGCTACTATACTTTTATGAGTATAGATCTCTTTGTACTCATAAATTTTTCACCGTTAGATCAACCTCTTTGACTATTTCTATCCGTTAGATCATACTCTTCAACCAACCACCCACTCAATCCTAGGGGGACCACTATCATTCTAACCGGAGACCACTGTTAGCTATTTATTATTGAGCTAAAAATAGACCCAACTTCCTGCCCCGTGACAATAGGCCCAGGAGACTAATAAGTTGAGTTGGGTGAGCCTAATAAGTTGAGTGGGGGTGTAGTCCACAAGAGACCTAACGGCAAGAGGCCCAACAATAGACCCAACGTCTAGGTGGGTTGAGTCAGGTCGAAGCCCGCGAGCGCTATGGTTGAGCCCTTAAGTGCGATGGGTGCACCCTTCCTATCAGCACGTGCTTTTGGGATAGTTGGTTAGCGCTTACGATCCACAACCACTATCATCCTGCCCGCACATCCTTTCATCCAACGGCTAAAAACTTATGAGTACAAAAGGGTCAATAATTATAAGAGTATAGTAGCCCTAGCCTATATATATATATATATATATATATATATATATATATATATATATATATATATATATATATATATATATATAATTAGGCTAGAAGGCTAGAATACTTGTGGAAGTACCGGGGCTCCGGTACTTCCACGTCGTTTTCGATGTTGGGACTTCCGAATTGACGATCGGCTCCGTTAAACTTGATCTAGAGTATTTGAAGTATCTAGAAAATAAATTTCGCGATTTTTCGATATCATTTACCTAGTGATCGAAAGGGCTCAAAATCAATGGCTGAAAATAAAAATCTCACAAAATGTGATAATATGACTCTAAAATTTTAGATCAAAGATATTGATCTTGTTTTTTATATAGTATAAAGAATTTTCTATCAAAATTTTACGTGATTTGGATATTTCTACACCGTTAAACTTGCAAACGGCTCACCACGACCATTGAAATTGCTGATTTTGAGCCCTTTCGATCACCAGGCAAATGATATCGAAAAATCGTGAAATTTATTTTCTAGATACTTCAAATACTCTAGATCAAGTTTAACGGAGCCGATCGTCGATTCGGAAGTCCCAACATCGAAAACGACGTGGAAGTACCGGAGCCCCGGTACTTCCACAAGTATTCTAGCCTAACTCTATATATATATATATATATATATAGTCCGGCTACTATACTATCAATAGTACCAACTCTTGGTACTATCGAGTTTTCTGCCGTTAGATCTATCCTTTGATTATTTCCACCCATTAGATTATACTATTCAACCAACTATCCACTCAACTCTAGGGGACCACTATCATCCTAACCGCACATCCTTTCATCCAACGGCTGAAAACTCGATAACACCAAGCGCTTGGTACTATCGATAGTATAGTAGCATAATTTATATATATATATAGAGAGATAGCAGGACTACTGTGCTATTAACAGCACAGCATGCAGTCGTTATGCTCCTAAGTTTCTAACCATCCATCAAATTTGATGGGTGGTTAGGATAAGAAAGAGAAGAGATATTTGAGAGATATTTAAGGAGATGAGAAATTGAGACTCTCTCTCTTCCTAACCACCCATCAAACTTGATGGTTGGTTAGAAATTTAAAAGCACAGAGGCTACTGTGCTCTTAATAGCACAGTAGTCCTGCTCTATATATATATATATAAGGACTTGTGTGCTATTAAATGCACAGAGGTCTCTGTATTCCTAAGCCGTTTTCGATGATTAAACTTCCAAATGGACGATTAGCTTCGTTAGACTTGATCTAGCATATTTGAAATATCTATAAAATAAATTATACAGTTGCAGAAAGAATCTACTCTATAATAAGAGAGAAATGATAAGTCTACAACCAAAAATTGATTGTAATCTTCCAGTTAATTTCCCATACTAGGTTTCACGCAACACCTATTGGGTTTTAGTATTTGAGAAGGATTAGAAAAAAAAAAAAAGTGATAAGAGTGGTGTAAGAAAGTCAGTGGACGGATGGTGAAGTTGTAGAATTAGCATTGCTTGCAATTAGAAGGCTATGAGTTATGTAAGTGAACTAGCTACATTGTTAATTTACAATGTAGATACAATTGTCATAGATTTTAGTTTATTGAAGTGAAATACATACCTAGCTTTCATGATTTGATGTTAAGAAAGATAGATTATCATATTTCTGTTATTTGGTTGAGAAATTTGCTTCTTTGTTTTTATCTTTTTCTTTTCTTTTTTTCTTTTGTTTTTGGCTATGAAGTTATTCACTAGCTTGTAAACCACAGTTCATTAACTAATTTGATCTTTTATACTACAGTAGTTCTAGTGCATATAAAGTTGAGTATGTGTAGCCAGTATATAGACATAAAGATAGATAATCTCGTATTTAAAGTTGAGTATGAGATAGAGTTTCGCGTTCTAAACACGCAGCTTCGATTTCGTGGAACATGGCGAAGAATTAACCTGTAATTTACGCATTATCCACCATGATTTGTTCAATTTATATATATTGGGCCGTTTCTCCATTCGCAAGATACAGTAAGTGATATCATATTGTGTGACTTTATTTCATGAAAGAACTGTTATACGCTGACAAAGTAAATTATATATAATATATATGTTTCCTTGATACGGTGCAACTACTAGATCTACGTAACGAAAAGGGACATGTCAATGGATCTACTAGTTCTAGATAAAGAACCTATTGATTTTCTTTATAATTGTAAATGATATATACCTTGACCAAGTTTAATTGAGAAGGAAAATTCATTGAGGGTTTAAATAGATTGAGTAAGAGTTCAGCATTAATTTTATATATGTATGTGTCATGACTCATGCGGCTACTATGTTATAATACAATGACAAATTATAGTAAAGAAATTCAAGTGTACTTCTCTTAATTGGAGGCTCCTTGTGTTCATATGTGCTAAAATATAACGAAATTAATGAGATATACAACTTAAATTGATGAGTAATTTATATGTGTAGTATGGCCGGTACATATATACACATAAAGATAGACACTCTAGTATTTTCTGAACTCTTCTTAAATTTTAAATAGCCATAAATATAATTTCTTGTTAGCACGCAGCTTCGATTTCGTGGAGCATGGCGAAGAATTAACATGTAATTTGTGCGTTATCCATAATTTGTTCAATATATATATAAGGCCTTTTCTTCATTCGCAAGATACATTAAGTGATATTATGTTTGTATGACTTAATCACAATATTTAACACATTTTACTTACTATACTAATTGAGTAGAATTATTTTACAATATACATATATATATATATATATATATATATATACATATATACATATATATGTATGTACATATATATGTATACATACATATGTATGTACATATATATGTATACATACATATGTATGTACATATATATGTATACATACATATGTATGTACATATGTATGTGTATACATACATATGTATGTATATACATACATATGTATGTATATACATACATATGTATGTATATATATACATTCTCAAAGGAAGTAGCATCATGCACATGCAGTGCCCTACTTTTATATACTCTCAAGTTGATTACTTTGCTATTATATAATAATGCGTGTGTCATCAATAATTTTCAAGAAACTAATCAAGTTTTTGAAGGATCTTGATGAAATTTTAGATTTTTGCAGGGTTCTGTTTTTTCAAGGGATGCGCACGTATATGTAACTTTCTAATTATATACGGAGGAAAGTAACATGAAAAGGCATTCAATTATATAATAATAACACTCGTATCATAGTAAAATGAGCATGGGTGATTAAGGCTAATAATAATTAATATAATACTCTGACAAAGTAAGTTATATAAAATATATATGTTTCCTTGATACGGTGCAACTACTAGGTCTACGGACATGTCAATGGATCTACTAGTTCTAGATAAAGAAGCTATTTATTTTATTTGTTATAAAATGTTATATAAGTAACGTATATACCTTGGAAATTCATCAAGGGTTTAAATAAATTGACTAAGGGTTCGGTATTAATTTTATATGTGTATGTGTCATGGGGCTACAAGTTTAATACAATGACAAATTGTAGTAAAGAAATTCAAGTCTACTTCTCCTGTAAGCTATATATATAGGCTGGTTATGTTCATATGTGCTAATAATGAAATTAACGAATTAATTGTGAGATGTACAATTTAAATCGATGCATAAGATAATATTTGGTATATATCCTTATATAGAATCTAAATTAAGTGTAGTTAATATAATGCTGGTCATATCATTGACTCAGTCGGAATATTTTATTCTGATCATACCTTACTATTTCCGGTTACACCGAAGGAGCTTGGGATAAACTATTCTACCCTTTTGGTGGAATAAAGTTATTCCAAGATTTAATTCCAAATATTATTAAAATTATGAATTAAAAGTAAATTAATTATGTAGACAGAATATATTATATATTATAATAAATTATTTTTATTATAAAATTAGTGACGGTTGAATTTGATATAAAATATAATTTAATAAAAATAATTTATTTTTAAAATAATTTTTTAAAATTCTACTTAAACTTAAATTTAATAAAAATAAATTATTATATTTAATAAATTATTTTTATTAAATTATATTTTATATCGAAAGGAACCGTCACTTTTTTTTCATTATTCTCTACTATTCCATAAAATTAACCCAATATAGTTTCAGTTATTCCTAGGAATAATGGCTTTATAAATCAAACACACTTTTACTTTTATTCCTAACTATTCCAGAATATGTGAGACCCCAGGGTGTCATATATATAAGATATAATAGGGCTAAACTCTTAACCCGGCTTAAACATTTTGGGTGGTTGCTAGGCCCAAGAGGTTAAGAGAGTTAAGCGTGCTAGGATGGGTGACCCCCTGGGAAGTCCGAGGCGTCACAGTTGATATCAGAGCCAATTACCAACCGGAAGTGTGAGATGAGCCTCGGCTGAGCTAGGTGTAGTTATGGATAGAGCATGACTCCCCAGGGTTTATGGGTAGAGCGCGGCTCCCCCGGTTTAGGCTAGCGAGATAAATCTCACACCGCCTGGTACTTGTGAGTCGGAGCCTGACGTGGACGTCAGGACTTACAGGAGGGGAGATTGTGAGACCCCAGGGTGTCATATATATAAGATATAATAGGGCTAAACTTTTAATCCGGCTTAAGTATTTTGGGTGGTGGCTAGGCCCAAGAGGTTAAGAGAGTTAAGCGTGCTAGGACGGGAGTAGTCCTAGGATGGGTGACCCTCTGGGAAGTCCGGGGCGTCAATATGGCTCCCATTGTTTGGTTCAAGGAATAAAAAGGAATAAAGAGATTTATTCCTCTTATTCTCCCAAACGGCAATAGAAAGAATTATTCTCTCCGGACCAAATGGGAGCCATGTTTGGTTCATGGAATAAAAAGCTCCCATGTTGGTTCAAGGAATAAAAAGGAATAAAGAGATTTATTCCTCTTATTCTCCCAAACGGCAATAGAAAGAATAAGCCGTTAAGAGAGGAGAATAGTAGTTCTACCCATAAGCTGGAACAAGCTATTTTTTATCTTATTCCTCTACTAATTAAGTTATAAATAATTATAAAATATTATTAATGAAAGCAATTAAATATTTTAATAATTAACTAATTGATTATTTGAGTTGTTAAATTAATAAATATTAGAATAACTACTTGAGAAATTAATTTATTATATTTATAATTTAATTAGATAATTAAATGATTAACTATTTGATATTCTTATTCAATCATTAACTAATATTTATATTATTTAAATAATTAATTTTTAAATTTATTTGATTAACGTATGAAATAATTAATTGATACTAGACTTATTTTTTATAGTTATTTACTCATTAATGTCATTCTTCAATTGTCATCATCTTATGTAGTATTCCAAATTGATTAATTTATTAACTTGTTAAAATATTATTTTACTAATATATAGATGCTTATTATTTAGATAAATTATATTTGTTTTCAATCATACTTACTTTTATTCCTACTATTCCAATCCAATCGATCATCCAAACGTAATATCTCTTATTTCTCGGACTATACTGATTCTCGTTCAAACACAAAATTAGTCTAATTTCTATCTATTTTAAAAGTTAAACCTATTTCAGGAATTAATAAGAACAATTTATTTTCGAATCAAACACGTTTTTATTGTTAATATAGGCATAAAGGCCGGTTGATAACCATATGTGGCGCGTGTTGATGTGAAACAACCGTTATTCTCTAAGGCCCCGTTTGGTTCGAGGGTTAAAGCGGGGATAACGAAGTTATCCTCGCTATTCCGCCAAACGAAACGAAGTTTAGCCGGGATATTTTATCCCGGTCAAACTTCGTTATTCTCGGTTATTCCGGAATAGCTGGGATAAACTATTCCATCGTTTTGACGGAATAGCGCTATTCCAAACTTAATTCTAAATTTAATTAAGATTATAAATTTATTTAAACATAAATTATATAAACATAATATATTTAATTAATAATAAAAGAATAAAATATCCAAGCTAGATTTATAATAAATATTATTTAATTAATAATTTATATATTAATTTATTTACTAATTAACTAGATAATTAATTAACTATTTAATTTATTACTTTAATAAATATTTAATTAATTTTTGAGTAATTAATTCATTATTTTAATTAATTTACTAATTAAATAATTAATTATATTGTTTAATTAATTAATATTTTGAGTAATTTAATTATTTTCTTAATTAATCATCTGACTATTATTAACTAATTTATTTATTAATTTATTATTTTATTAAATTATTTGTAATTAATTACCAATTAATTTATTTATTAATATTAAGGGTTTTTAGCAATATTCATAATTATTTAGTAGATTAAATAAGTTAAATTATTACTTAATTAATATTTCGTCTTAATTAATTAGATAAAATATTATTGTTTAAAATTATAATTATTCTTATCCTCGCAATTCCAATCAAACCATCCAAACACTATTTTCCTTATTCCCGAGAAAAATATACTTTTCATCCAAACGCAAAATTGATTTAATCCCCGCTTATACCTCAATTTATATCTATCCCTGGAATAGTCATTTTTTGCTTATCCCCGAACCAAACGATACCTAAAAGCTGTTAGAGAACGGTGTTTAAATATTTTTATATTTAACAGTTGATTGGTCAATGCATATGCCTTCTGGATAAATTTGGGTGGGCGACTCCTTATAGGGAGCTATATAAAAAAAATTCTTTATTTTTTTTGGAAATTAAGTGATTTTTAACGACTAAAATTTTATCAAATTTATAAATATTTTAATCAAAAATGTAATAGTTTTAATCACTAATTGATTTTATTTCAGTTGAAATTTGGTAACTTACAGTGTATGATGATCCCTGTTAAGGTAAAACTAAAACAATTAACAACTAATAACTAATACAGCTTTAAATTTCAAAAATAATAATTACCTTAACTGAATAGAAAATCAGTAGGGGGTCTCTGTATATACATTTTGACATAAGAATAAATAATAAAGAGCTAGGTTGGGATGCTTTTATAGTAGCATCAAACATTGGCGTTGTAAAGTAATTTTCAATAGTTAACTAAGCATCTGATTTAACGATCAACACAGTTGGATTCTCATGCATTCGAAATTTGTTGTTACTGAATCTTTAATATTTTTTGACATTATTACTCAGTGATCAAGTGACCTTGGAAGTGAAAATTTTAATGGCCTACATGGAGTTTTTTCTTATTTAACGATATAAAATAGTTCAAATAATTTTTTTGATAAAAAATATTTTTAACAATCTAAAATAAGAAAACAGTCTATATGATGTATTTTCTCGTTAAATGATATAAAATAATTAAAATTCATTGATTTTTTATTAAATTTTACAAAATAAGATTTTTAACTACAAAATAAGATTTTTAATTTCAATCTTGAATTTAAGAACTCTATTCCTCTAGCTTTAGAAGATTGCTAGTTTTAACTGTTTATTTTTTTATCAAGTTGATAAGTTAGAAAATGATCACAAAATGTGATCAACAATGGCATTTTTATGGATTTGTTGGGAAGATCTGGGAATACACCATCACACATCTCAGGCCAATTCTTTTGAGTGAACTAAATGATCAGCCACTAACTCGATCGCACCATATATATAATTAGACGAATATCTCACGATCGCTAAAATCATCGGGTCTGATAACACTTACTGGAGAATTCTGGACCCAGATCACGCCCACATTAGCCCAAATATATGATATATTTAATAGAATCTATTCAACCTAAAATCTTAAACTCATTATGTCTAAGTCTACTAATATATATATATATATATATATATATATATATATATATATATATATATATATATATATATATATATAATTGAGCTTTTATATATACTTTATTAAAGGCACCAAGTCATTGGTGCTTGTGAGGTTTCAGCCTTTGGACGAAGCTTGTAGGGTTAGAATAATAGTGGGCCCCTAGAGTTGAGGGGTGAAATTGGTTAAAAAGGTAGATCTAATGGTGAAAAATTTACAAGCATCAAATGCGCCTTGGTGTTTTTAAAAACACCATAGAGCGCCAAATTCTATATATATATAGGCTAAATTATAGAAAACCCTCCGATAGATATCCAGTTTTTCACTTTTCCTCTCTGAATTTCAAAAATTCATATTTTGCCCTCTTAAAATTTCAGAAATATTTTTAGAGGGGTATGGTGTTAATGGAGAAGAAAAAATGACCAAATCGTCTTTACTTCTTCTATAAGAAAAAAAATAATTTTTTAATATATTTTCGTCATTTTGAAGTGCGTTTTCAGTATAAATTATAAGAAACAGACGGAATAGTGATGAAACCTTGACGGAGAGGGGCTAAATGCAATAATTTGAAATGTTGAGAGGATAAAATGTAGATTTTTTAAAGTTAGAAAGTAAAAATAAAAAAATAAGTATTTATAAGAAAGTTTTCTGTAATTTAGCCATATACATATCAATTTTTTTCTCTCTTACTAATCATTCAATATAAAATTATTTACATGTGAACTCTTAACAGGATTACGGCACTCATGCCCCACGACTGAATCCAAAGATTTTCTTTGCCTTTTTTTTCTTTCTTATTCTCTCCATGCGTTTGGCTCGGATGTTGATGCATGATATTGTGGGCGAGATAATTTAATTAATTAAGAGGGTTATAATAATAATAATAATAATAATAATTAGTCATCGCCACGTTGCCATACACTACTACGTACGCGTATTATAATTTCAAACCCGCAATTGGAAAAATAAAGGTTTAATTAAAGAGAGACGTAATTAAGCACTTAGATTAGTTGTTAATTAGACTACACGTTTGTTGAGTACGTAATTGACTTCAATTTCAAGGTCGTCGGTTAATTCAAGTCTTGCATTCCACATCCTCCCACCACCATCACCAACTGATGCAGACGTTTACGATCTCATCTTTTTCTACAAAACAACATTTTTTTTTTCTTTTTTTTTTTTCTTTTTTAATGCTAACTGTACACTCTGTATAAAAATATATATATTTGTATGTGCTCTTATATTCAAGAATTTAGAAAGATACAAAAAATATTATTTTTGAGAAAAAATAAAGATAGAAAATCTAGGATGTAAACTTTACAGCTATATTATAGATGTACAAGAGTGTAAAAAATCTTGCACTTAAGGACACTTTAAATAATAACCAGCGACGCTTTAAAGTGTCGGCAAGGATAACCCCGACGTTTGTAAAAGTGTCGAGTAAAGAGTCGTTAAGTAAACATGTCGGGATAAATATACCGACGCTTTAATATAGCATCGAAAAATTTTCATCAGTATTTGATAAAAATATGTTTATGTGCGACGCTTAATCATAGTGTCGGCACGTGCCAAATAGTGAAGACGCTAGAGTAGAGCGTCGTCTAAAAAGCGTCGTCTAAAACATATTTTTTTGTAGTGTGTGCATTTAGACGTAATATTATCTGTAATATACCTATAATCTAGATGTAAAATTAATGTATACTCTTAAGTTCTCTATGGCAAAGATCATACTAGTCTTATTATAATTTATTTTAACTAAAAACTAAATGAATTTTTTAAATCTTATGATGGAATAGCAAAGGGATTTGGTTTTAGAAGAATATTTTAATAATTTCAGAATAAATTTAAAAATTTTGAATAATAATAAGGGATGAAAAGGGAAAAGGTCCTTTAATATAAATTAATAATTATCAAGTCTTTCCAATTTTTAAAGAAGTAACAAACAATTCATTTTATTATTCTCAATCTATAACAAAATTGCCCTGACTCAACCCCATGTACACATTAGAAACACTCCAATATGAAGAATTTTAAAAATAAATATTATTTTTTATGTGACATTTTGGTGTTTTTTAGATGACATCAGAAATAATTAAATCATTGGATACTCCACGTGGATGGTTAAATATCATCTTTGTTTAATTTCAGAAAAAAAAAAAAAGCAATAAAGGATTTGATTGTTACGTTTACCAAATTATAGTCCGTAAATTGTGATATTTGAAAAAGTCAAAACTAAATCGACATCTGACCAAACTTCAAATACTAAAATCCTATATACAGAAACAAAAATTTTAATTAATAAATTATTGTTTTTAAGTGAATTTGAATGATTAAAATTTTATTTCTATTTTAATCGGATCACCTTTTTAAGCTTTCATTTATTATTCTTAAAATGAACTGGCTTGATTTATATTTAATAGTCACATCACCCATTAGAAATGATGGGATATTGACATGAAAGTCAATTGGTCAAGTACCACATTATTTCCTAATACCATGTGACAATTTAATTATATGTAATAGTTATGAGAATTAATATGTAGTGACTTATAAGCAACGCTATAATTAAGTCGTCAATTAGATGTTAGGTGACGGTTGAATTAACTGTCACATATATAAATTTATAAAATAAATTTTAATGAAGTGGTTTGACTAAATTAGAAAATAAAGTTTAAAAATGGAAGTTTAATGTCTTACTTAATTGAAGCTTTATGATATGTTCAGTGACCAATGGTGTGTACTTTACCCTTTTTTCCTTTTTTTTTTTTTTTTTTTTCCTGAGTCCTCCCAATTGAAAATAGCTCACTCCTTAATTATCCCGTGATTAATTACTTAATTACCTTTGCCATTTAAAATTTAACAATTATCATCTTGCATTTCTCCACCGTCTCAAATAGATGTATAAATTTGTTTCATGGGCGAATTTCTTGGATAACTTCACTTCAATTTTCAACATCTATTTGATTTATAACTTAGGCGTCACAGACACTGACACGGGACACGAGACACGACACGACACGACTCGACTCGGACACGGTGACTCGGCAGCTTTTAAAAAATTAGGACACGGATACGATATGAACATCGCTAATAAAATATAATATTATTGATATAATAATATATATTTATTATATATAAAATATTAATTTTGATAAAATATTGTTATATTTCTCATACGAATGAAAATTAATAAAATTTTCATTAATAGTTCATATATTTTAAGAAAATAAATTCTCCACCATACATAATTTATTTATATTGTCAAAAAAAATTTATATGCATTCATCAAAAAGCTAAAATATTTATCTTCTTACATTATATATGCATAAAAAAGTAAAATAAAAATATGTATATATTTTTTTAATTGTTTGCGTTATAGATCAGCATTACACGCGCGTCCAAAAAATATCCACGTGTCCGACATGGACACGCGAGTGTCCGACACGAACACGCGAGGCTTATAGAAGTGTCCATGATACATAGTTTATAACTCAAAACTTAATAATAAATTAGATTGAAGAGATCTCAATCCTATTTTGCTAATATTATCAGTATTAATATCTCACTGAATAATTTGGTTAAATTTTATGATTCTATTGCATTAATTATAATTAGTTTTATTACCAAAAGGATCGATTTAATAGGAAACGGATCCAAAAATAGATATTTACATCCCCACTCAGGTTTTCTCTCAAAAAAAAAAAAAAAACATCCCCACTCAGAAACAAATCTAGAAATATATATTAACATCTCCACTTACGTGCATGATGGATATAAAAGTTAGTATAAATCTTCCAATCTTCCAATCTTTCATTTGAGGGTCACTTTTTCAACACAGTTTTTATCAATACTTTTTATTAGAGAGCAAAGCTATCTGCACACATCTTATAGAGTGTAAATTTTATACCCCACTCATCTAAAAATTACTATTTTTTTACTAGTTTTAGCAATATTTTATTTAATATACTAGAGGCCCAAAAAGAATTTGTAAACTCTTGGATCAGTGCGGTGCAAGATATGCGCCTGCAAGTAGGTGTATAGATAGCATTTTTCTTTTTCGAAAAAAGACTCCATATACCCTCTTTGTGGTTTGCCGTTTTTTTCATTTTAGTACCTGATGGTTTTAATTGTATCACAAAGTATTTTTAGTACCCGATTACTTCTTAGCGTTTTTTCTTTTGATTTTTTTGCCGAGGTCCTTACTGCCTCACTTTATGTAGCTAAATTCAATTGCTTAATGAATGAAGCTGGTAGCGTGCTACCTTTCTCTCTCAAAAAAAAAAAATAGAATTCGAACTTGAAACCTCAGATACCAACCACCAAGTCTTTTACCACTTGCGCTAGGGACGGTCGGTTAATTATAGAACACAAAAACTATAGAAGTGACGACAGAGTTAACAAAAAAAATTAAAATAATAACTAGAGAATACTAAAATAATATAACTAAAATTATATAATATTAAAATGAAAAAAAGGTTAACCACACAAAATATCCAAAATTTATCATTTTCCAAATTGTAATTAGAGTGCGCGTGAAACACACCATGCCCGTACTTTAAACGAGTTTCAACGACCACTACGAAGACCATAGAAAAACTCACGGGTGGTCCTGATGTAACATGTGGGACCCACAATGAATAGAACATATAGATAGGTACGTACATGGAAAAAATATATATATATTGAGCTTTTCTTAAAACTATATATTGTCCATTTTGATCTAATTGTTCACTAACTTTTAAATTATAGTTTGTTTCTAATACCTAATTTTTCAATTCTTCTAAATTGGAAAATTTCAACACATCACTTGCTTTAATACATACGAGCGTAGAGACGTACATCACGTGATATACTTTAATCAAGTGTATTAAAACAAGTGGCGCATCTGAATTCTAAATTGAAAAAATTATCAAATGGCTCAAATTAGATAAACTAAAAAATTGGATAGTAAAATTCAAATTTTTAAAGATAAAAAATAATGAACTGTACAGAAAATCACGTTATCTCTTACACGGCTATAGTAAGACAGGTCATATTTTAGGTATAATTAAAATAAGTTTTATATATTTTTACCTAGGCGCACATGGTAATTCGATCACTAAAATCTATTTAATTTGATAATGATACTATTTGTAATTCGAGGATCAAATAAATAATCTCATTGAAAGAGTCCTCTAAATTAAAGGACTCTCTATCAGTGAGGTCCTTGATATGTAGTACTACTATGTGGATAGTTTGGTCAGTCAATGGAACCTTCTTCCTTAAATCCGCGACGGCACTTATTTTGGCCTCTACCTTCAGAGAAAGTCTATTGTGTCATACTTGCACTACGTCATCAATAACAAGTCAATTATATCTCTTTTTTTAAGAAAAAAGTACAGTAAAAATATTTTTCTATTAATCATGATGGAACGGGTGAACCTAAGGAGGACAATCTTATTGGTTGGAGACGCCACGTCAGCAATATAATTGATGCATTCTAGACTTTTTCCTACCTTCACGGCTAATCAAACTTTTTTACATAGTGTTAAAAATAAGAAGAATCCTAAGTCTATAGTCAAAAAAAGGATTATAATTCTTACAACTCTTCATCCTTTTTTTAATTTAAGTTAAAAAAAACGATAAGACTAGTAAAACAAAATTAAGCTAAACCACATAGAGGGCAAATTGAAGTTGTAGATCTCATTAATACGCCGAAATGGAGGGGCGACGAGGGTGCAGGAGGAGCGGGGGAGCAGGTGGAAGAAATGGAGTCGGAGCTGCGGTCAAGCGAGGGGCGAAGAACGGAAGAGGAGAGACGGCGGCTGAGCAAGATTGGGAGAAAACGAAGGTGGTGAGGAGCAATTTGGTCATTTTATCATCACAGTTAACACCGTACCCCCTGTGAACATTTCTCATTTTTCAAGGGGGCAAAGTGTAGGTTTTTCAATGACAGAGGGGGAAAGTAAAAAAGCGAGTATTGACAGAGAAGTTTTCTGTAATTTAGCCAAATAGGCTTGATATCTACTATAAAAAGAAAGTCTTTGATTAATGAAAAATTTTATTTAAATCTGTGTGATCTTTCATATCGCCTTTGTGATCTTATCCTGACCTATGTGGCTACCCTCTTCTTCTCTCTATTATTCTCTTTTTCCCTTTTTCCACTCACTGTTTACTATAGTATTCGCGGCTACAGTACTGCTATAGTATTTTGAGCCTACATCTTATTTGAAAGAAGAATTAAACATAGATATATATGGACTAGAAACCAATTGATCTTCATGTAATCCAATTTCAATATATACTTCTTATCTAGAATGAAAATAAAATGAAAAGTACATGAAGTTCAAACTAAATAACTAAAGATATATACCTAATTTTGACAAGGTGAGCAATAATGTATACAACATATATGGTTGTTGAGTAATGTTTTCCTCATGTTTAGTTGAAATGCACTTTTTCTTGATGCCTAAGGTTTTCAAGTCTAATTTCTATCTTATATTTTTTCCAAGGGAAGAAAAATTCTTCTAGTACTCTTCATCTTCTACATCTATATATATATTGACTAGAAATTAATTAATGATCTCAAATAGTCTCAAAAGTTTATCATGTTTTACTCATTGATACTTAACTTGCTTCATCTTCTGTATGCATTAATTGTACCAAATTCTTACATCACAACTCATAGAAAAATGCTCTCTAAGAAATAATTCAACTTTTTCGGCTAAAAAAAATAAAGAAAGAAAAGGAAGAGAACCAATTCAAATCATTCCCACATATTGAATTTAGAAGAAATTAATATATATATAGGTAATTAGTATAAGACTACAGTGAAACATGCAAGGAAAATCAATTGAGACTTTCAACACATTTAATTCCTATCGAAAGTTATATATCGAGGATATATAGTGGCGTATGAATGGCGCGCAACTTCGCGTCGATTTCGATGTAATATCATTGAGATAACATTTCATTTCCTAAGTTAAGGATATAAAAGCACACTATTCCTTTCGTCGAAATAACGAACATATGTTTCAAGTCAAGTAAATTGGAGTCAAGTGCTAAAAATGCATATATAATCAATTCTGAAGTGGAAAACTCGATCATCGACTGAAAAGCGCACTTCGATCTGCTTTTTCTCTTTTCCTTTCTCTTTTTACTTTAGTTTTTTTCACTGAATTTCCTAATTTAAAGATATAGAGGATGCAATGCTATTCTTTCCATAGAAATAATGAACATATATTTCAAGTCAAGTATATATTGAAGTTAGGTGCCAAATTTTCACATATATTGGCTATTATGAACTATGACAAGCACTTCCTTTTCTTTATGCATGTTCTTGAAATAATAAGTTATTATACTTGCATTGGTAGCTACACAACTTGCCCTACTTCAATTCCATACAAGAAACCTCCCCTTTACTATATATCCTTTAGATAATAAATTAAAAACCAAACTACTTTAAGGCCGAAGTTGGAAATTCACTATTGACCGTACCTAATGCAGTTGGCTAAAAGCTTGATGGTTAGTACTCGAGAGCCTGAGTTCAGATCCTAATTGCTTCACATTTCTGGCTAAGTTTATTTCTAAACGGACGAAGCGAGTAACTTAGAAATCCACTATAGTTTGTTTCCTCTTTTATTCTTTAAAATCCATTTTTTATTTTAACTCTAAACTAACTTAGAAAATTGTTAGAAATTTTATTTGTCGCATATCCAAAGAGTCCATAGTCTTTAGTCTAATTTTTCGGTTGTCCAACCACAATTTTGCATACTATCCTGTTCACACTGTACAAAAATCAACTTCAACAAACCACCAATAATTAAAAGAAAAAAAAATTGTGCTTTTGGTCTCTAAACTAGCTAGGACCTCGCTTTCGTGAGCTGTTGATATGTTGACGAATTTATATAATATTTTGGACAGCGTGTATAAACTAATCAAAACTAATATTCTCATCGTGTATAGTTATATATGCAATTGTGGAAATTGTATATGTCCACACATATATGACAATATTCGAACAACTGGTGAGAAGATTTGTTCTTTTCTTTAATTATTTTCAAACCCTGCGAACCCCAAAATATAGCATCACCTGAATTTGATTACAAAATTTATAACTTCAAATTGAAGGCTTGGTTGTTAATTATTAAGACCCATCTAATACAGTAGCGTTAGCAGACAAAACAGAGCTAGGGCGGAAGTATATAGAAATATGCTTTTTCGTTTTTTAGTTGGACTGTAGAAAATACATTAGAACTGATTCACTGTGATATACGAAAAATAATACTACACACAGAAACAAATATTTTTTTAATTATAATTTTTTACAGCATGACGCAATCTCCTGATAATTCCAGACAAAGCTTGAGCATTTTAGCCACTTATTCTAACATGACTAATAAAAAAAAAAAAAGATTCACATTGGTCTTCCAAGTCCTCTAACTAATGGTACTTTTATTCTTTTGTAACACAATATCCAAGATGAGGACAAAACAAGCAAGCCTAATGAAAGAATATTTCATAATAATAAACCATAGTCCAGAGACTTCATAGAAGAATATATTAATAAGTACAAGATACATATATATATATATATATGATATGACACAAGCCGATAAAAAAATGCACACAAACGTGACAAACAACGAGCAAAAAGCCCCAGCCATGGAGAAAATTAATATTGCATCGACTAAGATCTATATATGCATTGGGATTTTCAAATTTTAAATTTAGGAATTTTTATATTCAAATAAATAGTTTCATATTTTAAAGATCTAGATTTTAAGAATTACAAGTGTTGGCACAAACATTTTCTCACTTGATAAATAAGAAGAATTTTTTTTTATGATGTTGATTTTTTTCAGTGATGTTAATGATAATTCATATATTTAAACTATTCAAAAATTGTATATCATATTTAAAAGTTTAAAACATTCCAATAATTCTCTAGAAAATTATCTCAAGTCTCTCTTATAGGTACTTCTTATGGCCGACCGGACTGGTCGGATCGATCGTGACCCAGTGCTCCAACTGGATCAGTTCAACCCATAGGATTAGACTGGCTAAAAAATGGTCTTAACCCGTTCAGACCAGTGGTTGAAATAATATAAAATTCTATACTTAGTATATATTTTTATTATATATAGTATGAAAAATTAGTAATAATTAAGTATTTACAACTTCATACTAACGTCATTCAATCCAATGGTTAAATCACGGGTTGAATCAATGACCTGTGGCCTAATAATATTTTCGAATCATGAATAATTTTAGATTTTAAAACATTATTTTTCATGTACCGTCCACTCCAATTTATATAAAACGCATCAGTGTATCAGCACATCAACAATTCTGTAGAGATCTCTTCGGATACCGCAGTACCAGCAGTCAATTTCTCCAAGTCAAAAGCACGAGATTGACTAATCAACGCCCACCAACAGAAGAAACTATTCCCCGCACCCGGTGCACCACGCCAACCATGCACCGCATTCCCGTCTCCCTCCATCTCTTCTTCTTTCAAATTTAGTTTCAGAACTCCGGCTTTCGAAAAGTTTGAAAAGTTCTTTCGATTTCGACAGCAGGATTAGAATCGCGAGTCTGAGTACGGAGGGAGATGGACCGACCAGTGCAGTGCACAGCTGACGTACGTGGCGGTGCGTGCACCGAGTGCGCGCGATGATTTTCACTACCAAAAGACCAAGGACTTTAGGCACCATGGTGTGTGGATCACATATTCTCCCCTCTATGCCTTCCAAATTGTACTTTGCCTCTTTTGGCATAAGCTCTCCTTTTAAATTAAATCATCCTTTCCTTATCTTATGAGCTTCTCATGATGACATCACCCATCAACATGTGTGTGATGTATTAGAGATGATGTAAGAGTTAATGAAGTAATCAATCTATTCCTCCTTTCTTTCTCCTTAGTTTCCTCTCAAGTCCTCTAAGAATCATCTCAATCACTTTATTTCATCTCTATATAAGAGGCCTCATCCATTTTTCTCTAGTTCAAATTCCCCCCCCTCTTTACTCATCAAAAGTATAAGCAAAATTGATATCCTAGAACCGATTTATCGCCTTCTCGAATTGTCGATGGAGTCGGCGTGGTTCGATAACCCCCCGCTAAGCCTCGACCTCACCGTTGGGCCCCTCCCGTCCCCCGATCGAGCTTCGGTTAGTGTAGATTCTCGATTTCCACTCTTAGCTACTACTTAGTGGATTAATTTTTTGTATTCTAATAGTATCATGTTTGATGAATCGATTAAGCAGAAAGAAATAGAGAGCGATCGCTTGCGTGTTCGAGGGGATTCCACGACAAAAGAAGAGGTGGGTGGTCGGTTTTCGATTATTGTTAAGATTGCTATTGTTTTCTCTCAAGCACGCTTAACTGCAGAGTTCTGATTGTTCTGATGTATGTATTTATATATTCTTATAGGCCGAGAATTTGGAAAATAGGCTTAATAAGATGCACGAGGAGAACAAGAGACTTACGAAAATGCTCGACGCGATGTACACGAGCTATACCGACCTCCACAGCCGCTTTTTCAGTCCCATGAGCTCGTCGCCTTCTCCGAGAGAAGCGTCGCCCACGAGGAAAAGGAAGATCGACGGCCTCGACGTGATCGGCGTCGACGACAAACCTAACAGGAGGGCTAGCGAGCTCATCGAGAGCTCGCCGAGTGACGACTCGTGCAAGCGGTGGCGGGAAGAGCCCAAGCCCAAGGTCACGAAGGTCTACGTGCGGACCGATCCCGCCGATTCGAGCCTAGTGAGTGGCATTAGTTGCGCGAAATATTGCGCACCTCTTTGTGTATCAAATTGAAGAGAACTAATTGTGTGAATTTGTGTAGTGATCACCACTTTTTTTTTCTTTTTGTTTTTTGGTGTGTATATTTTTAGGTGGTTAAAGATGGGTACCAATGGAGAAAATATGGGCAAAAAGTGACTCGAGATAACCCATCTCCTAGAGCCTACTTTAGATGCTCTTTTGCACCTTCATGTCATGTTAAAAAGAAGGTAATTTGATTGTGATCAACTAATACTATATAATTAACAACAATTAAGTGAGTTAATTACTTACAATCAAAGCACTAAAACTAATTTTGCACTTTTATTTCATGTTGTTTGTTTCAATAGGTACAAAGAAGTGCAGAGGACAAATCAATCCTAGTGGCAACCTATGAGGGAGAGCACAACCATGGCCACCACTCACCGGGCGAAGCCGCGAACGGGTCGGGCAAAAACGGGGCCCCGTACCCGTGCTCGGTCGCGATCAGTCCCTCGGGCCCGATGATCACACTCGATTTGACTCGGCAGGGGCCGTGGCCCGACGTCGCCAGAGCTTGCAGGGAGATCGAGTCCCCGGATTTCCGGAGGACTCTGGTCGACCAGATGGCGTCGTCGCTGATGAAGGACGCGAACTTCATGGCCGCGCTCGCCACCGCCATCTCCGGGAGGATTTTTCAGCATTCGACGACGGATTAGAAAATGAGTTTTCAGCATCTGATTTTGTTTTCAGCTTGTCGCGTAAATAGAACTTTTTTACGTCATATTAAGAAGATCCTTTTAAGAGATTTGTTTAGCAACATACATATATTGAGGTCATTTGGTAACATCTAATGTAACACAGTGTTGTATTTGTGTGCATAAGTTATGGATTAACAAAAACTTAGCTGAGTTGAGAGAGCTTAGGAATGAATAAGAGGCATACATGTTTTATCAATCTTGGATCTAATATCTCAGCTTTGATTAACTCAAAGAGCAAAAAAATAATATACATTAACACAAACAAAAAAAATTCTTATTTCTCACAAAAAATGGATATTAATCAGAAACAATTCATGAGAGAAAAACAGCAACACACCTGTATATTTGTGTTTATCAAGGAACTTCATTACAAATATATACTGTTTTAGAAGCTCTAATATGTAGTTTTAGGAGCTTCAGCTATGTGGTGTTTAAGAAAGAGGAATGGGTCTTTTTTATCTGACCAAGAAAAAGAAAATAAAAATTTTTGCTTAAATCCAGCAAACTATATGTGGAAAAAAAATAAAAATATATAAAGTAAAGGCATCTAAGAATATTTCATATGCTTACGAAAGCATTGATAATATTTTGAACTTTAATTTAAGGGACGTAATATTATAGTCCCGCAGAAGGGCATTCATGAAATTTTCCTAATTATTTTATATTCAACACTCTCCCTCGAGTATAGGCTTGTGTGATTCAAAATTAGGACAACTAAAAACTTCGAACCGGCACGGGCGCGGCACGGGCCGTGCCTTTTTCATTACCCGTTTCGGAATTTATTGGGCCTAAAGCAGGCCCAAATTGGCCCACATGAAACTAGGCCAAGTGGGTTATGGGCCGGGTATGGCCTCTTATATCAACACCAATACAAAACAAAATATTATATGTGAAACATGTTTTATCTTTTCTTTTCTTTTTTGAAACTTCGAATTGTATACCCATGGTTAAAAAAATAACCTAATCGTTCGAATCTTTGTTGCGAAGTCGATAAATTATATTAGGGGGTGTTTGGTTCGTCAGAAAACTGTGAAAAAAATAATTTCGAGAAAAAAGTTTTTCATGACATTTTTTTTTTCAGTTTTTCGTCCGTTGGGTTTCAAGAAAACTCGTTTTTTTTTTAAATTAGCTTTCAAATTTCATGGCAAATTACTATTTTCGTTTTTTGAATTTTTTTAGGAAAATGAAAATGTTAATTTTTCATAAAATTTGAAAGAAAAAATTAAAAAATTAGTTTTATTTGGAACCAAACAGACAGAAAACTATAAAAAAAAATTATAAAAAAAAATATTTGTCGAAAAAAATTTCTTCACGCTTTTCTGGGGAACCAAACAGCCCCTTATGAGAAAATGTGAAACATGTTTAGACGGTTATATTCAATTGGTCCAACCCGGTCCACATCATCAGAAAAGCCCAAAACAGTGTACGAGGTAAATTATTGCGTAGACCTGGTCCACCGTAAACTGGTCCTGCAATAGCTTAAGTAGAGAGGTCTCAAATAGCAATTTGTCATCTGAAGTTTTATAACCATTAAAAGCTCAGGTTGGATATCGAAATAAGTTATTAAGTAATAGTATGTTTATATGAGTACTTTTTTTTTGTCATTGAAAGTTGAGAGTTTGAATTTTGCTCCTTGAAAAGTTTGATATTCTTAATATAATTAGATAGCTAATTTTACCTCGAGTTGATTTATTTTATTCTGAGAAAATAACTTAAAAGTATAATATGGTATATCATTTTGGACATTTGATCATACTAATCAGCTACCAGGAGGATATTGCATTATTCTATTTATTTTCGTAAATAATATTATATTACGCATATCGTAACGATTCAATTAAAATATAATTTCTGTATTTTCACCAGAAAATCAAAAGATATATTTCTATATGCTTTCGCCTCAACTCCTTTTCATCCAACAACATTAGACGGCCCTCGGTGCAAAGGAACGACTTCTTTTGCCGACCAGAACAGAATTTTTTACAATGAATAGAATTGGTTCATGGACTAGCCAAAGTTGGTAGCCCTTTTGAGGATGAAAAATGATGTGGTGGAAGAAGTTTAGGACTTGGATTTAGAGAGAGAGAAAGGTAGCACGTTGTGAGACTCCAGATAGTCTTATATATGAGATATAATAGGGTTAAACTATTAACCCGGCTTAAGCATTTTGGTTAGTGGCTAGGCCCAAGAGGTTAAGAGAGTTAAGCGTGTTAGGACGGGAGTAGTCCTAGGATGGGTGACCCCCTGAAAAGTTGGGGCGCCACAGTTGGTATCAGAGTCAATTACCAGCCGGAAATGTGAGATGAGTCTTGGCAGAGCCAGGATCGGAATGACAAGGCTAGCGAGACGAGTCTTAAATCGCCTGGTACTTGTGAGTTTGAGCCTGACGAGGACGTCAGGGCTTAAAGGGGGGGAGATTATGAGACCCCGGATAGTCCTATATATGAGATATAATATGGCTAAACTTTTAACTCAGCTTAAGCATTTTGGGTAGTGGTTAGGCCCAAGAGGTTAAGAGAGTTAAGCGTGCTAGGACGGAAGTAGTCCTAGGATGGATGACCTCCTGAGAAGTTGGGGCGTCACACACGCTGCACGCTTCGATTATTTCGTTTTAGAAATAAACTTAGCTGAAAATGTGAAGCAACTAGACTTTGAATCTGGAACCTCGTATACCAACCACCAAGCCTTTTGCCACTTGCGCTAGGGACGGTCGGCGTAGATGACAAGTCTATGTAGATGCGAATTTGTATTAGAGAAATACTATAGTCCTAGGAAAAATAGAATGTAAATTTTAGGAATAATTACCTATATACCTCTTAAAACCTCTGAAATATCTCATTCACACCTTCTTCTTTTTTTTTTAATATACCTCTCATATATTTCTCCGTTATTCAAAAATACCCTTACTGTTAGTGCCCATTAAATCATCTCGGATTAAATCCGAGTTAAATTTTTACCATAGTTAAAAAATAATAAAAATATCTATTTTGCCTCTAACTTAAGGGCAAATAAGACAAGTTGGTGACTGTAGAAGGGTATATTTAAAAGCGCAAAATGATAATTTTACAGAAATAACGACTGTTTCTAACAGTTCACTAATAGAATTTAACTATAGGGGTATAATTGAAAGATTTTGAAACTTAAAAAAAGTATTTTTAATATTAGCCTTTTAAGAGAAGTAAATAAGAAATTCGAAAACTTTTCAGGGGTATATAAGCAATTGCCCCTAAATTTTATACCTGTCAATTTTAGAGTTCAGATATTTTTTAAATTTTTTTTAATGCTAAAACAAAGTATTGACAAGACTATGTGAGAAAATATTGGCACTTAAATAGGTTGTATCATTTACACATGTTTTTTGAGTGTGCGGATAGTATTGCTCTTTGTATTACAGAGGGGTTGCACAAATAAAATGTTTAGGTCAGATAAAGTCATTGCAACAAGTCGAGTGAGTGCATGGAGAGAACAATGACTTTATGGCAATGCGAGAACAAAATATCCACAGAAAATCTAAGAGATCTTAGAAATAACAATTACATCATTTTCTGTCACATTCATCAAAATAAATAATGAAACTTAATTTCTCTTTTTATTGAAACTTTTTTTTTGCTCCCTTCATTATAATGAATTATTTTTATCTCCTCGACAAGTCAAAAATTAATATTTACAATTTTTTCTCAAAAAAATTTCATTTATCTTCCTCTTCCATTAAAATGAATAATGAAGGCCTCGTCTAGGATTGTTGTTTTTTTTTTACGTTAAATCTGTATATACTTTAATATACTGTAGGAAGAATTTTTTTTTCTTATTATTATTGTTGGTTAGCTTATAATACATCCCAGCTAAATAATAGATGATACATTTTTATAAAATTCTTAATAGTCGAAAAATAGCTGCTGCTTCCACTTTATATACAAGGATTGCAAATAATTCATCATTCCCTCGAACTAAATTTTGTATAAAAATTTTATTTAGAAGAAACAAAAAAAAGGCACCAATGAGAACTTATTTTTACATCAACTTTATTTACATTAATACAGGCCAGAGACCAAACATGCCCTCAACCAAGCCTCTTTTGCATCTACCCAAAATCTAACTAAAAAATTATTATTTTCATAACTTTTTCCTTAAAAATATTTATTATTTCCAAAATGGTGTAAAAATATATGAAAACCCCTCAACTTATTTTTTTTAGTTGACACCTCAACTTCTACTTTTTCTTATTTAAGCTAACATATTTGGTTCAAGTTAAAAATTTTATCAAATTTAATAACATAATTAGTTATTAACCATTAATTAATCTAGTTTATTTGCTAAAAAATAATTAAAATTATTAAATTTGATAAAATCACCAAAGAATTTGATCCGCAAACTTTTTGACCAAAATCACTTAATTTTAAAGAAATTAGAAGTTTAAGAATTCTCAATTAAAAAGAAAAAAAAAGTAAGAACGTACAAAACTTATCTGAACTATAAACCATTTTGATTTCAAAATTTTAAGTTTGCTATCCAACCTTTTAAGTTTTTTAATTTGAATCAGTCAATAATTTCTTAAATTTAAATTTTGAATGTATTGTTTATCTTTACAAATTTAGTTAGTATACTTCATGTAATTCCTGCAACTATAAATTTTGAAGTCAAAATACCGTTGATTGAGTTAAATCAAACAAATTAAAAGTTTGGGTACTAAAATTAAAATATTAAATTATTGGATAGTTGATTTAAAATGGTTCATAGTTCAGATTAGTCTATACGATTTTACCGAAAAATAATTATTGAGCAGGCTATTTCCAAATAGGCTAAATTATAGAAAATCTTCTTATAAATACCCGCTTTTTTACTTTCCCTTTCTAACTTTCAAAAATTTATATTTTGCCCCTCAACATTTTAAGTTGTTGCATTTAACCGCCCTCCGTCAGGGTTCCATCACTATTACATCTATTTATTATAATTTATACTGAAAATGTCCATTAAGTAGGTTTTTTTCTTTACAATCATGAAATTCGAGATCGGGAAAAACCCACATCTTGTTTCGGTTGACGATTGCTTTATTCTATGCGTAGATTGGTTGGACCCTGCTTTGACCCAGTCATGAGACAAATTTTTTTTTTTTTTGAGAGAAAGGTAGCACGCTATCCGCTTCGTTTATTTCTTTTAGAAATAAACTTAGCTGGAAATGTGAATCAACTAGGATTCGAACTCGGGACCTCGGGTACCAACCATCAAGCCATTTGCCACTTGTGCTAGAGACGGTCGGTAATTTATTTAAAATTTTAAGGTGATAAAATATAGATTTTTGAAAATCAAAGAAGGAATGTGAAAAAATATGTATTTACAGAAAGGTTTTCTGTAATTTAGCCTTCCAAATATCCTACAATTGAGGGGTTCTCCATGCATATTTACCTTCCAAAAATTTGAGGTGGATGCTTGTGGTCGTGGGGGAGGGGCCTCGTCCCCACCTATGACCTATCCAACTCCAACGGCTACGACGCAACCCTAAATACCCCTACAATTTTATTTATTTATTTATTATTTATTTATTTATTTGGAGTCCACGCACAATAAAATGCGCTCCACTGTGACCGCTCCAAATCCCCCTCTTTCCCACATACGTATCGGAGAGAGAGAGAGAGAGAGGGTGCGGTGGCCTCAAGCGGATGATGGCGTGCGAGCTCTCGAACCCCATCATCCTCCGCTTAGAGGTAAATCTCACGAATCGCTCACCATCCTTTTGGATTCTCCCCTTTTGGTGCTCAAATTTGGTGTTTTTTGCGCTTTTTTTGGGGTTTTTTGGTGGGGTTTTTGGGGCAGGCGCCGCAGAGGAGGTCGTCGTGGAGTGGGAGATCGACATGTTATCCGGGTATGGTTTTAATCGCTTGTTCTTGTTGATTTTTGGTGGTTTCGGTGTGGGATCGGAGTGGATTTTGAGGAAAATTGCTTCTGCTTTAAGCTGCAGTTGCTTGTGTAATAGTAGATTAGTGTTTGGCAATCGGAAATGTCTAGAGCTTCTGCGTTTGCGGCGGAAAGCAAAAAAATGCGATTTTGAATAGTTTGAAACTTCTGCTGCATCGAAAAGCAGAAGCTCAAAATTCGGAGCTTCTGATTCTGCTACATGTTGAAGGTGTTTGGGAGGAATTTAATGCAGCGCTGCTCCCAATAGCACTTTTTATACAACTTTTTATCAAGTAGTAACTATACCATATCGCGAGAGTTCATGGGCACTAAATAACACTATTTTTGGTAATCGAATAAGAAAAATGGTAGCTTGATTCTTATATTATTTAGGTTTTACATGTTCGTAATAGCATTCATTATCAAGATAAGATCCAATATATGTTTGATGAGTTTAGGTTTTCATCGAGAGGATGCCATTTCTTGTAAACCCTGCAAAGTCGTTTTTTGTGGTGAAAACTGAAAACCATTTAATTTTTCATGATGTATAGGACATAATTGTCTAGAGCAAATGACGAGGTAAATGTGAACGGAACTTTGTACCATGAAGGATCAATATTAGGGACCTGTCGTTATTTGGAGGTTTCTTTTGTATAATTATACAAGTACAAAAGAAGGAACTTGACTATTTACATTCTTGAGATTAGATTCGTATGCCAATGCTGCTTTCAGGACACAATTCAATAGTATACAAGCAGTCCGTTGGATGTCAGTAGTTTTCTGTCTCTTAAAGAGCTTCAGGAAAAGCAGCCTTGGCTAACAAGCTCCTGGATTAGTGCATGAAGCTTATGTCAAAATTCTGTCTTGTAGACTTGTCCTAGAAGCCCTATTAACTTTTTCAGAAACCTCCTAACAAGTTTGATGCCGATAAGAAGCTATTGCAGCTTCCTGCTCCAGCCAGAAGCTCTAGACTTTTTGGCGAGATATGCGGGTACTCTAATTTTGATTGCTATGAAAATCACTGGTGCGTCATGTTTTGCTCCCGGACAGGCATATTTTGTTTGAAGAAAAATTTCCAACAAAGGAGAAAATTTGTGCGTCAACATTTGCCCTATAGGACATCAAATAAAGTTGTGCAAGCGGCAGTACTTCCCGTAGAACCAGTATTGCTCGACAATGACGAGAAAAGAAAGGAATTAGGTGAAAAGTATGGGTTCACACAAATCGGGGAACCACTCCCAGATGACGTTACTTTGAAAGGCATCATGGATAGTCTCCCTAAAAAGGTTTGACTGGCTAGTGCGCTTTTTTTTCTTTTTTTCCCTTTTTCTTCTTCTCTCGTTTTTTTTATATAGAAACTTTCTTTATGTGAAGGTGTTTGAAATTGATGACTTGAAAGCCTGGAAGTCAGTTTTGATATCTGTCACTTCATACGCGCTCGGAATTTTCCTTACTGCAAAAGCTCCATGGTATTTGCTTCCTTTGGCTTGGGCATGGACTGGCACAGCAGCGACAGGGGTTAGTTTGCCTAGCTCATCTCTCTCTCGTTGGCGCATGCATTGGCTTTTTCTACTGCATGCTATGCTCTTCCGTGTTTTAATTAATTTGTCTTTCTGAAGTTCTTTGTCATAGGCCATGACTGTGCTCACAAGTCCTTTTCAAGGAATAAACTGGTGGAAGATATTGTTGGAACTCTTGCCTTTCTGCCGCTGATATATCCTTACGAACCTTGGCGGTTTAAGCATGACAGACATCACGCAAAAACGAATATGTTTGTATATTCTACTTTTCTAAGCCTTCCTCACATTAGTGTTATGTAGAAAGCTTGACCTGTTGCTGTTGTTCTTTTTCTGATTCTTCCGCATGATAGTAAAACTGTATCTGTCACCTTCTGTTCTTAAATATTTTTTTCATACAATTAAAGGACATTCATACACGCAGATTTTTCTTGTTACTATTTAATCTAACACGTTATATAAATTACATACAATATTTCATCTAACATGTTTATATAAAGTAGGTCGACAATCATATGCTTCTAAACAAAATTAAATGCTTGCTATCCAGCTACTTACAGTGTCATATTTACCCTCCAAAGAGTTATTAAGTACCATAAAATGCCCTGAAAACATTAGTAATCATTATAAGTACTCTTTAGTACCGATTAGTTAGAAACTAACCGTACACTTCATAAATTCCCATTTTGGCCTTTTGGGACGTCTCTACATACTGGGAAGAAGGTGGAAAATGAGCGGCGAGAATGCAAACTTCTCAGCCTGTATTAAACTATGACTTAACCTGGATTTAGCTGGCATTTTTTAACAGATGGTGCCGACAAGGCCGTTCTATGATATTATATATTCCAAATGGTGCATAAATTTTTGACAAATTTTGAGGTGTACACAGGAAACTAATCCTTGTATTTTTTTTTTTCAACTAGGTTGCCAAGTTAACGTAAATAGTTGCCAGCTTATGTTCAATTTCTTCGCAGCTTTGGCTCTTACGTTTTATTTGCAATAGGTTCAAAGTTTGCTTTGAATACCAATTGGTCAATGTAACTTAACTCCTTATTGACATCCCTATATAATGCATGTAACCATCAAGCATACTTTGGTATAGAAATGCATTTCTAATTTGAAATACTAATATTTTATATAGCTTATCTGCTCCTTAGGCTATTATACAACATCTTGCACACTCGGACAATAAAAGGAACTGAAATTTTGGCACCATCCTCAACCTTCTTTGCTCCTCATATCCAGGTTGTCAGAAGATACTGCTTGGCACCCAGTTTTGAAAGAGGAAATTGACACATCCTCTGCTTTAAGGAAAGCAATTATTTTCGGTTATGGCCCCATCAGGCCTTGGATGTCAATACCTCACTGGTACCGTGCATACTTCCATTTTCAAAATTTTAACATATATGATATGCATGTAATATACTTGTATGACAATATATTTTCTTGTTTCAATGAATACTTACTTCTCTTAACACTGTCAAGTTACTCGTTAGGTTGACATGGCATTTCGACTTGAAAAAGTTTAGATCAACCGAAGTTGGAAGAGTGAAGATAAGCTTAGCATGTGTATTTGCATTTATGGCGATAGGATGGCCGTTAATTATTTTGAAGACAGGGATAGTAGGATGGTTCAAGTTTTGGTTCATGCCGTGGATGGTGTATCATTTTTGGGTAATTTTTTTGGTGATTTCTAGGCTTATTTTTCTCCCTTCCTCTACTTACTAAAGAACTGGTCTATGTTATGATGCAAGGTTTGGGACACTCCATTGCTTGAGGTTCTTGGCCTTTTTGCCAAAATCCAGTTCGTTTCGTTTTCCAAAACTTATCACCTGTTTGGTTCGTGCAACGTCAGCAGACTTTTCAACTTTTAGGACCAAACAGCCCCTTGACAACAGGACTTATCACTAGTTCAGAAATATGCGTCAATCCTCTTAAATTGTGCGTCGTGATGCTGTAGTCGAGGGACAGTTTGGCCTTAAACGCTATTAAAATGGGCTAAAGTTGCAAAAATGGAAAAAGCCTGCCCTGTATTCTTTTTCAAATTCTCACAAAACGTGTGGATTTTCTTTTGCAAAAAGGCCAAGCATGTCTAACATTTAAATTAAAACATCTTATAATCAATTTCAATTATGTTATTTATCATAATTGTACTCTTTAAATTTCAGATGAGCACGTTTACAATGGTTCATCATACTGCTCCGCATATACCTTTCAAAGCATCAGAGGAGTGGAATGCTGCTCAAGCGCAACTTGGTGGCACGGTTCACTGTAACTATCCTCGCTGGTAATATTCACTCGAAAACCTGATGATTATTCATGGATCATTCAAAACAGCTTTCGCTTGATTTTGTCGTTTGTCATGTTTAGGGACAAAAACTAGGATTAATCTACTAACCGGTCCAAACAAATGCCATGATATCCAAAAAAATTTGGAGTTAGAAGCTGCCATAATAAAACTAAATAGTATGCGTGTTAGGAAGAGGTATATCATAAAGGAAAAGGTTTTGCATATTAGGAAGAGGTATATCATAAAGGAAAAGGTTTTGTATTATTATCAAAATTTGTAGGCCGTAAATACATCCTTATATTTTTCATGCAAAAGGGCTCTGGAATGCATCATACATCAATAACAAAACATTGAAACTACTGGGACATGATAGGTAATTAACAGTTATTTTGCATTGTAACATCAACACTTTGAAAATCTCCTCCTCGCGACAATTTATAACTCGCAACCTTTTTATACCGCACCTAACAAGACCAAATGTTTTTAACAGGATAGAGATCCTTTGCCATGATATTAATATCCACATCCCGCACCATGTTTCTCCGAGGATCCCGAGCTACAATCTCCGTGCAGCTCACGAGGCACTCCACCAAAACTGGGGCAAGGTGCATCTATATTTCTTTTCGTAAATGATTCCCTTCTCCAGTTCCTCAAAAATAACTTTTTTTTTCCTTGTCGACAGTATCTCAATGAAGCAAACTGGAATTGGCGTCTCATGAAGACGATAATGACTACGTGCCACGTATACGATAAGGAGAAGTATTATGTTTCGTTTGACGAGGTTGCGCCCGAGGATTCCAAACCAATCACATTCCTAAAGAAGGCAATGCCAGATTATGCATGATTCTCTTGAGCCACTCTTTTTCCAAACCACGGCAAATATTCATATACATGCTTCGCAGAGTGCATAACGAAGTTCGGACCGGAGTTATTTTTTTACAGAAATTAAGAAAACTTGCATTCTGATGTTTTGGCTGTATGAGTTATATATGTTAAGACATTTAATTTAGTTCTCTGTGTAATGTTTAGTTGGCTAGAACTACAAGCAAAAGAAACAAACAGATGCTAATATAACATACACTCTCTCTGTGTTTCCGAAAAGTTTAGATTTTCATATAAATGGTGAAATTTGTTTGTACATCTTTAGAGTAGATTCTTCTATTATTGTGTAACAATCATAAGTTTATTTCTATGTGCCTAGAGCTTGTTTGCGCAACAATTAAGTTTTGGCTAAATTACAAAATCACCCCCTACACTTTATCCAATGTCTCAATTATCCTCTTGCTTCAAATTTTGCTTTATTTTGATCCTTCTCATACCACTCTGTCAAATAGGCCCTTAAACTTTTTATGACCGCTGTGTTTGGATGTAAAACTTAATAAAAATAAGCTGTCTTATAAAGATTGTTATATTCAATAAAACATAATCACATAAATATAATAAATTGTTGTATAAACAGGTAATTTCAATAGCTTAAATTAAGAAGAAATTCTTTTTCTTTTAAGTTTAAACATTTTATATGGATTGTACCTTACATGGCCTGCCAAATAATTTAAATGAAGTTTTGCATTTGAATTCAATAATTTGTCCAAAATTTTTTGGCCTATTTGAAACAGTAGTAAAATACAGCGCAAAGGGTTAATGGATACACAAAAAAAGTGTAAGGGCACATTTTGTAGTTTAGCCTCTAAGTTTTTCATTCCATCTAAAATTCTAAAAGATTAACATCTAAATTAGCCTTAAGAAGAGGGATCCATTAAACTTTTCGATGAAATTTCAATAGTTTAACTGCTAAAATTAAAAGTCAGATACCAATTTACAAAATATCTAAAGTTTTAAAGGTTTTTTTTTATACTTTTTTCCCCTCATAGAGTGTGAAGCCCCAACTTCCCAGGAGATCACCAATCATAGGACTACTTCCGTCCTAGCACGCTTAACTCTCTTAACCTCTTGGGCCTAGCCACCGCCCAAAATGCTTAAGCCGGGTTAAGAGTTTAGCCATATTATATTTTATATATAGGACTACCTGGGATCTCACAATTTTTTCCCCTTTAAACCCTGACGTCCTCGTCAGGCTCAGACTCACAAGTACCAGGCGATGTGAGACTCGTCTCTGTGAGACTCGTCTCGCTAGCCTAAACTGATCTTGTGGTGAGCTGCGCTCCACCCACAACAGTCAACAGCATGAGAGCCTCACTCTTTCTGCTGTATAATCTGGCTCAGCCGAGACTCATCTCACACTTCTGGCTGGTAATTGGCTTTGATACCAACTGTGACGCCTCAACTTTTCAGGGGATCACTCATCCTAGCATGCTTAACTCTCTTAAGTTCTTGGGCCTAGCCACCGCCCAAAATGCTTAAATCGGGTTAAAAATTTAGTCCTATTATATCTTATATATAGAACTACCTGGGATCTCACATAAAATATTTTCTTCCTTTCTATATCTAAGTTGTAATTACTCCCCCTATGAAAATAAATGCGCTAATTTGATAATGCAAAACTATCCTAATCTTGTCGCATAATTGTCCCTAAAGTGAGCTACACCGTATCCAATGAAGCCCTAGGATTCCAATTTGTGTCCACTGACCCAATTAAAACCCTCTCTCTCTCTCTCTCTCTCTCTCTCTCTCTCTCTCTCTCTCCCGTCACCAGTCAACGGTCAGAAGCAAACGATCTCACGTGCCAAAATATGCCCAAAATACCCCTCCCAGCACGTGCCACCACACGGAGACTCGAGATATTATTTTTTTGTACCAGATGTACACGTACACTCTATGCACCGCACCTAAATATCAGTTTAGTTTGTTGTGTAATTTTAGATATGCGTGTAGTCGGAGATGCAGCAGTTGTATTTATATTTTGTAATAACGAATGACGTAAATGTAATTTATTTTATTAGGCCCAGTGGTGAAAGCTACATTTGCCCTTTTGAGAATTTGTTAAGATATTTAGTATTTAATATTGAATGATTGAATTTTTATAATTAAAATCTAATTTAATAGACGTGAGTCGGAACTTCTAGAGATTTTATGTGTAAATGATTATGCATTTTGAAAATTTATTAGCTAGACATTAAGTGATTCAATAAAATTAACGGTTCAGTAAAACCGATACTCAATTTATAAGAAATTGGTGTCCAAAATTTATTATTTTAAATACTAATTATGCCTTTTAAGTACCATAAAATGCATCCAATAAGTTAGAATTAAGCTTGAAATAGAACACATCTAACAAGTTAAAATTTAGAGTAAACTTCACTTTGCCCTACTAGTTAGGCGTATTTTCGCTCACTATCATATTGTTTAAAGAGTTGCACTTAATTATTTTGTGATTTTATTCGTATTTCATCATAAGAATCTATCCGTTAAGCAGTTTAACAAAACAATACATTAATTTTGAAAATCACTGGGTTATAAACCATAGATTATACAATAATAAAACATTATATTGTACTATCTTGTGGTTTATGAGAAGCATCACTTTACTATTCTATTTTACTAGCTACTTGTTTCTGACAATAAGACAAAAAATAAAATCATATAATAGTTAAATACAATATTTTTAAACCGCGGAATGATAAAGTAAAAATGTGTTGGCGACAGAGAATCAACTTAAAGTTTAGCATAAGAAGATGGTCTTTTATGTAAGAGCGGCACGACGTAACAATGTATTGAGCCAATCAAATCTCTGCTTTCAAGAGAAAAAGTATAATATTTTTATTAAAAAAAATATATCATGATGGATGGGTGAACCTCAGGAGCAAATTTGATTGGTCGGGGGTACAGATGATGCGGTGTCGCTGCCCCATTATAGAATGTTTCCTGTGTGAGGTTTTTATACACCCGGTGCAGCGAAAATTTTCTTAATGGACTCTGACTTCCGTTTGGGGGGTCCTCCACTTCCTCCCCATTCCCTGATTGGTCAAACCCCGCCATTATTACTCCCCACACGAGTCCACCAATCAGAAGAAAGATCACGGCCGTCCTGGATCGATCTTATGAACTGACGGATGTGATTTGTCGCCTCCCCTGGGCCCCACCCACTTCTCATCTCTCCCTGGACCAGGTTCACAACTTCTCGTGTGTACTCTATAGTGATCTGCCATCTATTTTATCTTTACTGTCCGATTGTTTATGATAGTAGTGCATTTTGCTATCACAGTGGAATTAGATTTCGCCACCGCGAAAAGATGTATTATGTAAATATTGTCAAGGTCGAAGCTTTTCACCGGCGCGTTACGCTGTGGCGAGATCCTTTGGCGCAAGTTTGAGCTAAACAGATCCTTTGTTTCAGAACTTTTTATTTGAGTACTTTAGTCTCCAAACATTTCATAAATTATAATTCATCTCTTAGCCATGTTTGGATATTTTAGTACATCTTTTTAATTTGCTCAAAAAGTATGTAGTATTTGGTCGCTGAGGAATACGATCAATGTCTAACATGATATGCCATATTCGGCCTTTATAATTTTATTTTAAATAAGATAAATTATTTTACTATTGAAATATACTATCTCAACAAATTATGAATTTTAGAACCTTTTAAGAAGCAAAAAATCAAACCTTTTTTTTTTCCAATTACACCTAAAAATTCTCGTACTAAACAAATTGCTAATGGATAACTTATTCTAGCATGTTATAACTTGGCGTAAAAGATGATTTAAAAATTTACCTTCGATTATAAGGAAAACTATAATGTATTATAAGCAAAATAACTATATAGTGATAAAATCACTATATAGCGATATAGCGCAATTACAAATACTATAGTGGTGTTTGAATATCCAAAAAATATATATCTAATAATAATTTATTCATTGTGAAGATTTTATTATGCGATTGAAAGTTAGAAGTTTGATTTTGGTTCCTTAAAATATTTTAACATTCATAATTTAGCAGGATAGTATATTTTACCTACAAAATAATTTGATCATTTATCTTATTTTGAAAGAATAACTTAGAGACCAAAATGACATTGCATTGAAAATATTTAACCACATTCTTTATCTACCAAAGATTACATACTTTTTACATCTTATTCGAATGTTGGAATAAGTTATCTGATGATAATTTGTTTGATTTAAAGATTTTCTTGTGTTGGTAGTAGTTTGATTTTCTAATCTCTAAAAAATTTCAGCCTTTTACAATTTGACGGATAACGTATTTTACTTATGAGATAATTTAAATATCGAATACGGTATTCATTATAAGCATTCGATCATACTTCTCATCTGGTAAATACTACATATTTCTCGAGTAAATTGAAAAGATATACTAAATAAGTAAAGCAGCAAAGAGATAGATACAGAATAAAATATTTATAAATTCAAACAAACCCTACAAAAATTTTAGCTGACGTGGCGGACATGGTCCACGTAACGAAGTTCCGCAGTGAAAGCACGGGCACTTCCGAAACCCTAAGTCCTTTATTAATTCCCCGTTCCCTAATTAATATTTATTTAAGTTAAATCCCCAGTCGCAGTCAAAATCCGTAATTAATACCTCATTAATTACGCCCCCCGCCACTTAATTAAACTAATCCCCGATTCGCGCCCACTATAAATAGCCCCCGACTCACCAACGACCCTTCCATAACCGTCTCCCTCCTCCTCCTCCTCCTCCTCCGCACGAGCTCTCTCCCCCCCCCCAAACCCTAACCCTAACCCTAGAAATTGGAAACCCTGCCCCACGATGCAGCCCTGTAGCAGGGAGATGCAGGCGATCGCGGCGTCCCTGAGCGCGATCGGGATCCAGCCGCTCCTCGGCGGCGTCAGCGGCGGCGACGAGTTCCTGGAGCAGATGCTCGCCGCCGCGCCCTCCGCCGCGTGGTGCGACCACATGGCGGAGGATCCCTCGCCGGCGCCGGCGCCGGCGGCGGTGGCGCGCTACCGGCCGTACGATCCCATCTGCGGCGGCGCCGCCCCGGCGAGCTCCGCGGCGGCGCTCGGCCTCTTCGCCCCGGCGATCGGCGACGGGGGCCGCGAGATCGACGCCTCCTTCTCCTTCAAATCGCTCAATCCCACCGTACGAGCCTCAAATCCCCAATTTCCATCAAAATTAAACCTAATTCGCGTCAAATTTTTAGGGTTTTGTTTTTTGATAATTTGGTGCTCAATTTAGGGCGGTGAAGGGGTTTACGATGATGGATTCGGTGGGTTTCTTCCCCTCCCGGTCACACAGGTTTTTTTTCTTTTTTTTCCCCATTAATCCCCCAATTTTTTTCCCTCCTTTTCCTTCAAAATTTTAAAAAAAAACAAATAACACAATTTTTGAACTAAAATTTTAATCTAAAATAGCAACAGAGAGCGCCAATGAGCTTCGGAATCGCACCTACGAATGCGACAACGACAACGACGCCGCCAAAGCAGCGAGTGAGGGCGAGGAGAGGCCAAGCAACGGATCCCCACAGCATCGCCGAGAGAGTAAGCTCTTAAATTCCCAACTAAAATTCTAAAATTTGAAAATTTTAAATTTAGAAACTCTATTATAGATCCCAAATTTTAAATTTTAAATTTATTTTAAAATATGCGTAGTTTTGATTTATGCGGCGCAGTTAAAGCACCAGCAATAAATACGTAATAACGCCTCAATTTCAGTGCAGTAACCGCCGCCCTTTTTTTTGCTTTTTCCAATTTTGTACGAATTTTAATTTAATATTTTTTAAAAAAAAATTAAGAGGATTTTTTTTTTTTTGAGAAAAATGTAGTACGCTACTCGCTCCGTTTATTTTTTTTAGAAATAAACTTAGCTGAAAATGTGAATCAACTAGGATTCGAACTCGGAACCTTGGATACCAACCATTAAGTCCTTTGCCACTTGCGCTAGGGACGATCTGTTAGGAGGATTTTTTTTTAATAATCGCTTTTGTGTTAGCAGCTTCGGAGGGAGAGAATAGCAGAGCGGATGAAAGCGCTCCAAGAATTAGTACCAAATCCGAATAAGGTAAAATAATAATCTCTCCAATAAATAAAAAATAAAATTCGGAGGAGGGTGTTTTGGTCATTTTGCATATTTAGATGATTAATTAAATAAAAAAATAAATTTTGTAAACTCTGAGTGATGATCCATGACAATGCCGAATTTTAAAGCAACAGCTTCAGGACCAAACTTTTCGAGTCTATTAATTAATATTTAATTTTGCTTTATTTTAATTTAATTTAATTTATAATTAATGATGTATTAGTGTTGGAATTATACAGACGGATAAGGCGTCAATGCTGGACGAGATCATCGACTACGTGAAATTCCTGCAGCTCCAAGTCAAGGTATAAAACCAAGCCCACTAATTTAATCTTCACATTAATTAATTATTCCCCCAATTTAATCTTTACATTAATTAATTATTATCTACATGTTATTTCACACATTTAATCCAAATATAAATTTTAATTAATTCTTTTAAATGGCTTACCGTATTTTTATTTTGTTATCCTAACATTTGAAAAGATTTTAGTTACATGTTTTAGTCTTTAAATAAAATAGCAAAGTCGAAGTAAAAATTAAAATATTATATTTTACCATCATGTGTTTTGAATATAGTACCCCATCTAATACCAATAATAATGTGGTTTTTTTTTGGCTAAATTACAGAAAACATTCTTATCAGTACCCGTTTTTTCACTTTTTCTTCTGTTATTTAAAAATCTACACTTTGTCCCTTAAAAAATAAAAAATATTCACTTCGCCCCCCGCTGTTTCGTTAGGGTTTCGTTTATATCTTATTTTGTATACCCAAAATATTTCTGAAATCATCATCCATACCCACACATATGCTCTCGCCGCCTCGCCCTCGCACGAAGTCGGAGTTGGGATCAAGGGAGGCGTGGGCGAGGGTGCGGGATGCGGGATGAGCAAGATTGGGGAGGAGGGGATGAAGAAGATTAGGGTATTTTGATCATTGTGTCACACCGTAATCTTCTGTGAATATTTTTTATTTTTTAATGAGACAAAATATAGATTTTTGAATGACAGAAAAAAAAATAAAAAAACAGGTATTGATATGAAAGTTTTATGTAATTTAGCCTTTTTTTTTCAAAATTTTCCTCCCAGGTACTAAGCGTGAGCCGCCTAGGCGGAGCCTCAGCCGCTGCTCCTCTTGTGGGTGATCTCTCCTCGGAGGTATTTTTCATACCTTTTTCCCTCTCCTTTCTTTTTATTGTTATATTTATATTATATAATAACTGTAATAATATATATAAAGAATTTTAAAGAAAGATTATTGGGTTATTGGGTTATTGGGTAATTGGGTAATTGTGGGGCCCGATTCGGCTCTATAGGTCACGTAATTATTAGTTCTCGGAAAAATAGTTTAAAATTGTTATGTATCCGGGTGATAGCGACTTATGGGGACAGGAAACAACAGCGGCACGCGTGCCCCCATGTGAAATTCCCGGATTGCCCCTTACCTTTTAACAAGTTTTAAAAATATTTATAGACACCGGCTCCCTACGGCACCGTACCGTGTCGATAAAATATCGACATGATGCCACTCTGGCGCCAGTAATATAGCACAATATTTTTTAAAAAATTAATTAATGGTGGCAAAAAAAATAAATTTTTTATGTTATAGTGTGTCGATATATAAATATTTTATATTTTTATGATCAGAATATATCAATACAGTAGGGCGCATCTCGTGTCGTACTGTACTAGCAAATTTTCGGCACCATTTATACTACAACATTTAAAATCTTGCCTTTTAAGTAATTTTATATTTTATTTAGAAATGGTGCATAAGCGGTAGTAACGTGACAGTCACTTTTTAGTTATAATCTCCCAATTCTTATCACTTAATGACCCATATTTTTTATACTAGTCTTATTTTTTTATTTTTATGTTACTTAAACTCAAAAAATATTTTAAACCCTTAATCCTAAGGGTTGTAATTCTATAAACTTTGCATTTCTCAAAATGCTTTGGGTCTCTGTTCTCATAAGTTTGTAATCTATGGCGAATCTACACATCACTTTTACAAAGTACGTATATTAGTCAACTAAAGCTCTCCGTATTAATAAAGTGGCAAGTTGTGGAGACATTAATAATAGGTTAATATGTATAGACACTCCCTAATCTTTAACTTGTTTTGAAATTGAGTCCCGAATTTTTTTTAAAATTTATATTTTTTACTTAATAATTATTCAATTTAGATCTTTTCGTTAGTAATTTTGAAAATTTTATTAAAATTAAACACTCACAAAAAATGCAAGTATTTTTTTTTCTTTTTTACTAAAATAAGGTCTGATTGTATCTTTCGTGGGCGTTTATCTTGATTCTGCAGAATTTTTATAATTACTACTGAAAAGAATTAATAAATTAAATAAACAGTTAGTAAATAGAGAAAGTGCAAATAAAATTTAAAAAAATATTGGAAGGTCAATTTATAACAAATTAAAATTTAGAAAATCTCTATACATTTTTTATCTTAAAATGCATTTAGTATTCCAATATTGTTACAATTTGGTGGCGACAATTCCCATCATAAGAGTTGTCTCACTCATGCTCCATCACATGAACATAAACCGTGACTATCTCAAATAGTCACGTTGGGAATTATCTGTACCATTTATTGGGGACAAATTTGGTGGGCACTTAGTTTGGGCATGGTGCCCAATGGGCGCCGTGTGGCACATCCCACGTTGCCCATCCTTTTTCCCCTGCTCTTTTTTTTCTTTCTTTCTAAAACGTAGTGGCACATTTTTTTATTTTTTTTTTTTTGGTGGGATGTGCCACACGATGCCCACCAAATTTTTGTCCATTTATTCGAGCCTTCGTGGGAGCATAAATTTGGTCTAATTAATTCTGTAAAATAATTAGGTAATAATATAGAGAATTTTTTCTAAAGTATAGATAATTTTGACTTAACTATTTAATTTTTTAAAATTTTAATTTTACTATTCGGTCTTTCAATTTATTTAATTTGAGTCACTTCGATTTTAAAACATCAGCTAATTACTTATTTTAGTAAATATACAGTTGTGAGAATTATATAAAACACATTAATTAAACCTATACAAATAAACAATGTATTTAAATTTTACAACTAAATTATTATTGATCGATTCAAATCAAACAAATTTAAAAGCTGGATAGCAAAAATTAATACTTATAATAAGGGCTGAAAATTTATTATCCTAACCGTACATTCTTTAATCGAAAGACCGAAAACCTACGAATATTAATGACTTGATACTTTTAAAAGCATAACCGATCGTGCCTAGCCCAAGTGGCAAAGGACTTGGTGGTTGGTATACGAGGTCCCGAGTTCGAGTCCTAGTTGATTCACATTTCATGCTAAGTTTATTTCCAAAAGAAATAAACGAAGCGGGTATTGAGTCCGGCTACGGTGGTGCTTGTAAGTTTTCCGCCGTTAGATCTATCATTTTGATCATTTCAACCAGTTAGATCATATCATTCAACTCTAGGAGAGTCGAAAATCTGTAAGGACCAATGACTTGATACTTTTAAAAGTATAAGAGCTCAATTCGTTATAATAAATCAGTAGGGCTTGTTAAAGTGGAAAAAGGATTATTATTATTATTATTATTATTATCATTAAGGGGGATTTTATTTTGGACCTCAGGGGAGCGGCGCGGGTGGTGGTAAGGAAAGCCTAACGGCGACGGAGAAGAAGGTGGCGAAGCTGATGGAGGAGGACATGGGGGCGGCGATGCAGTACCTGCAGGGGAAGGGCCTCTGCCTCATGCCCATCTCCCTCGCCTCCGCCATCTCCTCCTCCGCCACCACCTCCTCCTCCTCCCCTTCCCCCTCCCCCCACTCCGTCGCCGCCGAGCAGTAACGCCGTCGGAAGAGCTCACGGCGCTGGAAGGGAGGGGAGGGCGGTAAACGGCGAGGTGACGGAGATTGACGGCGCCGTTATTTGCCCTATAGAAAGGGGGGACGTCGACGATCGATCCCACGGCTCACCCCACTCCTCCTCTCTTACCTTTTTCTCTTTTTTTCTTTTTTTTCTCTCTCTTTTTATTATTATTATTATTATTATTATAATAATTATTATTATTAGTATTAACTATTTTGTTAAATAGTTGTTATGATATGCGCGCTCTCCTCGCGCTTGTAAGTTGTTGTATCATCGGCTTTCTTCGCGTTTTCTTCTTCTTTCTTTCTTCTTTTCTTTTTTTTTTCCAATCCCTGTCCTTTTTTTTATAGCCTAGTTTTTTTTTCTTTATTTTTTTTTTCCTTTTTTTGTGGTTTAATGTAAGTAAATTATTGTGGTTTGTGTTTGGAATTAAAAGGTGGCGGGGGTGGCGGAGTTGGTCAAAAGGCAAAAAAATGAGTAATATAGGGATAGTTGGTGGGGGTTAAGGTTATAAGGTATGCCTCACCATCTAGCGATAACAAAAATTTGATAAGAATGAGGAAAAAATAATAGTTTTGAAATCAGTGGATATAAATCTTACCTCTAGTCTAGAGGTTTCAGGTATAGTATTACTCTTACTGCAATTGGCCCTCTAGCTTTCTCGTGCGTTTATTTTTTTAAAAAATAAATTTGGCTATAGATGTGAAGCAACTAAGTTTCAAATTTGAAAGCTCAGATATCAATCATCAATTACTTAGTCAACTGCACTAAATACGATCAGTGGTAATGCTAAATAAATTTTGATTGATTAGTTGTATACAAAGATTGAAAAGAGAGTGTTGTTACCGCCCCCTCCAATGCTTCTCCGTGCTGCATGATGATGTATTGGCATATAGCCGAATTCATTTATAGTTGCACAGAACACTTTGTCGGGATTCCAAAGCCTCTTTGTTCTTTCTTTGGAAGCGAGATTCGACACTAGTTCTTGCACTTGAATAAAATTTTATGGACAATCCACCAAACCCTATTTTGGGGGAGAAATTCATGCAATACGTGAGGCGGTGGGCAGCGTTCTAACGCGGTCATTTTCTTGTATTGTGCTCTTGAACTGCTGAACTGTTAGAGTAATAGAACACTGGGGGAATGCAGATATGCGACCAACTGTAAGGTGGGTGCTTTCTCTTTCTATTGCTGGTCGTGGTACGTTTCCTTTGACGCAGATTTTGCATTTGTTACGATTCAAAATTCGCTTGTGTTTTCGGTTTGAAATATTCAAAACATCGCCATGCAGTAACTCATGCTGAAAAATTGTAAAAATAATGTTGGTAAAATTATGAAATCATCATATAGACGGCTTAAAAAGTTTTGTCGTTCTCATACATGATAGAAATTATTAGCGGAGTGAACCATCCCCCGGTGAACTATAGTCATTAGGGTCTTTCATCAAAATACATTAAAAAAAAAAAAAAGAAATATATGCACCACAACTATCTAAACATTCACCCATTTGCATACAACCACATAAAATATAGTTGGCACCTAAACTTTCCTATTACTACAGTACTACCTTCAGGAGAAAAAAAAGACACATAAATAAAAATAAAACTCAAAAGAATGAACAATTTACAAGCAGTGGTGAACCCAAAGTAGCATTGTATGTAAACAGAACCTAAAAGGACAATAATAGCTTCCCTCACTACCCAGGTCCAACCAGTTATGTACTGCAATAAACTGATCTCCAGCAGAGAGAAAAGTCTACCCTACAGTTTCCACAGCTTTTTGATAACACACCAATTCCACAACCTTCACAAAACCTATTGCGGAAAAGTCTAAGCTACATTTTCCATAGCTTTTTGCTATCACCCCAAACTCAAACCTCCAAAAATCCAATTGCACAAACTACATAGCTAGAATATTACTGACCCAGAGAGCCGATCACTCCAAAAGCTTAAGCTAATAGAAAAATAAAACCTCATAGGCCAAGATTCTGATTTCTAATCAACGTCAGATTAATATACTTCAGCACCACATAAGTAAACTAACATCATTTGAGAATCAAACTGTCATGAAATTTTGTTAGGTCACCGAAACAGTATTCCACTGCAACTGGTGCATAGCAAGCTCCATTTCTGTTTCAATAGGGTAGGGTCCCATGTTTCAGGTGCAGTTAAACAGCATCATCAAACAGAGAGACAAACGTCGAAACAAAATAGTTCAGCTCGCCATCTCTGGATTACAGGAATAGTAACAATTTCGACATCACTTTGCAGAACCACTACGGAAATCAACTGCTGCAACATCTCGAAAACATCTTAAAATGGTAATTTCACACGGATAGTAACAGTCCATCCACAAAAACAAAAGCCACCAGAGGGAAAAAGCTCATTAACATTTTCACTAGAATACAGAAAACTCAACTCTAAATACTGCAGTTGCAAAATACCCAGTGGATATTTAAAATATAAACAGGAACATATCATTTGTGAGAAACCTCTCCAATCACAGCACCCCAAAAAAAAAAAAGTTGCAAATATAAAATTTATCCTAGTGTACAATCTTTCTCTGAAGAAAACAGCATGAAAAGAGTACTCCATGGGGTTTGGCCAACAAAAAATTAAGTGCTCATCGGCAGAGATTCTGCCCACCATGCACAAGATATCGGCACAATACAACAACTTCCATGCCGATAGCACATCTCAAAACCCTCTTTCTTTGAAATTAACAAATAATCACATCAATATAATACAATAGATTTGATAAAGAATATATTACGAGCAATTAGACTGTACCGGTGCCGTAGAAAAAAAAATTCATGCCATATTTTGTCCACAGCAAACATTGGCACGGCACAACACAATGCCTTGGCGAGTGTTCGGCACAACCCAGTACCACGGCATTTAAATTCTTGGTTTCAACTATCAAAGGAGATACGGTGCAAATCACAGTATTTCAAGGGGCTTTATATATTTTGACCTATAATGCATTTTAACCTACTTTTTACCATTTTTTAATTCAAATTACCATATTGTCGACTAGATATGACCTTCCCAATGAGACTGATCTCTTACAAATACAATTTTCACTCATTGCTGCATAGATAACTCTCTATGGACACTATCTAATAAATGGCACTCTGAAATAACAGTTACAGCTCAATACTTGAAAAGAAAAAAAAAAAAGGTGATTTTGATATAAGTTCAAAAACCAATTACGTGCCTATGGGCTCAAAATCAAAAAAGAAAATGCAGTAATTTACCAGTTACCGGACTCTTTAGATTCCTTTTTTTTTTAATCTAAACTATTCAGATTAGATAAAACTTGATTTAACCTTCCCCCCCTAAATAAATGTGTGCTACAAAAATCCCAAAAGGAATTTTGCCTCTACAATGGATAAACCAACAACAGTGCAGCGTTCTATACAGGCACTGCTAGTAGAAAATATTAGCAAAGTCATATCAACAAAGAATAGAGCACTGCATAATTAGAAAACATAGAGGATGCTTCCTGACTAGATCACCTTAACAAAATAAACCAAACCACAAACAAGACACTAAGTAAATGGACAACATCTCAAGATTGAAAGATCGAGAGATCAAGAGAGAGACAAAGAGACTTCTTTCTCCTACAACTTTGAAAATTCTAAGTCAAAATGGCCCATTGGGATGGATTTTTCTTTCTCCTACATAGCCACCTAAACTGGCTTCTTTAACTTAAAAAAGGTAATAAGCATAAGAGTCAGCTATTGATATTTTTTGCAGGATATGTACCCAACGCTAACTGACAACAAAGTAAATGCTAGACAACAACCACAACATCCCTACATCTATCAGCTATTTGATCACATCACCAGCCACGGTCAATGCCACGGGCAATTGGTGAGATACAACGCAAAAAAGGTAAAGTCGAAAATGGATGACCTATTTACCTCAAAAGATGCAACTAGGAAAAACTATAATGTTACCTCACCAATTAAATTGCACCTGTCCTCCTCCGCTTCTTTCCCGCAGAAGTCTCACTTCCTTGTGCTTTAGCAGCAGCAGATCCCAATTCCAGCTTCTTCCCAGAACCCTTGCTTTCCTGAACTTTCAACTTAGCCTTCTCGGAAGACTCCTTACCAGAACCCTCATTTTCCTGAACCTTTGACTTAGCGTTCTCAGATGAATCCTCCTCAGAACCCTCGCTCTCCTGAACCTTCAACTTAGCCTTCTCGGATGACTCCAGCTTCCCAGAAACTTCGCGTTCCAGAACCTTCGACTTATCCTTCTCAGATGAATCCACCTTGTTCCCAGAAACCTCACTCTCCTGAACCTTCGAGGTAGCCTTCTCGAATGAGTCCAGCTTCTTCCCAGAACCCTCACTCTCCTGAATCTTCGGCTTGGCCTTCTCGGCTGACTCTAGCTTCTCCCCAGAACCCTCGCTTTCCTGAACCTTCGTCTTAGCCTTCTCGGATGAGTCCAGCTTCTTCCCAGAAACCTTGCTTTCCTGAACCTTCGACTTAGCCTTCTCGGATGACTCCAGCTTCTTCGACTTAGCCTTATCTGATGACTCCAGCTTCTTCAATTTAGCCTTATCTGATGAGTCCAGCTTCTTCCTAGAACCCTCAGTGTCCTGAACTTTTGACTTAGCCTTCTCGGATGACTCCTGCATCTTCCCATAACCCTTGCTTTCCTGAACCTTCGACTTAGCCCTCTCAGATGAGGCCGCCTTCTTCCCAGAACCTTTGCTATCCTGAACCTTCAACTTAGCTTTCTCGGGCGAACCAACAGTCAGCTTTGGTTCATTACCAGATTTAGGTGTGGCAATGCGCCTTTTACGCTTCTTGCCAGCAGTAGTGTCATCCTCTGGTGTGGTAGTGACATTTCTGGAGCGACTCATCGATATCCTATCAGGCTTTGAGGTTTCATCCACGCCAGAAAGAGCATCATTAGACTTTGCATCAACCTCACCACTACCTTCCTTTTTAGGCCTAGTTCTACCTTTAGGCGTCTTCTCTTCTTTATTCTTTATTGAAGCTTTCTCTATCGATTTGCTTGAGCTTTTAGAGCCATCATTATCATTAGTTGGCGCGACAGTTTTTGATCCACCTTTTGATCGGCCTTTACCCTTTGGATGATCCCCCTCTTGACCACCACTCGACTCCTTACCACTGCAAAAAGGAAAAAAAAAAAAGAAAAAGAAAGAAAATATAAGGATCATTCATTATGGAATGACTCATTGACTGACATAAATGGTTAGTGCAGCTAGCCGATTAATTTACCTTTTTGATGGTGTTTCCTCCTTTAATTGTTTTGGAGGACGACCTCCACTTCCCTTAGGTTTTTTAATCTCCAGCCTGCTAAAAGGCAGCCAGATAAAAGAACCAAATCAGTATAGCTTCAAGTTTGATTAAGTCAGAATAATCTTCTTACAGAAAAAGGAAATCCGAAAAAGAGACCACCAAACGTGTAGTGCGCTTTTCGTGTTTTTAAGTTTGCTGTTTCCAATTTTCATCAAGTTCTATGCAATTGAAAGCACCTTGGGATGGCCTTCATTAGTTTTGTTTGCAATCTCTACATTTATGTAAAATATATTAATAAATAACTAATAACTTTGTTTTTCCATTTTTCATTTTCTTCCTTGAACTACGGCGAGTTCGCGAACCAACAATAATGAAATTAAAAATGTCAATCCCAAAATGCCTTCAATGTCATAGAACTTGATGAAAACAAAAATGGAAATATAAATCAAGTCAAATGCACCCAGTTTCAGTATGCTTCTTTCACATGCAACCAAACATGAGAACTAACAAATAAAGACAGTAGATTTTACAAATTAGCACTGGGTATACCAAAATTCAGGACACATGCTTCGGACGTAGGACTAAATCAAGGTTTTGCACACCCAGTGCTTTGGCATCCAAGTCAACCGATCAAATGAAATCAGTTGACAATTGGCACAATAAAGACTTGTTTAGGGAAAAATAAAATAAAAGAAAAACACGTACACTTCTGAAACAGGACCCAAAACATCCTTCAATTGTCCCTGTCGAAGAGCAAATGAAATTTGAAATTAAAAAGAATAACAAGAAACAAGTGATACACAAATGAATCATGGTATGTTACACACCATAACGGTTTTCGAGCCACCTTCAATAAGTTCCCATCGCTCTTTCTTGAGACGCAATATCTCTACATCTCCATCATCATAAACAATCTGTAGAAACAAATACAATAATTAAATACTAATAGAAATTATGCCGCAGACAAAGCTGTAAAGATTTAAAACAAGCATATAGATGAATCTACCCACCTTATGCCTTTTTGACGAAGGATCGAATGACTCAACCAAACCATCGTAAAACCTGCAAAACACAAAATGCTCAAACTCTGAAAAGGATTACAAGATGAAACGGTTATTCACGGTAACTTGGCATATCTCAAGCCCAACGAAGCAAATAACTGCAGACCAATTTGGAAACATGTCATAAGTTTTTCCAAGTTTGCTTGAAAAGCAAGCATCAGATGTAAAATGAATTGAAAATCAAAGAATCAATCTGCTGCATTTATCAGATATGGCATCCAATATTTATTTTGCATCTACCGTAGAACGACAATCTGTTTAAATATGATATGTACATGAATAGTGCCATTTATGCTTCTATTTAATGATGCGTACATGAATGTTGCCATTCTAAAAACTACAGAAACAAAACCTTTTGACTTCAGAGTTTGAAGGATGTCTTAGCTATTGTTTTAAAAACTGACTCCTGCTGCCAACATAAATTGGCAGGTACTGAAATCAGAGAAAGAGAGAAAAATTATTTAAACTAGTACCAAATCCTGTAAAAAAAATCAATACTCTCATCAGCAATCCAAAAGAAAAATCTAAGACCTTCACAAACAGATATCCAAATCGAACCCTATCATATAATTAAATATCCAATGTTTACCCCCAAAGGAAACTCTAAGACCTCGATGAATAAATATTCAATATCTACTTCTAACATTTAATATAAGCTTCTGCACTGGAAAGCTTACAGAAGCCAAGTTTATTGGCAGTCGGTAACTAACTTATTTTAGAAATAGCTATTGATGGCATTGACAACTGACTAAAAGATGGTGAAGAAACACAAAAATTGCAAGATGAAATGAAGCAATAGCAGAAGAAGATTCAAATGGTTATCAAAGAATTTCTAATCCCTAAGGGCCTTTCTGTCTAATGGCATCAAGACCATGTCCAATAGGCTATCTTTTCAACGATATTCTCATGGTGAGACATCTATGATTTAGTCAAAATGCCATTTCTGTTATTTCTTATAGACGGGAACCACCATATGGACATCCCACTTAAAATGGATAGCTTTTGCATAAATAAGAACAAATCCCCAGGTGTATCCTATTTAAAACTATCCATCTAATTTACTCTCTGAGTTCTAAATGATAATTTTATCTAATAGACTTGCCTATTTATAAATGTTCGCGAGCATTGGCATATTATCTTAGACTCCAAATATCCACGCTCGATAGTACTCCTGTGAATATGCGTGTGGACTGGCTCAAACAAGGACCATAAAAAGTCATGTAATTAAATATTCCACAAGAGAACATCCTCACAATTCTCCAACCAAGCTGAATGCCAGCCTGCCAAAGTCGGTGTCCCTAGCTTGTACTAAGTGAATTAGGAATCTGATCGATTAAGCTATTATATCATTCATAATCAGAAGGCGAAGCTACATTCAATCCTTGAATTTGATAAACTAAGATTTTGTCCAATCAGTTTCGGGCTACATGCTAATTTCTGTAGACATGCTAAAATAAACTATGTTTCTCACCTCTGCATGGTATGAAACTCCTATACTTGTTATGCGCCTAACATTTTCCTGGAGGACTTGATGCACAAGTGATACTACAACATGCAAAAAGTGCCCACCAGTAATATTTTATGAGGTTCCAGTCCAACTCGAATTTCTTTTGAAGAATCAAACCACAGTAATGCTTACCTTACTTAGAAGCCATAATCTAATGAAACATCAATTAAACTAACAATTGCAACATGTCAAATTATGATTACATTTACAGCAAAAAGATGGCCATGGAAATTTGTTTCCAACTACAGACTACCTAAACATCCAACAGAAGAATCGTATGTAAGATCATGCGTATCGAACACAAATAGAGCCTACAAAAACAGAATAGCTGCTATTGCGAATAAGATAAGCATGTAAAGAAAAAAAAACTAATATTATTATACAAAAACAATACTCATAAGACTCGCAAAGCAGACTAATTTATATGCTGGTCGTACACCAATAAATCAATAGCAGAAAAATGAACAATACTTCACATAAAACATCAATAATTTAATTAAGGCAAAGAATACAGTAATAACAAATGTCTAGAGAAATAGCAGAAAGATGAACGATACTTCACATGAAACATCAATAATTTAATTAAGGCAAAGAAAATAGTAATAACAGATGTCTAGAGAAATCTAACTTACGTTTCATCTTGTGGCCACCATACTTTAATCCTTGAACCAACAATGCGCTCGTTAAGGTCTTTCTTCTGCGTTGATGCTGAAGCCTATCAAAAGCAAGGTATTTTAATCAACAAATTATGTAGTCAGCAGGTAAAGTTAAAGGTTTGAAGAACCACAAAACAAGTCAAAATTAATACTGAAATAATACAAATCACGAAGCATGAAAAAATCGTTAAGCAAATAGTTACCTGCAAACTTTTAATATAGTACACATACTAACAGGTTAGATTAAAATGTACCAAAGCAATAGAAGATGCATGAAGTACTTTTTGCTTTAGGATCAAACACAAGCTACAATGCAGAACAACACGTGATAAAGTAAATATAGTAGTCCAATACTACACGTTTCAATAATATCGGAGATGAATCCATAATAATTTATCAAGATTCTCACAAAGAGGCTTCTATGCATTTAAGTTATTCTTGTATGCAATGAGTGGAAAAACTTAGATAATACCTAAATAATGATGCGAAATTCCCTCGTAAAAATCAAACACTCAAGCTCCCATGAAGAGATAAAGTACGGAAACTAAGATACTACTTCAAAACTTCTTAATAAAAATGCCAACCCAACAAGAAAAGGAGAAATATAGAAGATAATATTTTTCAAATGGCATAAAAAAAATAAAAAGTTCCGCCATATATTCCTTGCAGGCCAGAGTTAATATTTGTTTTTACAACAAATCATCAGCATGAGCTTTAAAACTCATATTAAACCAGCATACCACTTCAGATACAACAAGTTTACTGATGTTTCAATATGTAAAACCATAACAGCAGCACATGAGAGTACATCAACTCAGAATTGCGCTATCCATGAAAACTGTTAATAGACATTTCCAAAGGTTAAAAATAATAATAATAAGTAAGAGAACATCACAAGCTTCTTCAACTGAAAATTTTTAAAATTAATAAAAATATTTTAAAGAAACTAAAGTTTCTTGACTCCCAAGCTTTGTAGTAGAACCAAAGATAACTTTTACATCTAGATTAGGAATAGTAAGCACAAAGAAAAGATGTGGAACCTCTTCACTCCCATGGCCACGCTTTTTCTTAGATCCACCACTCTCTCCCAAGTTGCCTTTTTCTTTACCAAATGCCTTCATAGCAATCTCCGGCGAAACCATTTCCTGCACAAGATACATAACGACACACTAATTATTCATTGCAACAGAGAAAATCAAGAAACCTAAAGAAATTAATGGGGAAAAGACAAATATGGACACAAATTCGATTTCCAACTTCAATACTACAACTCAACCTTCCATAAGGCTAAATTTAAGAGATGCATTCCAGCCTACAGCTCACATATAGAGAAGGTATGGGAATGAATTTTATATAAGAAGCATGATAATCAGAGAAATAAAAAGAGAACTTAAATGCCTCATGCTAAGAAGGATATCAAACAGGTGAAAAAGTAGGTTCACAAAACGCAAGTATACCGTTATTCATGTCAAACGTACAATCAAAAGTAAGAAAAATATAAATGGCCAAAGGAAATTATGGTACTAAAGGACACCAGCCATGATGTTTGGCACTTTGGCTGATAGAAGTTAAAGAGTACAACAATGAGGGAACACGTAGGAGAAACCAGAAAATAGATACAAGAATAAGAAATCATTTCTGATAGATCACCAGAGACTCATTCAAAATTGCAACTAGTTTTGCGGTTCATGGGGCAAAAGCCATGAACAAAGAAACTATGTGATACATAAGCTTTTGAGCTTAATTTTTTCCTTGAAACTATCTATAATGACACAAGTTGCTATGATGTCTCTAAGGAACTTGGACCAAGAAATACTATGCATTTCTAGCAGAACTCAAGACTTGATTCACATTCATTGATCCTTACACCCATGCAAATGGGTTTACCTATACAAGTCTCATCTCAAAAGAAATCAAGTTGAATTTACCATATGAATGATGTTACACCATCATATCCATCCCGAGTTATTTTATTTCTTAATCAATAGCAGCTATATCTTTCCTAATCACCTCAGAACACACCATTTAACTGACAGCACAGCAATAATTTCTACATTTAGGTCTTTTACTGGGTTTTTTAAAGCATGGCCTAAGCATCGAGATCCACCAAAGGACACTTTTCTAGCTGGACCACTTACACATTATTTGCCTAGTCTTCATTTTAGTCCTCCATACAAGTCTCATCTCAAAAGAAATCAAATTAAGTCTTATAATAAAGCCAAAGGAGTGCAGCATCAATAACAGGAGGTATCAGGTAAGTCACCGACAACCTAAAGGATACTCTCTTCTCTGCTCAATTCCCTAAGGCCTACTTGATAATTAGTTTGATTTGGATGAAGTATTTTATTTACAAAATCCAACAAGTTCTAATAATTCCTAACAGAACATGCCATCAATTTTATTTACCGTACATCTGAGCCAATTATAAATTTTATGAATTATGGGTTAAAGAAGCACAATTTATGAGCCTTAATGTGCGGGCTGTGTCGTGTGACAAGGCAAGGATCACTAGTTACAACGTTACCTTTAAACTGACATCTTCAGATGCATCTTCTTCAGAGTTGATCTTTTCATTCCGGTTCTTAAAGTTGATTTTTCGCCGTTTTTGTGATGATTCTCCATCAGCAACCTTTTTTGCCAACCCTTCTTTTTCTTTCTGCCTCTGTACTTTTGGCTCCACATCAGTTATCACAAAGCCATGTGTTTTATCATCCAGCTGCTCCTTTTTAGATGTGCGCCTCGAAGGCTTTCCTTCTGAATCACTAACAACCTCCAAATCCTTACTAATATTTGTATGTTTGGAAGGTAATTTCTCATACTGTACTTGCCCTTTTGCCCTGGCTCTCCTCCTCCCAGATGAAGCTGTATTGTCAGCTTCAGCACTCTCCCCAACTCTTTCGGAAGATCCTTTTGATCTAGGAGGTCGACCCTTTCTTGAAGCTGAATCAGAAGTTACATTATGAGGCTTCAGAGCAGTCTGAAGGTCAACTGTTTTGTTGAAACCCACTGGAACAGATGATTCAATTTTATTACCAGATGTACCATCAGGTTGAGCATCATCACCTTGTTTTCCACGACCTTTCCTCCTGCCAAGTACTACCGGTGTTTCATTGTCACCATCGGCCATGGAATGGTCTTTTTTCTCAGCTTCATTGTCGGGTAAAGTACTTTTTGATTGCCCACTGCGACGAGATTTCCCAGATTTCTCTTTAGGATGAGCTGGTTCTTGCAGGGGTTCACCATTACCTACTGCAACTGCACCATTGCTCACCGCAGATCTCGATAACTTATTTGAAGTAGCACCATCTTCTTCAGGATCACCTGCTTCTTCCTCCACCTTTGTAGATTCCTAAAATTAGTGTATGTGGAAATTAAGCATTTTCGCACTTAAATCAAAAGGAGTGTAAAACAGTATGGAAATACACAATTTAACTAAAAAAACCAAATTTGAAGTCATTTATGATTAGTTGCAAACAAAAAACCCAAAATTGAAAGTCATTTTTGATAGTTGCAGACCTGAGGAAGCTCATCGGAAACAGTCCTCTCAGACTGTTTGCTATCATCTGCCTGAGGAATAAAACCAGATTATCAGAAAACTAAACAAGTTGAATTGCATATTCTATTAAAAAAGACTAATAACTAAATTCTAGATGGACAATGGAGTATGTTAGCACTAGAAACATAGCAGTTACATCAAGCATGAGCTAAACCTGCTAGTGTAAATAAAATGACGAGAAGTGGAGCAAATAGTCATCAGTTATCTAGGAAATTTCATAAGTGTACATAACAGAATTAACCATAACAACTTAGAATTGATACTGACATAGATTAGTGCTGATGTTGCTGCTCACAAAGCAAAAGGTAAAACAAGCATGGTCAGTACATATATAATTATAGAAACTTCAAGAGCAATACCGCCAAAATATATTTGTAGCAACAAATTCAGGGAAACAATTAACAATAAATACCAAAATACGAACTGAATATCCAAGAACAAAAACAGGAAGAAGAACGAAACCTGTAGTGCTCACTGTTTTAGCTAGCTCAACATTTTCGTGTTTCCACAACATTTTTCAGCCCAAATGAGTATCAAATGCCATAGGTTAGCTATAACGGAGATGTTTCAATGGACGTTGAGTATCAAATGCCATAGGTTAGCTATAACGGAGATGTTTCAATGGACGTTCTAATAATAAACAAATAAAGTCCACTTTCAATATCAACAGGGAAGCAACCTTCTGGATATAGACAATGTTTGAAGTTCTAAATGAGAAACAAGTTAACATCTCTAGGCAGGTTGTTTAACCTATAAACATGTCAATATATTCTGTAGCTCCAATCTCTACAGATACTATATGGGTGGAAAAAGTTTCAAATATGAACTATTTAAGATATTTCAAAACCATTAATTGTGTAAATTTCAGGATTAAACTGGGAAAGGAAGAAAATACCAGTGGTAGTTCTGAGAACAACTAAAGGAACTTGTAGAAGAAATATTGGTAGAAGAGGTAGAAGACGCACTAGTGGTCGCTCTAAGAACAATTAGAGCAACTTGTAGAAGAAATGTGGAAGAGGTAGAAGATGCAAATGACAAATGACGACAGAACGACTCAATTTCTGGATCCTTCCTGTGCCATACTAATCAAAAACCAACTTGACATAAAAGGAAACACTCACTTTCCAATCCCATTTATCACCGCAATAAGGCCCTTTTGAAACCATAAAATAAATCAAAAATCTTGTAGTAACCCCTGTAGGACTGTTATACAGGAAATCAAGTTCCACAATTATCATCCTCTCTTAAAATATCAATCAACTCTAACGACAATCAACTACGCCTCTCTAGATGATAATATTTATTCCAAAAGTAGAAATAGACTCGCTAAGCCCAGCCATGCAATTACAAATCTGAATCATGAAATCAACTCAAATAACTTGACCAAGATACCATCCAGACTGAGATTATACCCAAATGGCCAGCGACTAACACAAATTGATTAGACCTGCTGTGAGACAGCTACGCATGTCCCTCCTTCCCGAAAAAGGCACATCATGTACAATGTGCAGTACAAACTTGTAAATTGCATCTCGTACATAAGAAATGCTAAACCTTATTAATGAAACAGAAAATTATGTATGAATGACAAATACAAAACTAATCATATAAAAAATAGTGTTTAATATGTACGAGAGCTTAAAACAAAGTAGAAATTACAAGAAATTTGACAAAAATATTTCGCAGTCATTAGTTATTTATGGCTCATTCGTGCCTTTACTATGGCCTTAGCCATGAAGGATCCAACAAGGCCTTGCCTTTTTTGCCTATCCGATAAAAGCAAATATTGCGGTATATACAAAACAATATCAGAAACAGATAATAAGGAGAAGAAATACAAGATCTTTTCACTTCACATGGCAAATCGTCAAGGAAGAAGGGAACACCTATGAAATCTTCAGGCAATATAGTAATAATCTAAATCAAGTATACCATAGGTCGTGGGATCAAATGTTCATCAACAAATGAGCAGACACTAGTTAAGAAAATTAACATCTTAAACGCATGCATCTCTGTGTTCCACATATAGCATATTCTTCCTAGCATTATATTATCCTCAAATGAGGCTACTACTTTCAGTAATACTAGCAAGTTAAATATGTATCATAGTTCTGTGCAGAAGCAAAGAACATCAAAAGGTAGTTTGAGACAGACATCATAATATCCATATACAAGGTCCTACTATATTGAAGAAACCTTAATGACGAAATGTTCGCTTGCTTTCTACAGTACAAGTCAGGTTGCAGAGGGTTAAATAATTAAAAGGTGTGCAACGAGCCAACGACATATGATTATATACTTGTATATTAGGATACTGTGCTAGAAAAACATAAGATTATATACGAAGCCCAGATAAAATTTTATCCAAAACTAGTAAACCCATCTCTGCACTTACATTCATCTGAGAGTATTCATATTTGAGAGGTTAGAAGACTTTCTATCCCTGTACCCTTCGCTTTTATTTATGTATCTCTTTTTTATACCGTATCTGCAACTATAGTGTCCTACATTTTATCAATACTAGACTATTAACATGAAGCTTTGAACCAGAAAAGACTGTTATTACATCGTTTTAGACTGCTATACAATTCCAATAAGTGTAAGGATATCTTTATCTCACAAAAAGATCAGTTTCCATTGTTGCAGCATATCATGCCAATGCCATCTAGTCTGTACAACTCAGTAAATGGTGGTCCCAGACATGCACAGCACACACCCCCATACGATTCAGCTAAGCAGTCAACCCATATGTACAGCAATAAGCTATTAAAGCACCAAAAATGCAGTTCATGATGCAGAATCTACATTCCTTCCAGGCTGCAGAATTATGAAATACTAAATCTACCTCAAAATCAACATGTTCATTCACGGCCTAGGAGAAAAATTGACAAAATAAACTCACCCCAGAAACATCATTCTGCCCGGCAGTGTCGGCATTCTCATCGCACAGAGAGCTAACTATCTTACTATACTCATTTAAAGGAACGTCAGACGGCTTAACGAATTCCACAAAGGCTGGTTTTAGTTTCTCAACACAGTTACCAATTACTTTCTCTCCAAGTCTGAACGAAATTGGCAAAACTTCCTGAGAAACAGATAAATTTACAAGGAATTTAAGTGAGACAATTGCATAATCACATTCAACTAACGGATGATGACCCCACTAACAATACATACCTTGCCGCCCTTTCTCACACTATCTAGAAGGCATGAGACAAGTTCTTTGGAAATATCTTCGCTTTCCTCTATCACAAGCGTCATTATTGTCTCCATAGAAGAGAAAATATTTTCTGGATGGTTTGAACTGAAAATAAAAACATGTGCACTTCAATAGCAAATACACAACAGGTAATTATTCAGGGAACAATCAGATTGGTGAAATTGAAACAGTACCATACTTAAGAGACTGGTCCATCGTACTCGATAGAAATATTGCTATAGCATGCTATACTATCTTTAAGGATAAAAAATTTCAAATCAGAGACAATGATTTCTCAAGATAACCTAAAATAAAGGAGGAAATCTTATGGAGCCTATAGAAAAGAACAACTCTTCTAACAAGAAGTAATGTGACCGATCGACTTAAGCGTTCGAATGGAATTTATTGAAGGGAAATCGGACAAAATTATTTCTCATTCTCAATTTTCCTTATTGATAGCCGTGCAAGACAGTTAGTCATGCTTCAATCAAATGGAGACTCCTAACAAATGTCCTTGAAAAACCAACTAAAAGATTCATTCTTTTGATTTTGTTAGCTACAAAAAGCATGACATTATATCTAAAATAAGAAATCAATGAAGATTTAAGGATTACATGATTGTGGCATAATGTACTCCTTAATTATTCAAAATTAGATATTCCGAGCTGGCCATGCCGCCCGATGCCAAGCGATGCCTGCACATGGCACACAGTAGCACGGTAACAATTGCACGCAACATGCCAATTTTGTCGTTATGTGCCACTGGCACACTGTGTTGGCACGCCATACCATTCCAGTGGCACACTTACACACTCCCGACTAGTAGCTTGGTAATCCTTGTTTCAAATTAAAAATTGCATGTTTGAGCCGAAATCCTTCAGGTTATGGGTAAAGGTAACTCACTAGCCATAATTACAATAACATTATGACATAGACAGGATTAGTTTCAGGCACCATGTGCAGCGTCAGAGGAGGAAAAAAAATGTTTCAAATTGTTGCTGTGTCTCACATTGACACAAAACAACGCCCATATAACTAGACCATAGCCACAGCAGCGAAATTAGGTAGATATTCATAAATCCTCCTTTAATGGCAACTAGCAAAGAAGGCAAGGACCAAAATAAATCAAGTATAGAAGCGTTGGCATATATACTTACCTTATTGTCTTCAGAAAATTGTGGAACATGTCTAGAATAAGGTCATCACATTCGAGATCCAACATCACAACACAAGATCGGACCTTCGCGACAGTTTCAAGAATGGAAACTCTTCTCGGATATGAACGACAAGACATGTCATCCAACTTATCAAAGGATTCCACAATTCTTTGAAATACCTCCTGATATTCAGTCAAAAAATAAATGTAAACAAATTTATGAGCTCAAAGTAGAAATATTAACACCTTTGTGACATTAAAGTACTAGATCGAATTAACTTAATAGTTGGTAGTACAATAACATACAAAAGTTGAAAGGAAAATATACCTTCATTACATCATCATCATATGGAGCATCAGGTGCTGTAATTCTAGTGATTTCACTTATACATGAAGCTACAGCAACTCTCACATCCATATTATCATGTCTCAGAATGGCTTTAGCAACTAGGGCTTTCATTGCAGGACGAATTGCATTTGACATCGACTGGGAAGGTGATTGTTCCACTTTTGATAAAAGGGTTTCGATTTGCTGGATGCAAGAACGAAACAATGTTACATGCAAATGATTTTTAAAACAATTCCATGAGAAAAGCAAGCACTGCCATAACCTGATTTAACGACCAGTTAAAAATAAACGCAGTCATTATCATTTAATAATTTAGAGAAAGATGTTACTTTAGTTGAAAGCATAGCTGAGTTTGCCTAAGAAAAGGAAATGTCATTTCAAAACTTTGCACACTATAATTGGGAGCTGCGAAGGATATAAACAGATAGCTTAACACAGACATCAATAAAGAATTAAAGCACTTGTAATCATCAAATTAAGCTAGAGTCTGCATGACAAACAAAGAATTTCATCCGCCTGCGATAACCAATAGGCCCAAAACCCTCAAAACAACTATGAACAAGAGTCACATACAGCAAAAGAAGTGCATTGATTTCTACCCACACAAAAATAAAACTGTGAGCATTCCTTAATGGAGAGACCACCACACATGATTACAAACACATGGATACAGAAAAGCTTCCAACATCCTCCTCAACCAATGTAGAGGAGTTCAGAGTTGCAGACCAGCTATCCATGGAATAAGGTGAATATATTCAAAAACCATGGTTTTAATTTCTGCAGCATAACTGTGTTAATTTGCTAATGGCACCGTATATGCCATGACATGATACATGTCAACACTCGGCAAGGTTGACATGAACCATAAGGGGAGGCCATTATTAAGTGCCGGACAGTTCAAAATCGTCGCCAGGCCAGCATAAAACAGCCGAACAGTTGGCCCAGAACTTCTTGTTCCAGCCTCAAATAGTCAAGTGGAAGGCTATTGGATACAATATCATAGCACAACGCTTTATATCACTTCTGCTACTTTCTTTATTGTGCGCCTATTTTCTTTACACTGGTAGCCTCAGGTGAAATCCGGTGATTCCAACCCATTTTCTAAGGAGATGAAATCAAACCCATTACCCACCACCTACGACTTGTTTGAACTAACTCATACAATTTCTATAAAAGCACCACCTGTTGAGCAGAAAATTTCACTCGGGATGTTCTAAATAGGAATGCATGAACCACGTATGCAACTGCATATGCAAATGCAGCCCCATAATGATTGCATGAGCACAGGGCTTAAAACTGCCCTATGAGCACAAAATTTCTGATTTAGAGTTTGCAAACACTAGATTGAGCGTGATATGTATGTGATACATTTAGGGCACTAAAATCCAGTTATATATCTTTTCTTTAATTAAAATTTTTCCAATGTTACATTTCTAGAAAGTTAGGTTACTCATTACGTATCTATCATAGCTAGCTTGTTTACTTGCTTTTATTGTACGTTAACGGTTTCATACGCACCAATATATACCTGCAGACCACGTGGCACTAAGAAGAATCCTAACTCACCACATAACACTGCCATATTTAAGAAATATATATTGTTTCTCAACTTTATTTGTTATGTATCAATTCATTCCAATTTAAAGACCATCATAATACTGTTTCTAAGTTACGTAAAATACTGCTGATAATTTTAACGTCGCGCCATATAAACGCACGTGGCAGCCATGCACATGCACACCGCTTCTGCGATATGTCGTTATGCAGCGGCTTGACCGCTCGTGAACTGTCGGCTTAAAAGTTGCTTCTAGATCTCCAATCAGCAGTTATTCGGATCAACGAATCTTCAAAGTGTAACTACAAAATCAGCAAATTGCTGGTCGGAGAATAGTAATTGAACGAAAATTCAGTCTCGAGCAAAAATTGGCCACGTATATGGAAAATTCTACTTCCAGGATCAGCATTAAGCCAGTTACAAAACATTTATGCAACATGCAAAAGTGTCTCTAAAATGCAAAAATAATGATATTAAAACGATTAACAAGCATCCATGAGCTCGCCTCACTGCTTCAGCACTACAACAAATCACATTAAAGATGATAAGTATAATCATTTCAAGTGACAAAACATAAACTAAATGCGTGAATCGAAACCAATTTAGAAGAGGAAAAAAGGAAAAGAACTAACAGCACAATATATACAAATAAATGAATCGAACATCGAAAAAAAAAATTAAGTAATTCCACGCATTAACCCATTGAAACGATCAGCGAAAGCAAGGATTCGGAGCAAAAAATCGAAGGAAAAAGAAAAAAAAAAAAAGCAAAATAAAGGATTCTTACATCGAGAAGCGCAAGGAGCTCATCAACATCACCGGGCGGAGACCCGAGCCTCCCCCCGACCTCCCGAAGCCGCTCTTCGAGGTCCTTCTCCGCGTTCGCCATGGCGCTTCCCACCCACCCCCGCCCCCAACTCTCAGCTAGAGATCCGCCTCCCCCTGGTGCCGGGGCTCACGCGACCATGCAAAAAAAAACCCTAGAAATCCGGATCGGGAGCTCGAACAACTACGATTCTCAAGCACACAACAAATCACAAAAAAACACACACACACAAAAACCTAGGGTTAGGGTTTGGAAGCAAGAACCAAGGGAGTGCGACGACACACTCGCTTCGCTCACCTCCTCCTCCTCTTCTCCTCTCCCTCTCTCTATCCCTCTCTCTCTCTCGCGCTTCGTATCGCGTCGCGTCGCGTCGCGTCGCTCACGAGAGAAGCGAGAGAGGAGGGATTGTTTCGCACTCGCTTTCCCTTTTTTTCCTTTTTTTCTTGTTGTTGTTGTTGTATTTGTGTGTGTGGTTTCTCCTCTCCTCCGCTCTTTACTTATAGCATCCTCCTTGTGTTATATTGGGGTGCGCTGAGTCATTGTAATAAATTGGGAGTGTATCTGAATGGCGAAGAGGGGGATATGAATATCATCGCTTCAATCGTTGCTTCTTGCTGTGTTATACAGAGAGAGAGAGAGAAAGGAAAGAGAGAGAGAGAGAGAGAGAGAGAGTATTCGTGTGTGTTGTGTTGAAGAGAGAGAGAGAGAGAGAGAGATGGGGTGGGGGATGGGGTGAGGAGTGTGAAGGGGGTGCGGACGTGGGAAGGATTATGGAATGGGGTTGAGAAACGAGGGGGTTGGCGTCCGCAACGGGCATTTTGCTTCTGCATTGGCCTCCGCGTCCCGCGTGGCAGCTGCATAGCTCACCACTGCCGCCGTTTTCTTTAAAAAATATATATATATAAAAATAAAAAAATATTGTATTACTGTGACAATTTTAACCAATTTACATAAAAAATTCACAAATTTTGAGTTTTTACAAATCGGACCGTCTATTTCGATTTTACAGATTCGATCTGAATTTTTAGCAAACTGATCAAAATATTTTTATTCCTTTTTTTCTCTCCTTTTTTTTTCTCGTTCTTTTTTTTTTCTCTCCGAAAAGGCAGCGGAGGCGAAAACGGAGGCGGCCCGCCTCGCCTCTGCCCCGCGCACCCTCGCCCTCGACTGCGCCCGCACCCCCCGCCCTCCTCGTCTCCGACCCTGCCGAGGCCGCGCCGCTACCCTCTTTTTTTTCTCTCCGACCCTCCTCCACCGCCTCCGCAGCCCTCCGCGATGGTAACGAGGACGGCAACGCGTTCTCTTCCTCCGCCTTCTCCCTCCACCTCTACTGCAGCAGATTTTGCACCCACCAAATCCACTTCTGTGAACCCGCCGTCCCCACCGCCGCCGTCGACGACGAAGAAGAAGCACTTCTCGACGCCGAGAAGCTCGCCGGCGAGGGAGGGGGCACGTGGCCCACCCGCCTACCCCAGAGAACGGCGGCGAGCGCCGCCTCGGCGGTGTCGGAGGCGAGGAGGACGAGGGGTGCACGGGAGCATCTCTGGATAAGGACTTTTGTTTGTTTAAAACAAAAAATAATAACTAAAGGCCAAAAACTAGAGAATAATGAAGAAAACCAGAGAAGAATGAAGAAAAAGATAAAATTGCACTGTTAAGATGAAATTGCACTGTTTTAAAAAATGTTGCACTATTATGAACGTAAATTGCACTATTTGAGATGTAAACTGCAACCTTTAAGATGAAAGTTACACTCTTTAAATAAAAATTACACTCTTTGAGAGATATTTACACTGTTTCTTCTCTTGTTGCACACTTTGATATGTAAACTGTACCTTTTAAGATAAAAGTTGTACTTTTTAAATAAAAATTATACTCTTTGAGAGATATTTACACTATTTTTTCTCTTAAAGTGTGCAGTTTATATCTCAAAGAGTGCAACAAGAAGAGAAACAGTGTAAATATCTCTCAAAGAGTGCAACTTTCATTTAAAGAGTGTAACTTTATCTTAAAAGGTGCAGTTTACATCTCAAAGAGTGCAACTTTCGTTTAAAAAGTGTAATTTTATTTTAAAATGTCCAGTTTACATCTCAAAGAGTGCAACTTACGTCCATAATAGTGCAACGTTCTTTTAAAACAGTGTAATTTTATTTTAACAGTATAATTTCATCTTCGTCTTCCTTCTTCTCTGGTTTTCTTTATTATTCTCTAGTTTTTTGTCTTTAGTTAATTTTTTTTGTTTTAAACAAACAAAAGTGCTTATTCAGAGATGCTCTCGTGCACCCCTCGCCCTCCTCGCCTCCGACACCGCCGAGGCCGCGCTCGCCGCCGCCCTCTGGGGTAGGCAGGTGGGCCGCGTGCCCCCTTCCTCGCCGGCGAGCTTCTCGATGCCGAGAAGCGCTTTCTCTTCGTCGGCGGCGGCGGCGGTGGGGACGGCGGGTTCCCAGAAGTGGGTTTGGTGGGTGCAAAATCTGCTGCAGTAGAGGTGGAGGGCGAAGGCGGAGGAAGAGAACGCGTTGCCGTCCTCGTTACCATCGCGGAGGGCCGCGGAGGCGGTGGAGGAGGGTCGGAGAGAAAAAAAAGAGGGTAGCGGCGCGGCCTCGGCAGAGTCGGAGGCGAGAAGGGCGGGGGTGCGGGCGCGGTCGAGGGCGAGGGTGCGCGGGGCAGAGGCGAGGCGGGCCGCCTCCGCCTCCACCTCCGCTGCCTCTTCGGAGAGAATAAAAAAAAGAACGAGAGAAAAAAAAAAGGAGAGAGAAAAAGGAATAAAGGTATTTTGGTCAGTTTGCTGAAAATTCGGACCGAATCTGCAAAATCGAAAAAGGCGGCCCAGTTTTGCAAAAGCTCAAAACTTGTGAATTTTTATGCAAATTGGCCCAATTTTAATTTAGTCATCTAATACATTAAAATTAAATTTTGGTATTTAATCTTTTAATTTATTTAACATAAGTCAATCAACAGTATTTAACTTTAAAATTTAAATACGCCGTCTATTTTTACAAATTTAGTTAATATATTTCATGTAATTCTTAAAATTATAAGTTTATTGAAGCAAGTAATAAGTTTAAATTTTGATGTCAAAATATCGTTGACGGACTCAAATCGGATAATTGGATAGTAAGTTCAAAATTTTAAAAGTTTGGATATCAAATTCAAACTGATCCATAATTCAAGTAAGTCCTATACATTTTTACCAAAAAGCATTTGTTTTATGAATAATACTGTGTTCGCAAATAATTGTGATATTTTATCAATAAAAAATTATAAATTTCCGAGGAGGTTAGTATGACTTATAATTTTGAAGTTAAAATTTAATCTAGGCGTCACAGACACTGACACGGAACACGGGACACGACACGACTCGGACACGGTGACTCGGTAGTTTTCAAAAAATTAGGACACGGACACGGCATGGACACCGCTAATAAAATATAATATTATTGATATAATAATATATATTTATTATATATAAAATATTAATTTTGATAAAATATTGTTATATTTCTCATACGAATGAAAATTAGTAAAATTTTCATTGATAGTTCATATATTTTAAGAAAAAAAAATTCTCCACCATACATAATTTATTTGTATTGTCAAAAAAAATTTATATGCATTCATCAAAAAGCTAAAATATTCATCTTCTTACATTATATATGCATAAAAAAAGTAAAATAAAAATATGTATATATTTTTTTAAATTGTTTGCGCTATGAATCGGTATTATACGCGCGTCCAATAAGTGTCCACGTGTCCGACACGAACACGCGAGTGTCCGACACGGATACGCGAGGCTTATAGAAGTGTCCGTGATACATAGAACTTAACTATTAAGTTGTATAGTTCGTAAAGTATTATATAATTTGTTTACAAGAAAAGTATTTTTCTATTTTCATAAGTTACACATGCATCTATATGCGTACTTTAATAAGAGTGGGATCGTCTCGCGAGGATAACATTCAGGAGAATCCAAAATATATTTTTTTTTTTAATCCAAAATATTTGATATTATAGAAAGTAGTATTGCAGATATTTTAGAATGATGTCTTCTCTCTTTCTCTCTCTTTGGATTTTTTTTTTTCAAAAGAGTGATGTTGCGATTATTTCAGAATATTGACTTTATATATTTCTAATGTATTTACGTGCGCACTTTTAGAGTGAGAAAATGTATCGCCATCTTATTAGGATAGCAGTTTCAAGGATCCAAAAATATTTGGTAATATAAAAGTATTGTTGCAGTTTTCTAAAAAATGTTGTTTTCTCTCTCATTTTCTTTGAAATTTTGAAAAAAAAAAAATAGTATTATAGATGTTTCAAAATATAGTCTTTATATATCGCTAATGTATTATCATGTTATGAAGGATTTACTTAGTTTATGCGCAGGGGCGGAGCTATGTGGAGACCCAAAGGAGCCATAGCCCCCTCTCAATTTTTCAATATTTACATTATAGTCCTTTAATGGCTTATAAATTTTTTATAAATTTTTATAATATATGGGTCTATCTTATAAAAAAAATTCAGTATTAGTATAGACTTCTCTAGATCTCTCTTCTAGTGTGTTTATAGGTAAAAATATACTAAGATCCTCTTAATTATAGTGTATTTTGAAATAAGTCCTTTCAACTTTAAATATTTTATTTTATACATTCTTAACTTTCTAATTATTTTTGATGAGTTAATTTATTTAACTAAATAAAATAGTATGCTAAATTTAATAACTCTGTTAGATATTAATCATTGGTTGTTACTATTTAACTAATAAAAATTTTAAAAAATTAAATTCTAACTAAACTACTATTAGATTTAGTAAAATTAATTCTTAAGTCATTTGAATGGAATAATGCAAAAAAATAATTAGAAGTCAAGCAAGCAAGTGTAAATTAAAAAAATAAATTTAATATTTTTTGACATTAATTATCTACTCACTAAATTTTTTTATTAAAAGTCTGAGTAGTTAAAATTTTATTTAACTACTAAAACTTTTATTTGTATATATTTTGACCCCCCTCGTGATTAAATCATGGCTTCGTCCCTGTTTATGCGTGTATTCCAAGAGTAAGAAAACATACTACCGACATCTTATCAAGATAACATTCTCGAGAACCTATAAATATTTGCATCCCAAAAGATAGTGCAGTAGTTTTTCAAAATATTATTATCTTTTCTCTTGCTCTCTCTAAGAATTTAAAAAACAAATAAGTTGATATAGTGTCACTCACAATGTGAAGGATTTTGGTTAGATCATGCATGCACTTTAAAACATATATATATATATATATATATAGAATGAGGCTACTATACTATCTATAGTACCGGGGTTCCGGTACTATAGTTACTTTTTCGATCTTAGGGTGTTCAAATCAACGATCCACACCGTTGAAACTGATCTAGGGTATGTGAAGTTTTTAGGAATATAATTTTAGTTTTTTTCGATATCGTTTACTTAGTAAATAAATCATGTCAAAATGAGCGGTGGAAATTGAATAATTCTTAAAATTTGAATATAGGAGTTTCGAATTCAAGATCAAGGATGTTGACTTTCATCTATGTAGTTTAAAGTATTTTCTATCAAAATTTGAATAAATTTAGATTCTTCTCCACCGTTAAACTACAAACTCGCCATAATAACCATTGAAATTTGACAATTTTGAAACGGTTTGATCACAAAGTAAACTACGTCGAAAAATTATAAAATTTTATTTCTAAGAACTTCAAATATCCTAGATCAGTTTCAACGGTGTGGATCGTTGATTTGAACACCCTAAGATCGAAAAAGCGACTATAGTACCGGAGCCCCGGTACTATAGATAGTATAAGAGACTAGCTCTATATATCATTGCCTTATAAGAACCCTAATCAAGTTGTACCTTTTATTTATAAGAACTCTTGTATCCTTTTTCTTTTTTTTGTTGAGGAAAATGCTCGTAGGCAAAATACATTATACTTTTATATTTAATAATCATATAGGTCGATTTTTGCATAAAATAATTTTTTATTCTAAAAAATTTTACATGTTTTAAAATTTATTTTAAATAGAGAAAAATCAGTTTACATCCACATTACTACTTATTTTTTATGCTTTTCAATTAAACAGACAACAAAAATGTCCATTTTACTTTAATAATTTTATAAAATATTATATTTTTTTCGTCTATAAAATAGTTATAGACTTTTAATTTATTCTAAACAAGATTAAAAGTTATTTACAAGATTCGGAAAGGAAAGTGTACTTATGAGGAAACTAAAGCAATATGAAAATATTAAAGGGATTACCATACATTTTTTTTAATATAAAAAAAAATGTGGATTCATGTTGCGATAAGTATTCTTATTAGTTCTAATTAAGTAGCATCATAAGGTGCCTTTAGCTTTATTCCTTTCAGTCTCGGATGACAAAGTTGTGGCACAAATTTAACAAAAGAGTATAAATTTGAATAAACAAACATTATTAATCTACTTGTGACGAGAATAATAATAAGTCGTTGGTTGGTTATTTATATTTTGAGTTAGTTTATTTACGTACTACGTATCGTTGATCATGCATTATGATTTTTCTTTTACAACTTCATAACAACGAGGTTTATTAATTCTCTCCCGCTACATCACTCTCACACTCCATGTAGTTTACCATTTTTTTCAGATTCTAGCACCGCAGGCGAGGCACGTGACCACGGCAAGAACATCGCAGAGTAGTGGACCTAGCGAAGTCTAGTTGTACTCTTTTTTGTAACAAGAAAGAGACCTGTAATATTTTGTGAATCAAATGGTATAAAGTTAATAAAATTTCATTTAGCTGAATGTTTCAAGTAGTTGTAAAATCTTAAATGCTTAAAGTTGAACATTTAAATAGTAGTTGTACTCTGATATATCTCACATACATAGCATATATGGTTGGACAAGTTGATGTATGTTACTGCTTCGTTCGGATAGGAAACATCTTGCCCGTTCGACAGCTCTGTGCGAGTGCCCGAACGGGCCCAAATTTGGCGATCTCGGAGTGTGATAATCACCCAATGTCATCCCTTTAAAATGACTTCCACGCAAGGATTTAAGTGCCGTGGCACGGAATCGTGCCGAAAATTTGCTGGCACGGTGCGTGCCGGGCCTTGCCGGTCACAAAAAATTTATGTGCGCCGACACATAATAGTATGAAATATTTATTTTCTTTAGCGACAAAATATAGTAACTGTTTATTATGTATTTTTATCAAATCTTTTGAATTTTATTGAGAAAATTACTTACTAATTTAAAGAATATAGAGTTTTGAGATGTATCATCGGTACGAAGTTGTATCGTGCTGATATCTTGTTGGCACAATACGGCACGATAGATACGGCGCGTGCCGATGGGCACTTAAAACCTTGCTTTCATGATTCCCCATCTCGTTGACTCTCATAAACCTTTTTTCGACTTTAATCAATCGATTCTATAAACTTGCCACATGTCTAATGAAGATGAGACAATTGTTAAAGCTAGAAGCTGTGTTGAAGCCTTGGCCATTGTTAGAATGTATTTTCTCAATATTTACTTGTATGTATTTATGAACGTAGGGATGTCCAAGAATGCGGATATCCGAAATTTTATCCGAACTCGAACCCGAACGGAGTTGATTTATCCAATGATTAATAGATATAGTTTCGGATATGGATATCAAAAATGAAAACCCGACGAATTTGAATTCGAATATGGATTTTGCTCGTACCCAATCCGAACCTGAACCCGACCCGAACCCGAAATTATTTTATATTATATATACATATATATATATATATATAAATAAATGTTTGATGTTGTATTTGAATTTATATTTTAAAATTTTAAATTTAATGTAACATATTTTGAAATATTGTAAAGAGAAATAATTGTTTCGGGTTCAGATTTTCGGGTTTGGGCTCGGGTTCAGGTTTCAGATTTGGATATGAATTTTTAAAGTTCGTCGAATTTAGTTCGGATTTGAATTTCGAATTTGATAGTCGGGTTCGTATTCGGATTTTTAAAAATTCATCCAGAATCCGACCCGTTGGCATCCTTATATGAGCGCTAATGTATGGAGCTTGATTTTTATGGTTTGTTTGGGTTGAGGGCAGGGGCGAATGTAAGCAAGGTAAAGTAATGGCACGTGCCCCTACTTAATTAACCCACCGATGCTCTTTAATGTGTGTATATATATATATATATATATATATAATATAATATAAATATATAATATATAATATATATATTATATAAATAAAATAATATAAAAATATTATACTTGTGGCTCTCCTTCTTAATACTATGATTATTTTTTCTGCATGGACAATTAAAACTATTGGCTAAGAGATGATATAGCGATACCCCTCAATTTCAGTCTCTCTTTAGTTTCGCTTCGCGACTCACGCAACTCAAAACTGATCGAGATGATGAAACCTCTATCCCTCTTCATCCGGACAAAAATTGTATGGGCATCGTCCCCAAACTATAAGTTTGGGGACGATGCCGATGGGCGCCGCGTGGCCGTCGCGCGCCCATCCTGGCCCTCCGTCCCCCTCCATCAACTGCTTTCTCTCTCTCTCTAAAAATTGAGCCCCACGTTTTTTTTGTTTTCTTTCTCGTTTCCGAGGGCGACGATGGGAGCGCGCGGCCACGCGGCACCCATCAGCATCGTCCCCAAACTAATAGTTTGGGGACGATGCCCACAAAATTTGCGCCCTCTTCATCCTACTCTCCGTCACCCTCTTTTCTCTCTCTCTCCCTCCCTCATCGTTACCTTCCAAGTTCCAATCCCACCTTATATAATAAAAACAAGGGTTTTTTTTTTTTATATTTAGCTCTCTTAGAAAAAAAAAATTCTACAAATAATTCCACAAAATTTATATTTGCAAGATTGATCCTATCCCCGCCACGTGAGCGCCACGCAAGCGCCACGTGAGCGGTAGGCTAGATTAAGTTGAACACAGTGAATCATTCACCGTGTTTGGACACGGTGAATGATTCACCGTGTTCTTCCTAAATCCTAAATCCTAAATCTCAAATATTACGTAATGGTTTACCGTGTTCTTCCTAAATCCTAAACCCTAAATATTACGTAATATTTGGGATTTAGGGTATTACGTAATATTTGGGGTTTAGAGTTTAGGAAGAACTACGTAATATTTGGGGTTTAGGGTTTAGAAAGAACTACGTAATATTTGAAGTTTAGGGTTTAAGATATTACGTAATATTTGGAGTTTAGGGCTTAGAAAAACTACGTAATATTTGGGGTTTAGGGTTTAGGGTATTACGTAATATTTGGGGTTTAGGGCTTAGGAAGAACACGGTGAACCATTCACCGTGTCCAAACACGGTGAATGATTCACCGTGTTCAACTTAATCTAGCTTACCACTGATGTGGCGCTCGTGTGGCGCTTGCGTGGCGGGGATAGGGTCAATCTTGAAAATATAAATTTTGTGGGGCTATTTGTGAAAATATTTTTTTTGAGGGGGCTAAATGCAAAAAAGCCCTAAAAACAATATATATATCTCTATAGAGTCCGGTTATTATGCTATCAATAGCACCAAGCACTTAGTGCTATCAAGTTTTTCGTCGTTAGATCTACCTTTTTGACGATTTTCATCCGTTAAATCATACTATTCAACCATTTACCCATTCAACCCTAGGGGACCACTATCATCCGAACCACACATCTCTTCATCCAAGAGCCGAAAACCTAATAGTACCAATAATTTGGTGCTATTAATATTTTTTTTTTGAGAAAAGGTAGCACGCTACCCGCTTCGTTTTATTTCGTTTAGAAATAAACTTAGCTGGAAATTTGAATCAACTAGGATTCGAACTCGGGACCTCGGATACCAACCATCAACCCATTTGCCACTTGTGCTAGGGACGGTTGGTTTTGGTGCTATTAATATTATAGTAGCCTAGTTCTATATATATATATAAAGTTGAGCTGGAATGCTATTAGTAGCAAACGGGCTCCGTTGCCACATATTTATTTTCGATGATGGAGCCTCCAAATTGACGATCGGCATCATTGAACATGATCTATACCACTTGAAGTATCTAAAAATCAAATTTCTAATCTTTTCGATGTCATTGGTCTAATGATCAAAGGTTTCAAAATTTATAATTTAATGGTCAATATGAGATATTTTCTCGTTTAACGGCGTAAAGATATCTAAATCAATTGAATTTTAGTTAGAAAATTCTTTAAACTATTTAAAACAAGATCTATACTCTTGATATTGATTACAAAACTCCTATGATCACTTTTTAAAGAATATTCATTTTCAGCTGTTCATTTTTATGTCAACTTGATAGACAAGAGAACAATATCGAAAAAACATGAAATAAAATGGATGGCAACGGAGCTCGTTTACTACTAATAGCATTCCAGCTCAACTCTTTCTCTCTCTTTATATATATATATATATATATATATATATGGCTAAATTATAGAAAATCCCACTGTCAAAATTTGATTTTTCAGTTTCCCCCCCTGTCATTTAAAAACCTACATTTTGCCCCCTAAAAAATAAAAAATATGCACTTTACCCCGCCGTCAGTGTTCCATTAGGGCTCTGTTTATATTTTATTATTATTATTTTTAATACCCAAAATACCCTTGAAACCCTCTCTTTTCCCAGATGCCCCTTTTCCCTCCTCACCGACGCCGCTCGCCGCGTTGCTTCGCCCTCCTTTGCCGCCTCGCCGTCGCCCACAGCCCGTCCGATCCCACGCACGCCCTCGCTCTTCTCCGCCACCTCGCGCTTACCTTTGCCCACCTCTCCCTCCACACCCGCCCCAATCTACTCGCTACCGTCGTTAAAATGGATGGATGACAATAAGTCAATGATACAGGAGGAGCGATGAAGCAGCTGAAGGAAACGGAGTTGGATTTGGGGTTGAGAGAGGCGCGAATAATAGAGAAAAAAAATTGTAGAGAAGAAGATGAACAGGACGGAGGGACATTTTGGTCATTTTGCCATCAAAGTTAACACCGTACCCCCTGTGTACATTTTTCATTTTTAGGGAGTAAAATGTAGGTTTTTAAATGATAGGGGGGAAAGTAAAAAATCAGATTTTAACAGGAGAGTTTTCTGTAATTTTGCCTATATATATATATATATATATATATATATATATATAGAGAGAGAGAGAGAGAGAGAGAGAGAGAGAGAGAGAGAGAGAGAGAGAGAGAGAGAGAGAGAGAGGATCATTTCAGAGAAAGCGAGAAAGGGGCAAGTTTTCTGGCGCGATGAATAGTAAATTTTTTTAGATGCTACGATCTTTCTTTCCCCCAGTGTTACATTTTTTATGAGTTTACTTAGTTTTTTTTTTTTTTTTTTAGTTTATTGGAATGTCCAAACGGGCCGAATAATAAATAAAAAAAAAAAACGGAGATTACACTATTAATGAAAAAAAGAAGACTACATAATTTTTTCTTTTATATTTGTTTTATTATAACATCATATCATATAGATAATTATGCCAACAAGTATAAAATTGTTAATTTATATCATAAACTAGAATATTAAATTATATAGTTTAATAATAAAAAATTACCTAAATTTTAAATTATGTAGTATATTTAGCTAATTAAATATTAATTTGGAGTCCACTGTACTTAGGTTTTGAAAATTACAATGCACAAGATGCATAGAGTGACTTCGATAGGATTAAAATAACTAAATTGTTCTATCCAAAATGTCCACCACGTTATTAATGCAAAAAATGTTCACAAACTTTAGGTGCTTACATGTGCTCCGAATACACCTGATTCATTCTAGATCAGAATAGAAAATAATAAGTTTTGAATCGATTCAGGATAGAGAACTACTTGGTACAATAAGTTCACTTTATCATGCATTTTCATTGATTCAACATGGGGTTTTCTAAGTCACTTTATCATGTAACAACTGCAATACACCAACATAATAATCTATGAACACACACACACACACACACACAATTTGACCAACCAAAATTCCGTCTCAATTATTATTATGCCCCTCTATTCAACATGAGGGCTACAAACATTACATAATATTACTACATATTACATTATACACAGAGAGATACAAATGCTCATCCTCAGTTTCTTGATACAACTCCCTTCGCACGAGTAATGCAACAAGTAAGAAAAACACAGCAACTATCTAAACTCGTGAAGACCCTTCATCTGATCTTATTTAAGTGGAACAACAACAGAATATATGCAGACAAGTGGAAATAGAAAGAGGATCCCGAATTCCCCGTGATTTATTTAAGAAAGGGATTAATATTTACTCGAATCTCTCAGCCCATAGTGAAAGAGGGGGCTGGGAGGTTTATTACGGTGCTCTTGACCTTCGTCATCATGTTAATACTGTTAGTTATCCCCTGAGATCCGATGCCGCTGTCCTTAAGACCCTGCAAAGCACAAGCCAAACCGAGATTTACTTAATGCCCATTCCGCGCATAGCTCCTGGAACAACTTTTCTACTCAAAATCATTTCCAATACAAGTCTATAGCTTTAGGTTGAAACAGAAAGCTGAAATGAGCTTCATCTGGACTTTGGAGCTTCCGATTTTAGCTTCAGCAGGAAGCGGTTAACGGGATTTGATGACACAAACTGCTAGGGCTTCTTCCAACAGCTCTACTCAAATATAAAAAGTTCAATACCTGGAAGGGGAAATGATCAGGTCCACGAGCTGGCGCTGAGTTGATCTGAACAGTTCCTGTCTCCATCGCATTGGCTATCATGATTGCTTTGTTGATGTCTCTCGTGAAGACGCATCCCTGTGGCATGTGAAGTGTTTAGGAGTCAGCTTACTTACGGAGGAGATTTTAGAATGTCCAAGGAGCAAGCAACAATAGATATATAAACTCTACTGCACCAATACCATTTGTTGTAAGTTATTGCTGTTGTGTCGGAAATATCTCAGTTATTATAACTATTACATTAGATCGAACAGAGGAAATTATAAACTATCATTAAAATAATTTAATTGCAGACAGGAGAGAAGTAGCGAATAAATGCCTGAAAAATAGTCGTTGCTGCATGCAGATACTTGTGTGAACAAACTCTTCAGAACAAATATAGTTACATTGTCCATCAAGGTAATGTTGGCAAGTATCTAAACTTGGATTAACAATTACTTCTTGCATTATCTATCCAAAGGTAAGAGCAGACAGAGAATAAGGAAAGCCAGCTGCCACTGCCAGACTACGTAAAAAGGCAAAATTTACACACATATCCCTAGGCAACCTATAATTTTCTATACTGTCCAAAAGTTGCAAATATCATAATGTGGTTAATGAATGTCATCCAAAAATGCCCACATGAATATTGTAAATGCCAGGAAAATGCACTTTTATTTTTTAAGAATGTCCTACGGAAAGGGCATTTACGAAAGAATGTATTGTTTGAGGGGTATATGTGATATTATCAATTTTTGAGGGATGGGGGGGGTTTATATAAAAATTGAAAATCAAGAGGTGCAATTGAATTTGTTCGTAAAAAACACTTCTACCAATTACTTTATAAGTAGAGAGAGGTAGGTGCCGGGAAGGGCAGACATAGAAAGAGACGCTAACATACCTGGAGCCCAAAATTGCTGGCATTGCAATGGTGGATACCTTCCTCGACTGAGCTAATCCTAATCACCGGCAAGACCGGACCAAAGGGCTCCTCCCAAGCGATCCTCATATCGGGACGGACGTGATCCAAAAGCACCGGCCAGATGAGATTTCCTTCCCTCTTATACTCTTGGCAGAATGTTGCCCCTTTCTCTTTGGCATCCATAACCAAGCCTTCAATGAAATTTGCTGAGGACTCGGTCACCACAGGGGTTATATCACAGTCTTCCTCAGGTGGACCCACCTTGAGTTTTGCCAGCTTGGCATTGACCTTCTCCACAAGAGCATCCGCTACTGATTCCATCACCAGGACAACCTTAACAGCAGTGCATCTTTGGCCGCTGTATTGGTTGAAAGCAAGGAGAAAATAAGGCCTCACTGACTTTAAGAAATCACACTCACTTCCCACATTAAACTAACAGCAGAGATAGATACTGTTCATAATCTTACGACGTTTAGAGTAAATAAAAACATAACATGTTTCTCAAAAAAAAAATATTCTTCGGGGGAAAAACTTTTTTAAAACCTAGATTGTCCCACTATCCGATAATTAGTGAGGGCAAAAATTAATTTTGTGGTCAGTTTTGGATTCATATGATTAATTGTAGGATTACAAAGATAACTATAATAAACCAAGAAACTGGTAATAAATCCAGACATTAGTTGAATAGTACTTAGTTGGAATAGTATTTTTGTTATCCTAGAATAATTTGATTTGACCAGAGCAAACTTCCTGAGGTTATTTCGGTTGCTTTTGACAGAATAAGAGGGAAATTTTGAGCTATCCCCCTGTTGTTCACCTACCAATCACTGCACAGGAAACTGGCAGGAAGAACGATAAAGGACTATGCTACATTACCTGTAAGAGAAACCTCCTTTTACTATATTTGCAGCAACTAAATCAAGATCAGCATCTTCCAGCACTATGCACGCATCCTTCCCCCCGAGTTCCATTTGAAGGGGGATCATTCCAGCCTTCTTTGAAATGGCAACGCCAGTATCGCCTCCAGTAAAGCTGCAATAAGAAGAAAAATAAAATGAAAAAAAGGTTTGTATAAACACCAAATATAAGATCTATAAGAGCCTTCAAACACTCAATGTTCAGTACCTTATACAGTTTACCCCAGGATGCATTGTGAGAAAATCTCCAATTTCTGAGCCCTTGCCCGTGACACAGCTAATCAAGTCTTTTGGGAAACCGGCCAGGTGAAAGCAGTGTATCATATGAAGAGCAGCGACTGCACCCTGGTTGAACAATAATTCGCAAAAAGTGACAATTTGGTTACTAAAAACTTGATTAATTATAAATATTAAGGATACGAGTGTATGAGTGTATTTCATCTATTATACCTGAGTAGGGGGTTTGAGCACAAGAGCGTTGCCAGCAATCAATGCAGGGGCAATCTTGGAGACCGCCAAGTTCACAGGATAGTTAAATGGTGGTATTGCCAAAACAACTCCGAGGGGTATCTACAATAATACACACGACTATTACAAACATAAACATAAAGAACAACATATCTTAATGTATTTCGAGTATTATTACTAATTAGTCTTTTTAACATTTTCCTTGTTTCGTTTTACAATTCATATCTTCCTACTGTTTTTCCTTTCTTTCTCCCCTTAAACTTCTGGTTATCCTAATTTCCCATGCTATCATACTTTTCTGTTCGTCCTTTTCGTCCTTTCAATTGACTTCCTACACTTTTTCTTTTTCCTTCTGATTCAAAAGTGCTTAGCTTTAGGAGATCGCAAACCAAAGTGCCAATAATTACTAATCATCCTGCTTCTCATCTGTAATCTTTGGTCCATGGCCCCAAAAAAAAAAAAAAAAATCTTTATGACTAGGCCACAAAGTAATACATAGTCAGAGCCATGTTAATTAAAGATTCAAAGTGAACAATGCTTGGCTTCGCAAGCTTTGCAAAGTGATGCTTCAATAGCCATACAATTCAGGAATCAATTAAATTAGCTTGGTGGGTCAACTGTCGTACAAGTTTTAAGGTACAAGTTTTTCAATTCACCCGCATCCAAATTCTCTCTTCATATAATTCTTTTGTTTCCACACGGACATGTTGCTATAATTTTGTCCTTTTAAATATTAAGCACTGATGAATTACAGATAGATTGGTCTGTATATTCATTATAAGCATTTCCAAAATAATAATTAGTTTCAGCCACTAATACCGTAACAATTTTAGAAATCTTTCCTCTCTTAAACTGTACCCGATAAAGCCCATGGTTTCATCAAACAAATATTAATAAAGCCTAACTAGCAACAACCAAGAACTACCCCACATAAAATCGACATGGTATCTAATTAGGTCAGAATTAATGCCCTAAACATATAAAAAGATGGCACAGTATAGATGAATAGCTACTTGTTTTGGCAACTGAAAAAAATAAATACCCTACCTCCCCAACTGTTTTTCACACCCATTTTCTTCTAGTGCACAAAATACAGTCATTAATCTTCAAGTGCACAAAATACAGTCATTAACTAATTAACTAATTCCTGTTTCTATTATCAGCTATTCCCCCAAACCAAGGGCATATAGAAGAAAGTCATCCTCTTAAAGAATAATAGAAAGATTTTCCTACTTCAAGGCCATTGATTCACCCTCTTAACGTTTACCATCCTCTCCTAATTGAACAGTATTTTTTTTGTTTTGTTCGAGTGTTATAAATTCTGGCACATCATGAAAAATCAATCTGAAATCCTGAGATTATAAAATGTGTTGCACATGGTGGTTGCAGGTCGGGTGAGGCTGTGAGGGGTCACTTTCTCCGAATACTCTGCTCTCTGAGAAGAATAGCACCAAAAAGTAAAGGAAAACTAAATGAGCCCCATACCTAAAAGTCAACTGTATTTATAAATTACAATCAACAAAACTTCTAACATCCAGCAACGCAGAAAGGAACCCATTCATTTTGTTAGTTGATGGTATGAGAATAATGCATTTAATACCAAAAATCAATCTGAAGAGACATTTGCGTCGAGCTCAGCCACCGCCAAATGGCAAATGTTACGTAAGCCCAAACTAGGCCGGACCATTCACTATTTTTCTATTTGCTGAGTTTTGCAGAATTTTTTTATTATATTGGACTTTTACCAAGTCCACAAAACGAGGGTAATATAAAAGAAAACAAAATTAAGAACAGATAATATGTATACCTTAGAAGCAAGGCAATACTTGTTGCGTTCGTTGCCAGGAAAGCTGTCAGAAAGAAGCAGCTTGCCCTCTCCAAGTATCCGGACACCCTCCTCAGCAGTGTACGATATGAGATCACCGGACCTAACCACCTATTACCAATAAAGAAAAGCATTACTATGCAACAAGAAGCTTCTATTTGGCGACAACTTCTCTACTCTTAGAGATATCAAAACCAAACATTTGGCAAACAGAAGTCTAAAACTTCTAGCTATAGCGGGAAGCTCAACTGAGCTTCTCTGGCCCAAAAGTGGAAGGTTCTTCTAGTGGGAATTTTAAGGAAAATGCTTTAAGTACATTTTCAAACAACTCTTTTGAATAATAGTTTTGAAGAAGCTCTAGCTAGGCCAGAAAGGCTCATTACCGGAAAAATCCATCCCACGAACAGTCCTATACATGCAGGGCAAAGATCCATCAATAGCACGACAAAATAGGTGACGAATAGAAATTGGAGGGTAATTTTGCACAAAATATACAGCCTAAGGAGTATTCTCAACTCTTGGGGCTAAAGGACCATAGTGTCTAATTGTTGTTCGACGAAGTGTTACTAAGTACATTTAGGAGAAGCACAGCTAGCTTTTCAGTTCAAATTCCTCCAAACAGCTTCTCTCCACAGAAAAACGAAAAGCCTAAAATTATAGATTCTGTTTTTGGGCCTCAAAAAATCTCTTTTTTTGCTTCCGCCACGGCAGAAGTTCAAAACTTTTTAGTTCATCGAACTCGCTATTAGAGGAGGTTGTAGCTGAAAGCAGAAGCAGAAGCAAAGATATCGGACCTCAGAAACGGCGTCCTTGGCGGGCTTGGCGATCTCCTTTACGAGGCATTCGGAGATGGGGGCGCGGTGCTCCTTGAGGATGGCCGCGGCCTTGTGAAGGAGCTCCGCCCGCTTCCACAGCGGCGTCCGCGCCCACGCCTTCTGCGCCGCCTTCGCTGCCTCCATCACCTTGTTCACCTCCTCCTGCGTGCATGCTGACCACACCAAAAGAAGCAAAATTTTAACTTTTTTTTAAAAAAAAAACTAAATTTAACAAGTTTGAGACGAAAACTTCTGAAGAAAAAAGAATTGAGGGAAATGGCAAATAACATGTATGAAGATAAGAAAACGAGGGCTCGTGGAAAAAGGATAAATATTTGATGACAATTAAGGAGCTCAGTTAGAATAGAATTTGGCCACTACGAAACCCATCAGAGAAAGAGCAAAATGCAATTTAGTTAACAACCTACCGTATTTTGCGGATCTAATTCTCAGCTCTTTCCAAGATAATTTTAATTTATTTCGCAAGTGAAAAAAAAAAAAATCCGAACTTGCAAGAGAAAACCTCGCACAGAGCCGAATCTCATAGGGAAAAAACAAAAAGCAAAAAATCAAGAACCACCCAAATTAATTCAACCTATCGAGGAAAAAAAAAGGAAAAAAAGATCAAATTTTAAAGAAAAAAATTGCAGAAAGAGCTGGTAAAAATTCCATTTCCGCGAAAATTTATCAGAACCCAATTCAAATTACCCTCCAAAAAACCCAAAAGAGCATCTCAGATCTTTGCGAAAACTAATAACAAACAAATTCGAATCACACTCCAAAGATGCGAAAAATACCATCCAAAATTAAAAGCAAAAATGTAAAAGAAAAGAAGAGGATCACGCACCTTGCACTTTGTACTGGACCTTCCGAGTGGTGGGATTAATGATGGAAACCGACTTCCCCGAAGTCGACTTCCTCCACTCCCCCTCGGCGTAGTACTTGAACACCTCCCCGTCGACGATCTCTTCGAACGCTCCGGTCCCCGCCATTCTCTCCCTCTCCACCACCACCACCCCCCTCGCCACCGCCGCCCCTCCCCCTCTCCTCCGCTCCCTCACAACCAACGCCCGCGAAGCCGAATTCGAATCCGAAGCCGAAGCAGGGGAGGAGGAGGAGGAGAAGCGAGCGAAGGGAGGAGCCGATGAGGGTAGTAACGTGCGTAGAGCGCTCCGGTTAGGGTTAGGGTTAGGGTTAGGGTTAATATATACGGGCGAGGCGAGCCACGAGTCGCCGATAAAGGGCCGAGCGAGGGCTCCCATTGGTCGGGGGCGGGGGTGGTGGGGTCCGTCTCGGGGAAAACGACGGGGGCGTTTCAGAGTGTCGGATTTGCCACCCTTTTATTGCGGAAATTACGGACGTACCACTGAGTGAGAGAACGGTGGTTGCGGAATAGTTCGTGGCCCTCGCACGGCGGGATCCCCGAGAGCGGCTCTCGTGGCGACACGTGTGAGGCGGGAAGGGTTCGTGGGGGCCCACCGCCCACATGTCGGGGTAAGAGAGCGTGACATGGTGTCCGTGGCGCGCGCGCGGGGGAAAAGGTTGGGTGTAACGGCGGGGCCCACGGGATGAAGCTTGTGTTTTTGTAAGATTCGACGGGTCGTGTTTCCGGGTTTGACCTCCTCCTTTAATAAACGAGAATGACTTTTTTATAAAATAATTCTTTAAAAATTTTATAATTTAAAAAATAACTCTATCAAATTTATTTTGGGCAAACTAATTTTTTAAAAGCGGTGAATCATTCACCGCTTTCAGAATATATCGTACGGCTATTAAAAATGGTGAACCATTTACCGTCTTATTTATACTTATCCATTTAACAATCATATTTTCTTTCCCTCTCCTCCTTCTAAAGACGGTGAATCGTTCATCGTCTTTAGAAGTCTTAAGTTTTTTTAAAATGCGGTGAATAATTTATCGCGTTTAGAAGATTAGTTTGGCAAATAAATATTTGGTACGATTATTTCGCTAATTATTAAATTTTATAAAGTTATTTTATAAAAAAGTCCAAACAAGAAGGATTAGTAGGCGGTGACCGGTGACTCTCTACACTTGGAAGCTTTATTGCTTGGACCTAGTGCGCCACGTCATCCATAGACCCAAAGATTTCCCCTCGCCTCCCATATCATTTTTTTTTAGAAAATGTAAATCAACTAGGATTCGAACTTAGGATCTTAGGTACGAACCACAATACTTTTTGTCACTTGCGTTAGGGACGGTCAGTTCTCCCATTTTATCTTTGTTTTACAAAATATACTAAAGTTGCGTTTGGTTCCGCGTAAAATAATTGAAAACTTATTTTCAATATAAAAAATAATGTTTTGTTTGTTTGGATCCACGTAAAAATAATTTTTCGTAAAAATATTTTTATGGATTAAAAAAAATTAGAACTTTTGTTTTCTACTATTTTTCGATGAAAAATAAAAATTCAAACTGCATAAAACTTTTTTCATCTATTTTTTCCACCGAATCAAATAAATGTAATCTGTTTTTTCCTTTCAACCAAATAAATATTAATAAAAAATTACTTTTTTTTCCCCTATAAACCAAATACTAGAAAACGTAGAACTTTTTTTCACTAAAATTTTTTCTCACGAAAATTTGTTTTCATAGTTTTACGTTGAACCAAATGGACCCAACTGAAAACTTATATATTGGGTATAAATTTTACATCTAATTTATTCAAAAATTAATTTTTTTACTATTCTAATTAATTTTTTAATATAAAGAGATTTATAAATCCTATGATTAATGGGATGTGAGATATGCATCTATAAGTAGGTGTACAAATTATATTTTTCTTGTTTTAATCTTCATTCATCTAGTCTAAGATAAATATTAAAGACTTTATCATAGCCGCTCATCATTTATCTTGTTAGTACTACAATTTAAAATTATTTTTCTCTAGATTTAGTAAGATACATTATTTGATTAATTTAAGAAGTGATTAATGTTTGAAACAGAGTTCAAATTTTTTGTTTTGGCATATTTTTTATATGAGTTGCGCTCTTCATCATCATCTAATACACGTTCGAAAAGATCACAACTTTTTCTCTGATGGATCTACAATAGTGCGTGAGACGAATTACCAATTTTTATTCATGACTTTATATTTACGAATTAGTGACTAAAAAAAAAAAAAAAGATAACGAGGAACTTCAAATACCAGCGAATAGAGACCAAATCAGTGGACGGTCAACGGCTGACGTGGTAAAGCTAGTCCATAAAATAATTTCTCCACTACTGGACAAAAATATTGGTGCGATGAGCCCACATGATATAAAAGCTTTTGTTTTATTTTAGTATTATTTAGATAAATTATACTTTTCCTTGTTAAACTTTATTTATTACAATTTTAATTAAAATTGTCCAAAATCTATGTCCCATAGTTTATCTAAATGGTAAAATTGCTAACGTGATAGTAACACATCAATTTTGTAATCGATAATGCGACAATAAATAAATATCACATCTATATATCAATATTAATTAATAAAATTTAATTATAAAATTTAATTATAATATAAAAGACATAAATTAAGAATTCTAAAATATAAAATTTTGGCCAAAATGTCAACTACTCATAATTTAAAAAGAGAAATTATTATTTGATATATTATTTACTTATTTACTTATTATATTTATTTATTTTTTAGCAACGATGTAAAAGCGTTGAACATGTGTTTGGTGGTGGCGATAAAATCAAGGGCGATGGACACAGTAATAATATGGCCACCAGTAATGCAACGTACTTTGCTACTCCATCTTTTTATTGATTTATTTATTTACCCAAGAATATGCGATGTTATTTTTTTTTACCAAAAATATAAAAATATAGGTGACATTATTGCACGAAATATAAACTTCGACAGCTGGTGACATCAATATGTAACCATATATATATATATATGTGTGGTAGTTTGAAACACTTATTTGGTGTATATTTGAAAATAGAATAGTAATAATAACTTGGTGAGTATTCTATGACTATTTGTTTTATCATAAGTGGAGAAAAAAAAAAAATTATCATAAATACTCACTGAATTTTATTGTTTAATTTATTGTAATCGGTCGAAATTCAAAAAAGTTTACGTCATTCATTTTTTATCAAACAAACAATAAAATTGAGATAACTTGAGTTTTACGGTTATAGATTAAACAATGGAAGAGAAATATTATTCACTTGAACTCTATTTCGTCCGAAGTTTTATTTAAACTTAAACCTCATCTTTAGTGAAACAAACGAGCCTCGAAGTATAAGTTCTGCAACAAAGATTAAATCTTTTAGGGCCCAGAATCTCTGAAGTTCAACTTCAAAATTAAAAAGATTATTGCAAGTAAAATTTTTGACAATTAATTAGGTGTCGATCTAATCAGGTCCAAGTAACAACTCTAAACGAGTACAACTTAATTGTTGGCATTTTCCCTTGTTTTGTTGGGTATTTATGTTTACAAGCTTAATTATTTTGTTAATGTAAATTAGGTTTGTGACCGTCTATTATATCTCTTTCTCGTTGGTTTTGGGACTTTATTTGGAAAATCGTGCCAAAATTCCCTCCCAAACTGTTTACTATTTAATTAAAGTTTTATGTTAGGGTGTGTTTGGTTTGACGTCAAAGTGGGTGGAAAAATAATTTTCGGTGAAAAATTAGTTTGCTATTCGTTTGGTTCGACGTAAAAAAAATTTCCGTGAAACATTATTTTACATATATGGAGGAAAAATCTCCCTTCCGTTTTCCGCGCGAGAGCCGCGGAAAATGAAAAAGGCCGAGCTACAAAATCCCGGCTCATGGCAGCGTGTTTGCTCGGTCCACGAGGCCACTTCGGCCTCATGGACCGCGTGAGAGGGAGGTCCACGCGTTATATATATATATATATAATTTTATTTATAAATAAATATATATATATATAATATTTTATTTTTATATAGAGATATTATTATATAATATTTTATTTATAAATTTGTAATTATTTATTAATATTTCTAAATATATAACTCTTATATATTATGTAATATGTTTATTATAATTTTAAATATATTTAATTTATAAATAAAAATTATAATAATAATATATATAGTATAATAATTATTATATATTAATAATATATATAATAAAAAATATATTAAACTGCCGTCATAGAAAACTATTCTTCTTTTCCTACAAACCAAACACTAAACGACGTAAAAAAAAAATTCACGGAAAATTTTTTTTCACCGAATTTTTTTTTTCCACAGTTTTACGTGGAACCAAACACACCCTTAGCAAAATGCCTGCGAACTTTTCTTTTAAAAAAGGACAATTATTCCTAGTACATCTAAGCATATGTTCTTCACATGTGTGGAGATCTCTAAGAAAAAAAAAACAAATTTGATACCTAATGCTACCTAAAATATAGTTCCCTTTACTGTTGGACCTCTACAATTTAACTAATTAATAATTATATGCAGTCATTTTCAATAATGTCTCCACATATACAGCACACCTCATGGTACACCTTTCCAACTACTATGAAAGCAATGTTTCCTGGTCAACACTGTGAATAAACCCCTCAGAGAAAGTGTGAAGCATATCCATAGAATTATTCTAGTTTATACTAGAATTAGTCTTAAGTTGATTGATTAGAATCCCCTTTTTCAATTAATTAGTCTGAAGATTCTCAGGCATATGTGTTGAAGCCCAGAGAGCTCTATTAGATTTGCCAATGTTGTTTGTTTGAGTGGTTGGTTAGGTTATTTCGCACTGAAAGGAGTTTAAGTATCTTTCTGGTCGCACTTCTGATGCATGCGTAGTTGACTGTCGCGCAAAGAGAACGAGATGTGGAGCATTTTATGTTTCTTGTTTTATTGGCTTATATTTTGGTAATTCTGTCTGTGACGTCTAAGGGTGAAAACGGTGGACTATGGTAGGATTTTTGACAAAACCATATTCGCATCCTTTTTTTTCCTGATGCGAATTCAAATGTGAATATGGGTCGGATAATAAATTTATGTTCTCATATCCGCTACAAACGGATTCGGATTCAGATGTGAGTCGGATTTGTATTCAATATTTTATTCAATATTGAATAAATTTTAATATTTTCGTGTTCAAACTTCATATAACTATATTTTATTTAATAAAATTCAGTGTTTAACGAACATAAATTCAGTGGTTCAGTGTTTAACAAACATAAATTCAGTGTTTAACAAACACCTAATTTAACATGAATACAGTCGGATTTTTTAAAAAACTATATTTGCATCCATATTTTTTTTATATTTTTTCGGATGCGAATTCGGATACGAATATGCGTCGAATACTAAATTTTGATATTCATACTCGCATCGTATCGAATATGGTATCGCATTCGGTCGGAGTTTATCCTAACCACTTTCACCCTGGGCTGGTCATACCTCAATTGTGTCATATTTGATGGAAAGAAGATTGTCTGTGGATGTATAAGGGCTAAACACTCGGTTACTAATAACTTAAGATATAGTAAGTTGCTAATACGAATATACTAAATCACTACAAAATCTTGATCTTATGCTATTTTTTTTCTTAGGACTTGCGAACTATTTATATTAGATTATATATATATATATATATATATATATATATATATATATATATATATAGAATAAGGCTACTATACTATCTATAGTACCGGGGTTCCGGTACTATAGTTGCTTTTTCGATCTTAGGGTGTTCAAATCAACGATCCACACCGTTGAAACTGATCTAGGGTATGTGAAATTCTTAGAAATAAAATTTTAGTTTTTTTCGATATCGTTTACTTAGTAAATAAATCATGTCAAAATAAACGGTGGAAATTGAATAATTCTTAAAATTTGAGTATAGGAGTTTCGATTTCAAGATCAAGGATGTTGACCTTCATCTATGTAGTTTAAAGTATTTTCTATCAAAATTTGAATAAATTTAGATTCTTCTCCACCGTTAAACTACAAACTCGCCATAATAACCATTGAAATTTGACAATTTTGAAACGATTTGATCACATAACTACGTCGAAAAATTATAAAATTTTCAAATATTCTAAATCAGTTTCAACGGTGTGGATCGTTGATTTGAACACCCTAAGATCGAAAAAGCGACTATAGTACCGGAGCCCCGGTACTATAGATAGTATAGGAGACTAGCTCTATATATATATATATATATATATATATATATGTTCATTTTAACTATACAGAATCCGTGACTCGCAAATGATACTAATTTATACTGCATGTGAATGTTAGGATACCAACCAATTACTCCAAACAGTAAAAGTAGATTTCTTATAAGGAATCTACATTATTTATTAGGTAAAAAATTGCTCCAACTTTGTGTGCGGAGAACCTAAAGCCCAGAGTTTGCCACGTAGCAATGCCTCCACTTCCACACAGTAGAAGGGGATCTTTATGTAGGACTGAAGATTCTATTATTGGAGAGAGAGGAGAATAGGCCATAGCTATTGTGTGCCACACATTGATATTGTTAGGATCCCAAAAACAAAAAACAAAAAACAAAAAAAAGGGGACATGCAAAATATGCAATGGAATGTGGGTAGGTAATTTATTTTTTGAAGAGGAGTTAGGTGGCCGCGAGGGGCCTTTTTACAAGTGGTGGTGGGAAGAGAATAAGTAAAAGAAAAAAGAAAAAAAAAAAGAAAAAAGAAATCAAATTGTCCTCTGATAATTAGTTTATTTTTTCTTTTATCACTTTGTAGTTCAAAGTTTTACCGTCCCTTTTGATTTTAGCGCATTTTCACTTTGTCATTCTGTGGTTTAAAAAATTATATTTTATTTATCTGTGGTTTAACGTTTTTTTTATCTCGCCACCTTATAGTTTTTTTAAAATTTTTAGCTTATCATTCTATTTCATAAAGAATTTTATAGTAAAATAAATTTTAAACCATAGAGAGCAATTTCAAGTTTACCCTAAAAAAGAATTTGAATGATAAGCAGTTTATTGTTTTTAAGTTAAAAAATCTACCATTGAATATAATGCGGAGGCTTGTGCAGAAACTTTTGAATTGGCACAAATTATTAAGATTCGGACGCAGAGTAAATCACACAACTCATAAACTTCTCAACAAACTTGATTCGGTCGCATCCTTGTAAATGGGGGTGTAAATGGGCCGGGTTAGAATCGAGTTAGTGTGAGTCCGAATCCAATTCAACAAATTTATAAGCTTTTCAGATCAAGATCGAATTGCAGAACCAGTTTTAAAATTACGACCCAGGCCCAATTGCCATCGGGCCAGCCCACGGCCCACCCAGCCCGTTTTACAATCCTACCTAATTTATAATTCTTTGTACCTGTAACTATTTATAATTTATAATCAATAATCTATTTATTAATCTTCAATATTTTTATTTTAATTATATATATATATATATATATATGAGTCTGGTTGAGGTGCTTCTAATACAACTAAGTACTTGGCGATACCAAGTTTTTCACCGTTAAATTTACCCATTTGACCATTTCTATCCATAAGATCATACTATTCAACCAACTACTCACTCAACCATAGAGGACCACTATCATTCTAACCGCACATCTCTTCATTCAAGGGCCAAAAATCTAATAGTACCAATGACTTGGTGTTATTAGAAATATTCCAGCTTAATTCATATATATATATATATATATATATATATATATATATATGTATATATGTATATATGTATATATATATAGAATCCAGCTACTATCCTTTTAGGAAGATGGGAGCCTTCGTCCTCCTAAGTTTTCTACCGTTCGGATGAAAAGATGTGCGGCTAGGATGAGAGTGGTTACGGTTAGGTTGATAGTGGGCCCTCTAGGGTTGAGTGGGTGGTTGGTTGAATAGTATAATCTAACGGTTGAAAATGATTAAAAGTTAGATCTAACGGTCAAAATTTTGATAGGACAAAGGCTTCTATCCTCTTAAGAGGATAGTAGCCGGACTCTATATATATATATATATAGAGTCTGGCTATAGAGCTTTTAAAAGCACCAAGCACTTGGTGCTTGTAAGTTTTCTGTCGCTAGATCTACTTCTTTAACAATTTTCACCCGTTAGATCATACTATTCAACCAACCATTCACTTAATCCTAGGGGACCACTATCATCCTAACCACACATCCTTTCATCTAAGGACCGAAAACCTACAAACACTAATGACTTGTACTTTTAAAAGCATATGAGCTCAACTCTCTCTCTCTCTCTCTCTCTCTCTATATATATATATATATAGAACTAGGCTACTATACTATTAATAGCACCAAGTCATTGGTGCTATTAGGTTTTTGGCCCTTGGATTAAGAAATGTACGGTTAGGATGATGTGGGCTCTCTAGGATTGAGTGGGTGGTTGGTTGAATAGTATGATCTTACGGATGGAAATAGTCAAAGGGGTAGATCTAACGGTGGAAAATTTGACAGCACCAAGTGCTTGGTGCTATATATATATATATATATATATATAGAAATAGGCTACTATACTATTAATAGCACCAAGTCATTTGTGCTATTAGGTTTTTGGCCCTTGGATTAAGGGATGTGCGGTTAGGATGATGTGGGCTCCCTAGGTTTGAGTGGGTGGTTGGTTGAATAGTATGATCTTACGGATGGAAATAGTCAAAGGGGTAGATCTAACGGTGAAAAATTTGACAACACCGAATGCTTGGTGCTATATATATATATATATATATATAGAACTATGCTACTATACTATTAATAGCACCAAGTCATTGGTGCTATTAGGATTTTGGCCCTTAGATTAAGAGATGTACGGTTAGGATGATAGTGGTCCATTCGGGTTGAGTGGGTGGTTGGTTGAATAGTATGATCTAACGGGTGGAAATGATTAACGAGGTAGATCTAACGGTGGAAAACTTAATAGCACCAAGTGCTTGGTGCTATTGATAGTATAGTAGCCGGACTCTATAGATATATATATATATAGAGTTAGGCTAGAATACTCTTAGGAGTACGGAGCCCTCCGTACTCTCACGTCATTTTTAATTTTGGGACTTCCGAATCGACGATCGGCTCCGTTAGACTTGATCTAGAATATTTGAAATACCTAGAAAATAAGTTTCGTGGTTTTTCGATATCATTTGCCTGGTGGTCGAAAGGGCTCAAAATCAATGGCTGAAAATAAAAATCTCGCAAAATATGATAATATGACTCTAAAATTTTCGATCACTAGGTAAATGATATCGAAAATCAGTAAAAGTTATTTTTTATATACTTCAAATACATTAGATCAAATCTAGCGGATCTGATCGTCGATTCGAAAGTTTCATTACCAAAAATGGTTTAGAAGCACGGATGGTTCCGTGCTTCTAATACCCCACAAGTCCCACTCCTACATATTTATATTTATATGATATGGTTCTGCAGTAAATTACTAACTAAATAGATCAGGTTAATTATTCAAAAAAAGAAAAATCAACGTATATCCGAGGCGCATGAGACGCACGTTTTCGGCCCTCTCTCTGAAGTCTCTCTTTCTCAGATCTTCGCTGCCGCCCGCTCCTCCCTCCCTCGCCGTCAGCCGCCGCCAGCCGTCGGACGCCGTCAAATCGAGCAGCGGTCTGAGCAGTCTGCCCAGTCGGGCCTACGTCTCCCTCAAGTCTGCTCCATCGATCGACGCTTCCTCTTCTCTCATTTTCTCATAGGTACCGATTTAATAAAAGACAATCATGTTCAAATTCGAATTTTATTTATTTATGGCACTTCTTTGCCTTTTATTTTTCTTTTTGTTGGTAAATAATTTTTATCAACTAAATTGGGTGTGATTTTACTAAATTTAATGGTTTCGATCAATTACTAGAATGTCTAAAAATAAAGTTTTAATAGAATTATTAAATCTGAAAAAAATTTAAAAACCTAAATTAAAAAATTTAAAAAGTTAATGTTGAGGAGGCAGGTTAATGAACAAAAAAAATTGAATTTGGATATGGATATTAAACGAATGTCAAATTTCAAATTATAGTTAACTAAAACGGATACAAATACAAATTGGATTTAACACGAATTGGATTTGTGTTGAGTATGAACTCGAATCGAATTTTTGATCAGAGATGTAAATTAGATTCTGGACGGATACTGATTAAAGTGTGTGTTTATTGAGAGATAGAGAGTACAAAGATATATACATTGTAATATGCATGTATGTATGACTGTATTTATACATATTATATGCATCAATATATGTATTGTGTCCCTGATATCCGTATCCGAATCCAAATTCAAATCCGAATATGAGAAGTATTTGTTTGTAACATGTATCCGGATTCAACAATTACAGTGAGTATCTTACCAAATCTGAATCCAAATTCAAGCCAAATGGACTATTTATCATCCGAATCTGACTCCAACTGGATTTTCCGGTCCGATAATGTCACATCAGTTTTAAAAAATCAAAAGCATGCCCGGGAACATTATGAGCAACAAAATCCTGTTCTCTTTCTCTCTCCTAGTATATGCTACATGAACATTAGGAAAATTTTTGAGCGAATCTTTGCAATAAATGATAGCATTTCAAAGAAACATATGTAGCATCTTCGAAATGAGCGTAAGGATCCATTCAAGCTATAGATGTATGATTTGCTTGGATTATACATTCAACATATTTTGTTTAGTTTGTTTGATTTCTTTTTTATAGGTTGGGAATAGTTTTATTTGATTATGTTATCTCTCTTTACCCTGTGCTCTGGTACAATTTTCACCTTAGATTTCATTCGCGGAGATAGTTTTATTTGATTATGTTATCGCCTCATATTTGATTATTTGCTACTGGGAGTAAGTTTATTCTTTTGTATTAGTAAAACTTTGTTTTTTTAATCCAATTTTGTTTGGACAACATCGGCTCTTTAATCAATTTTTATTATTACTTTTCAAATCTAACATTGGTGAGTGGTGCATTACCAAACTCGTGCCAGGATAAACCGTTCCCGTTTGATAGCCAAAAACACAAAAAAAGGCAAAAAAAAGAAAAGAAAAAAGGAATGGTTGTTGGAAGAACGGGTTCCTCCATTTCCAGCCTCCGACGAATCGCAGCGAGGGTGTTCTCTTCCTACTCTGCACCCGTTCACGGAATCCACGTTTTTCAGTGCCCGGTGAGATTTGTGCACTTATCCCTCTCTTTCGTGCTTCGGTTTCTTGATTTAGGATAAATATGAAATGTTGAGATAGATTGAACGATCTTTTCTTAGTTGAGATTGTATTGTTAAGTTTTATGATTAGGATGTGGTGGGAATCGTCGCTAAGCTCTCGGAATGCATTGCCTCCAGAGGAGGTAATATACATAGCATCGACGTCTTTGTTCCCGAGAATAAACAGGTCTTCTACTCTAGAAGGTCAATTTTCTCATCCCTTTCTCAATTTTTGTCGTGCAATTTCGTCCATTCCTTTTATAATTTAATTAGCGTTTTGTACGGAGAAAGTTATAATCACCACTAACCCTTTTGATTTTCTTTTTAAGATCGGACTTACATATTTCTTTTGAGTGGTTAATGTAGGATTTACATACATAGAAAGTTGAAATGGGGAGAAAATTTTGAAAGTTGTGAAGTCGCCCTAAGTTATGCTTTATCATTTCGGTGAATTTAGTTTTCTGAAAGGATCAAGAATAGTAAAATCTACAATAAAAGCAGCTGTTATCTGACAGATTAATGTTTTGGTATTGTAATGTTTATGAAGATAGTTGACTGCAATCCGTAATTGCAAGTGTCGTCTAACGTTTGGTCCACTTACTGAAAGTTTTAGGGCTCGTGTTGATTAAAAGTCGACATCCCCGATGCTTTCTGCTTCTTACCTCCTGCTTTTTACTGTCTTCTTAGATAGATGAGGTAACAGTTGCCCATCAAGCTCCTCAAATTGAGAGAAAATACTGGTTGTCTGGAGCTACGTTATAATGCTTCTAAAAGCAAGCAAGACTGTTTACTTCCGCATCGTTTCCAACAATGGGGTATCTGAATCGACGATCGGCACCATTAAACATGATCATTTTTCGCTATCATTTGCTAATATAAGATGAATTTGATGCCGGTTGATCGGTAGGCAAATGATATTGTAAAATCACGAAAGTTTCTAGGAAGTTTGAATAGCCTAGATTGTATTTAACAGAGCCGATCGTCGATTCGGATGTCCTATTGTGGGAAATGACGTGGAGTTAAACGGCTTCGTTTACTTCTGAAGTATTCTAGCTTTACTCAGTTGTCTGTTAGCAAATCCTGTTAATTCAATGATTATAAGAAGATGTGCCTAGCCATTAGCATGTTGAGACATCAAAGTTGTTCTTTTTAAACAATCTGAGTACTTTACAAGTTCAGATCTTTTATTATCTGCACTACTAATGTTTGCTAAAAGAGAATAGTTTTCTGCAGTGAATTTGTGTTTGATCCTGTACGATGGCCACGGGACGTGTTGGACAGTGACTTCCTCAGATTATCAAGGTTATTCGGTGCAGAAAAATCTATTGTGCGGGTCCCTGATGTAGACCTCAAATATAAGATTGCAGTTCTTGCTTCAAAGCAGGTAGGTTCCGTATATGCTTTTTATTATTTAAAATTTACTTTTTCTAGTTGCACGATAAACTACTTAAGTGTCCAACTATTTGATTTCGTTATCTATGCATAGTAGTTTGACATAGTTATTGCTTGTGTAGGATCATTGTTTGGTAGATTTGTTACATAGATGGCAGGAGGGTAGGCTTCCAGTGGAAATTACTTGTGTAATAAGGTGATACATAATGCATATTTTTTTCTGGTTTTTTTACTTTATATGATTTTCTTTTGCGAAAAAAATATGGAGAACTCAGCTTTAAGCCATTTATGAAGTAGTCAAGGTTGTAAATAGCGGATAGCGGACGCATAGCGTTTGGAGGGTCTCATAGCGGAAAGCGAATAACGGGCATTATGAACCCATATCGGGTTTCACAAAAATAAACTTAATATGTTTATATTCCTTATAAAAAATACATATAATTTTGAAGAAAAGACAAAATTTTGAAGAAAAGACAACTAATTATTCCTTTTCTTTAGTATTGTAAGCCTATACTTATTTAATGTCATTATCTATCAAGATTAAATTTAAAATATTATGATTTAGCAAACCAAAAAGATATAAAACTTGAAAAATCTTTAACCTATTAATAATCTAAATAATTTGTAAATGGATGTCAGAAAGGATATCTTAGGTAAATGATTGAAATCTTATTCATCAGGAAGACATTCTTCTTCTCCTTCACTAGAAGTATTCTGGTCATCCACTTGAGAACCCGACCCAATTAGATGTTTTAACCCATTTGCACTTTTTTAAGTTTTGAGCAAATAGCGCCCGCTTTCCGACAGCTTTATAGTGGCCGCTTTAGCGGCCGCTATGAACTCGATCCGCTAAATTCTGATTTAGAGATTATGGCGTAGCGGTAGAATATAAAATCCGCTATAGTGGCCGCTATGGCGGGCATAGCGGCCGCTATTTAAAACACTAGAAGTAGTCTCATCAAATCTCTTTTTTTTCTTTAATTGAAAACCCCTTAACTTTTGATGTTTCGGAATTGATTAAAGTAAATAGGGAATTTTATATATATTCACAGCAATCAAATAAACGAAAAGTTAAGGGAGTGTCAATCATAAAAAGTAAAGTGAAGGTGCCTATTTAAAATGACCAATAGTTGAGGCGGTCTCCATATTATATTTATTTATTTTTTTGCAACTAATAAATTCATTTTCACAGCAATCATAACAGATCTCCAAATACCCATGTTATACGTTTTCTTGAGAGACATGGGATTCCATATCACTACTTACCAACAACTTCAGGAAATAAAAGAGAGCAGGAAATTCTGGAATTGGTTGAACAGACAGATTTTCTTGTGCTCGCAAGATATATGCAGGTAAAATATTTCAGTGTTTCGAAAAACTTCAAGTGCCTAGTTCCGCATTTTGAAACCTACTCATTTAAGAAAACTTTTTGTTTACCAATTTTTTGTGGTAGTTGTAGCTAAAATTATTTTATTAAAGTTTATTATGTTTAGAGCGGTTCTTTCCCGGAAACAACAAAAGAGTTTGAACCATCAGAAATTATTGGGCTAAAAAAGCATCTGATCATTGAAAACTGGAGTTGTCTTATTGTTATTTGTTTGGGATTGATATGTTGCATGATTCAGAAATAGAATAACTATTTGCAAGAGAAACCTTGTAAATATATATAAGCCTTTACATTCTGCAGGGTTTTAAGAAACAATGTCTTGGTTTGCTGAATGAAAAAGATGTCAGATTTAATTAAGAATGTGCTTAAACTTGCTCGAAGTTGTTCATCCTTTATATGAACTGGAATGGGCTATCCGGTGATTGGTTCTGTAGCCTCAAGTTTTAAATACTTTTGCGTCTCGTCTTGATTGGTATTTATTATTTAAGCCATCGTGCCCTTTAAAGACTCGGGAAACTAGAGAGGTGAATATAGGCTTAGAAACATGAAACATTTTCGTTAGTTGCCGTTCTATCAGCAGGAGTGCTAGTGATGTTTGCGTGAAGAAATAAGTGCACTTTTCAGCATTATTGAGGTCTAGTAAGTATTAGATACACTCATTTTACATCGTCTTTTTCGCCTATTATCACCTAATTAGTTCTTACTCGCAGATCCTTTCCGGAAAATTTTTGGAAACGTACGGTAAAGATGTCATTAACATTCATCACGGCCTTCTCCCATCATTCAAGGGTGGAAATCCTTCCAAACAGGTTTGCATTTCCTAGATCTTGTTCTTCATATCTGAGCTCTAGATTGTTTTTTAAGCTTTAAATCTCTTATATGATTCCAGGCTTTTGATGCTGGGGTTAAATTGATTGGCACAACAAGTCATTTCGTGACAGAAGAACTCGATGCTGGTCCAATCATTGAACAGATGGTGATTGTGTTCACAAATCTTTTTTTTTCTTTGATCGAATTGATACGAATATGCTGGTCAGCGTATCAATTTAGTTACCTATCTGCAATAAAAGTTAATGATCCATAATGATGAATCAAACGAGTAACTTTAGTGATTTTCATATGTTATCGATTGGTTTAGAATAAAAGTTAATGATCCATATTATGAGGGCGAAAATAAAGAAGATCGCGTTAAATCTTTTGTTTATCGTCGATCTATCATGTCCTGTTATTATTACTGTATAAACGCCGCTCGACATTACTTACAGCTACAAAATTTTGACACTTTATTCATGTGATACAGGTTGAGAGAGTCTCTCACAGAGATACCTTACAAAGCTTTATGATGAAATCGGAGAATCTCGAGAAGCAGTGCCTTGCACAAGCAATAAAATCTTATTGTGAACTCAGAGTGTTGTCTTATGAATCCAACAAGACTGTTGTATTCTGAGAGGCCCCCTTGTGAAATTTTATAATTTATATTATTTGCATTTTAATAATCTGTAACATGTGGTTTATCTTTAATTATCATTCTTAAGTTCATAATTTTTCTTTGAACTCTCCCTGAATTTGTCAATGTGATCCTAAAAATGTGAAAGTTATAGCATTAATGTTACTCTACAAGGTGATATGCACATTTATCACCAAAGAAGAGAAACATCTACAACTTCATATTTATATATGTATATATTCTTAATTGTGAGTTAGTACATTTTATCTCTCTCATATGTAAATATATATAGTAATTGATTTTCAGTTCTAGGTAATGAATGTATTGAGACCCCCTCAACTGTTGGCTATTTTGGAATTGGTTTCTCAACTTCATTTTTTTTTAAATTTTTTTTACACCCTATTAAATTTAAATTTAAATTTTAGTTATTCTAATTAGTTAAATTAAAATTTTTGTACATCTAAATTAGTGTTTTCTTTTTGGGTAAATTTCCCAAGAACTCGAGAAGGTTTAGTTGTTTTAGTTTCATTTACTAAACCATGATTAAAATTATTATTAAATTTTATTAAATTAAGACTAATTTAATAAAATTTTTAATTTATTTCTCCAAATATAGCCAGAATACTTATAAAAGTAAATGGGTCATTTACTTTTGTGTTATTTCTGGCGATAGGACATTCGAATCGACTATTAGCTTTATCATACATAATTTAGAATATTTAAATCTTTTTTATATTAAATTTATAATTTTTGAATATTATTTGTCTTGTAGTTACTAAGTTTCAAAATTGGTAGTTTTTTAATTATTAGGTAAATAATATCAAAAATTTATAAATTTTGAATTTGAATTCATGAGTGCTACTAACTTCTTTATTATTAAATTTATCTTTTTGATCATTTTTATTTCATGAATTATATACCCTTCCACCAACCACCACAACTCCTTATGTATAATCATAACCCTACAACTTCTTGATTTAAGGTCTAAAAATTTATAAACGCTAATAACTTATGCTATCAGAAATATTTCAAGCCAGCTCTCTCTCTCTCCCTTGATATATATATAGTGAGAGAATTAAGCTCATGGGACTTTAAAAGCACAGAAATATTTGTGCATGTAATTTTTTAAGCTGTCGGATCGCCTTAAGATCCGTGCACTTCTAGTAAAGGCGATTTAAAAAAATATATCATTGCACGGATCTTGAGACGATTGGACGGCTAACTTAAACTAAAAATTTACCAAAAAATTAAGATGGCCTTCGACTTAGGCTTAGTTTGGTATTGAGGCCCATCTAACGCTATTAGATAAAATGGAGTTGAGGTAAAAGTATATAGGAATATGCTTCTGCGTTCTCCGGTGGGACCGTAGAAAATATATCGTAACCGACTCATCGCGATATGCGGAACGCAATATTACGTACGAAAATAAACGTGGATATTTTTTCATTGTACTTTCTCACCGCACGTAACGCTATCTCCCCGCAATCCCAACCCGCAATCCCAAACGAAGCCTTAGTTCAAACGGAACGTTCAGGACAACTTAAAAAAGTGTTAATTAACCACCCCTTGCCAATCTCTTAACCAGTAGAATCCCTCCACGTCACACGAAAAGCCACGCGGCATCCTCTCATTCGCCACAAGATCGTCAACCGACGTGGCGATGCAACGCTATAAGCACAACAAACAAAGCTTAAATTACCCCCCCGACGACGCCGAAACGCCGGAGCACGAGGCGGTATCCTCACCGTCCCCGTCACCGCACGCGCGCACCGGTGGTGATTATAAAAGCGTTTCACTCCTCTCGAGCGCCAAGGTCCCGTCACCGCCTCGGTAACCTCCTCCGCCATTTCTCCTCCCCCAAACACATCGTCCTCCTCCTCCTCCTCCTTTCCATGGCGATCTCGCTCCACCTAGCCCTCTCGCTCCTCCTCCTCCTCCTCCTCCGCGTCGACGAGGGCTTCATCTCCGTATCCGCCGCCGCCGCTGCGGAGAGCGTCGAGGTCGGTCCCCGAAACCCTAGATCTCGGCACCTGGAGTTAGCTTCTTCGTTCTCTCGTTTTCCCGATTGTTTCTCTAATTTTGTGGTTTTTGTGGGTAATTTTTTTGTGCGGGGGGGGGGGTTTAGATCACGTACGGTAGCGTGATCAAATTGATGCACGAGAAGACCAAGTTTCGATTGCATTCGCATGATGTTCCGTACGGATCCGGGAGCGGCCAACAATCGGTGACGGGATTTCCCAGTGTCGATGATTCCAATAGCTACTGGGTACGTTTCGTGGATCGCCATTTTGGTTTGCTTTGATCTGTATAATTTGGAAATTAGGTGTTGTTCAATGTGGGGGTGTATCTAGTGTGTGGAAATGTTTGCTTGGATTTGAAGTAGTTCAAATTTCCCCCATCAATTTTTGGGATCGAATGGATTGATATCTAATTCGGCCGTTGCCGAAGTTTAGTGAGAGTAGAAATGTTAGTTTTGCCGTCGACTATCGCAATGGCGAGAAGAACCCTGCAAATAATTCATCTTTCGTGGAAAGATCCACCCACGATGTATGGCTAGTGCTGTATCTCCTCGGCACTTTGTGGTCCACTGTGGAACTATTGTTTCTTCTTTCACTAACTTTGGCTCACAACCAGGATGTAATTACGTCGATCCAACATTTCCTTAACCAGTGTTTCATATCTCATATGCAAGGCTCGAAAACAATTTTCGATCTAGTGAAAAATCATTTTTACACATTTTAGGAAATGCTTCTAATTTTCGTTTTCTGAGCTTGCAGGAACCGAAATTGAAAACCTCTCTTTCTCTACTAAACGAAACACTAGAAACCCTAAATCTTATCTTCCATGAGTAGTAGTTTTATCCTGAAACTGGTTTCCATAGTTTTACAGGGAACATAACAAGGTCTTTAACTTTTTTCTTTTCTTTTCCCTCCAGTGTTTTAAGTTGGGGACTTATTCTTGAATTAGAATGAATTATATTTTGTTCAACCTTCAACTTAGTTATTTTGTCGGGATCTAAATGAATGTCATGGAGCTCTTTTCTTGTGTTTTGAAATCGAGAAAGTAGCTGGATATATTTTTTAGCAATTAATGTATAATGTACATACATAATGCCTTGACTCGGTATCTTTGTTCTATGTGCTTCGTTGATAATTACTAATTGGTAAGTCTTTCCGCATGCATTCATTTTTTTCTACATTCATCCATCTCATCTGTGTCGTTAATATTGTATAGGGTTTTGAGGTTGTTCAAGATATTGTAGTAGCTTTAAGTTGATATGCTAATTTTCTCTTTGTACATTCTTGTAGATTGTAAGACCTACCCTTGATTCGTCTGACAAACAAGGTGATGCCATTAAAAGTGGAACAATTATCAGGTTGCAACATATGAAGACCCGAAAGTGGCTGCATAGCCACTTGCATGCGTCGCCAATTTCTGGGAACTTGGAGGTTAGTGGTGTTTGAGTTGATCTGTCTAGAGAAGCGGCAACCTTTTTTTCGAGTAAATGCTTGTTTGAGGTATTTTGCAAGTAGTAGATTCATGCCCTGCAGCAGGTTCGAATTCAATTTATTATGTCTTGCAACACGAACTTTGTAGTTAATATTTTGTTATAATCAAAACTATTTGATGTTCGCTGGAGTCCTAAAACTGAACATGATTTATTGATTAAGTTAAATTTGTTACTTGATAATAGTTCGATAATTAGATGAAGGGAAGAGATTTTGGGGTCATTGGCAGTTTGATAGAAGGTTTGGTTGTGAACTTAATTGTAACAGTAAATTAAGGGTGAAGGGTACGGAGTTCCCTAGAATGAAGACTGTGATGAATAGAGATAATCCCTGAAGGTAAATATCTTGAGAAAAAGGACACTGGCAATGAAAAAGAGAAAGTGGAAAAAGGAATAGCGTAGAGTAAGTATATGGAGTCGTCCACACTGAATACTAGGTTATTTTGAATAGAAACTATAGATGTCATATATAAAGGTAAATATCAGCATAGAGCACATTAAGGAAAGGTGGTGTACATTAAGAATTTCGATCATGGATTTAGTAAACCTAGCAGCCTTGTCAAGGCCATAATTCCAAAGTATGTGAAGTTGGCTGCAAAACTCCTACTCGCCTGTCTTTCTTTTTAGGTCTTGCCACCCATTTTAAGGAATCATTCCTTTTCTATCCAGTTTCTCCGATAACTCAATTTTGCTCGCACTATATTCTTCTTGTCACGTATATATCAATGAAATGAAGTGGATGGTGCAATACTGAAAGGTTTAATTTGCCACCATCTGTAGGTGAGTTGCTTTGGAGCGGACGGTGAATCAGATACTGGGGACTACTGGAGGTGTGACTTGTTATTCATTTTACTCATGTACCTTGAACCGTTATTTTATGATGTAGTCAGTATTTTTTTTTTTTTTCTTCCTTATTTTGTTACCTCAGGGTTGAGATTGAAGGTAGTGGAAAAACATGGAGGCAAGACCAAAGAGTAAGACTCCGCCATGTTGATACAGGGGGTTACTTACACAGTCACGACAAGAAGTACACCCGCATCGCTGGAGGGCAGCAAGAGGTAAGAAGAGAGAATTTAGTGATATTCTCTTAACAGTGTCACTCTCCATGGTATCTCTATATTTGAATCTTAAGATAGAATATACTGGAAGTTCTCGAATGTTCGCCACATTGCAGTTTCGCTCTTGATCTTTCATTTACGAAGCTCAAGTCCTTGAACTTACATAACATGTTACATTGTCGTTCGGGACCATAATCCATGAACAATTTTCAAGTCTGCTGAGAGTTGACCATATAACTAACAAATGACAGATGAAAATAAATTTAGTCGAGTGGATAACTCTGCCGGGGTGGAAAATTATGGATCAAATTGCAACAGATTTAAAATTCAAGAACTACTACTGCATTAGGTTGTTAGAACTTGTCTTCTTGTTAACTTGATTATGATCTCTCTTATACATTTGATGTTTTTAATGTTCTATTCACAATTTACGGTGCTGCAGGTTTGCGGTGTCCGAGAGAAGCGTCCAGACAATATCTGGTTAGCAGCTGAGGGCGTATACCTTCCTGTCAACGGAAGCAAATAGATACTAAAAATCTCTTAGAGTTGAAACAGGATTATAAACTCGTTGAGCTGATGCTGACACATGTTGCCTGTTTAAATTTTGAACTAATCATGGAATAGATCACAAATTACTTGCCGTGTTAGGTGTAACTCTTAATCAGTGGAGAATCGTGAACAAAACCAATTTTATTATTTACTCTGTATGTGGAAATGATAATGGAAGTTTGTTGTAAAAATTATGGGCTCCTCCAATTTGCAACTGTAACGATTTGGCCTAAATTCTTGAAAAGTGATTTCCTTATTGATTTTGATTTGAAAAATTAATTTTGGTTAAAAGTTATAGAGCGTTTGGCTGAGTTTAAATGAAAAGTATTTTTTTTTTAACTGATCTTGTAAAACTGTTTAGTAAAATTTTTTGAAGTTGGCATATAATAATTTTTTTACCAAATTTTATTTTAAAAAATTTAAAATTTAAATTTAAAATTTGATTTTGAATTAAAATTTTAAATTTTAAATTTGCACAAAAATTTAAATTTTGATATTTTAATTTAAAACATAAATTTAAAGTTTTAAAATTTAAATTTCAAAGTTTTAAATCTAAATTTAAATTTTCAATTTCAAATATAAAATCTAAATGTAAAATATGAAATTTAATATTTAATATTTGAAAATTTAAAATTTAAAATTTGAATATTTTAAAACTAACAATTTAAAATTTAAAATTTAATTAAAATTTAAAAACTTAAAATTTAAATTTTTAAAATTTGAATTTTGAAAATCTAAAATTTCAAATTTCAAATTTTATCTTAAATTTAAAAATTCAAATATAAATTTAAAATTTAAAATTAAATTTTGATTTAAATTTAAAATTTAAATTTAAAATAAAAATAAAAATAAAAATATGAAGTTTGAGTCCAAAATCAGAATCATATATCAAAAAGCAGGTTTTAGCTGTTTCTGATTTTGGGCCTTGAAAATTAGTAAACTGATTCTAAAAATTAGAATCGGATTTTAAAAACGAATTTGCCAAATGCTCTATTCAGTCGAAAATCACTTTTGGATCCAAAATTATTTTTCCGAAGCTAGTCATTCTTGTGGTTCCAGTCATTGTATTGGTGAATCAGCTCATTTTCGAGTTGTAACACCTATTAACTTTTTAAATTGAAATTTTCAATTGTTGGAAGTATAATCGATGTAAGATTGGGCCTTGGTCATCACCATAGAAAGGGTGTTTGGACTGATGAAGTTGTGATTCGGTCAAAAATTAAGTTCATGCGAGAGTACTAGTCTTGTTGTTATCTATCATGAAAATATGAAAATATCAAGAAGATCTGTTAGGTAGCCGTGAATCTTTTCGGTATACACTAATTGATGACAAGATCAATATTTTTATTCTGACCAAACTTAATTTTCAATCGAAGTATGTTTATTTCAATCCCAACATTTCCTAAACAAATGTTTAGTATTATTACATACTAATAAAGTTTACCTTCATATGAGTGTGAGCTCATATTCTGTTATTTTTCTCATGTTTTCCGCTAGTAAGATGAATGATCAGTCATGTCATGCCGTAATTTGCTTTATCTGTAGGTGTTGCAGTGCTAGCTACTAGTATTATTCAGTGGTTGAAGGTGGGGATTGAATTCAAAATCCATTGAATGGAGAGAGTTTGAGATACGGTGAGAGAGTGAGTCTAATGCCATATTACCTAAACAATCAATCTGTATAAAATGATTCAAAAATATACTTAACATCGACGAAATGTTCGAGGGAAGGTTGTCGTGTAACGTTCTCTGTTGGAACATTTAATCAAGCCGAGACCGACCAAAACTAATGAAAATAGCTAAGAATTTGATGATTGGTATCTAAAGTCTCAACTCAGAAATCTAACTATTTCACATTTTCAACTAACTTTATTTTGTAAAAATGAACACAGCAAATAACTCGGCCACATTTTTCTCAAAACAAAAAGAACATTGTAACAAGCTGAGGAGAGCCATCGACCTGTTCATCGAAATAAACGCTCCAGCACGCTCCAGTTGTTCGACAAAATTGTTTGAACTTGTCACAGAACGCCGTGAGAGAAATATGTCACATTTTCATATTATTGGTTACCAAATTTATTGCAAAATTTAACGAGCCCTTGAACTTCAAATTGTTACTATTAATGCATTGATATTTTCCTTTTGTTTCAATTGATTCACCTGATTGGAAGTTGTCCAATTTATGCTTTGTTGGCTTACAGGTATAGTATTTTGCTCGTGGTTAGAAAATTCAATAGAAAATTATTTTGCTTATTTTCTTAAATAATAACATGTTGTACAAATGACACTAATTTAATAATATTATAATTTCTCCACTTATACCATGCAATAGAGAATCTTATTTCTAAAGTTTAGAGACAGTATTGCTTTTCTAATTATAGAATCTTCACATCTAACCAAACAGGCCGAGCTTATATCTAATATAAAGAAGAACAATCATTTCTCACGAGGCTGTTCAGATCCCAATAGTGGGTTCCTATTTAATACAGAGTTACTACTATTAAGTTACATATAAGATGACAAATAAGAATAGATACCAATAGCTGGAACGGATCAGAACACCCACAAAAATAGATTCAGCAAGAGAGATCACGTGATCCCAAAGTTCACCAACCCTCAAAATAATAACCGAATCCCACATTAAAGTTCCTATCCCCACCGTCCCTTTCATTTCCTACCACCAAATTAGGTGAGCCCTAGTGTTTTATTTAGGGCACAAACATGGGCCCTAACTTGAAATTCTTTTGTAGTCACAGATCAACTATAACCTTTCACTTTCTCTCCCCCCCCCCCCCTCCTGTAGGGCTGTAGCTTTCAGCTCCTATGTCCGGCAGTTTACATAAAGATGACAGCCATCCCTCACCAACCAACCCAAAAAGGTTTGCCTGCTGTCGTTCGTCCTGACACTTCGTACTACTGGATAGGGCCCATTCAACATCGAGATTGAATTGGATAGGATAATATATAAAAAAAAAGGTTTGACGAGGTTAAATAGTTCTGATGGGACGAGATTATACTAAATCCAATCTGGAAAGTTAGAATGGAATAAAGATCAATTCGGAAAAATTCCACTGCAGTTCGTCGCCTAGTTGTCAAACCCTATGGACTTCATAAAGGCAGCTGGAATGATTCTTCAGAAGTGCTTTTCGAATAAAGTTGTTCAAGAAAGATACGAGAATGGCTTGATAACTCCTTGTTGCAGCAAAAGCAGGGGTAGCAACAGAAGCTTCGATAAAGTTTCAGTATAGTTGTTCCAGAGGCTAGATCAAAATGATATGTAACATTCGCTGCTACATTCGACGTTTCTAACTCCAATAATTAATGGCGCACAAAGTTCATTTCCACCTCCTTTTTGTGGTCCTTTGAAGAAACTTCACAAGGAGGAATACTCTGCAAAGGAGCACCAATACTTGTACTGCATTCCTTGTCAAAATTGTTTCAGAGCACCACAAAAAGATGGCAGAAGCAAGATGAATGGGGTTGCTGCAAATTTACCATATTTTAATACAAGCCCAGAATATTTATATGCTAAACAAGAATAGGAAACTAAAGAAAGGATACAACTAGCTATCTATCTAGCACCTATCCCTATACAAAAATGTATTAATTAATAATATCAACAATACCTAGAGAGCCCCGAAGGAGAATGTAGTTTAAGAGAACATGATGCTGCTCACTTTGGTAAATTAGGTTGGACCATCCCACGCAGATCCAACTCCTTTTCCTGCAACAAAAGCACATGGGTGGCATAAATTAGTACGCATGAGCAAAGAGGAGCAATTTATCACTTCCCCCCACTGAGATTCCCAAGCAGAGCTGAAAAAAACCAGATATTTGGTCTTTCAGTGTAACTGCTGTAAATTGCACTTGTGGGAGTAACATGTGAGTTACTAAACATGTGGGTCCACCACAATTTTGACAGAGGAAAATGGTTTTGAGTCTTTGAATACACATTTATAAACTGATTAAAGAAACGAGGTAAAAACGTACAGAACTTACCTGAACTATTACCTAAAACTGTGGACTAATCGGCTACCAAAGCTTTCAAAATTTTAATTCACTAACCAACCTTTCAATTTGTTTGATTTGGCAGCTAACGATACTTTGACTTTAATTACTTACTGTAATGAATTTCTAATTGCGAAAATTGTATAAAATATATTAAGTAAACCTGTAGAGATAAACGACACATTTAAATTTTGAAGTCAAAATACTGTTGACCGACTCAAATCAAACAAATTGAAAGATTGAGCAGTAACATCAAAATTTCGAAAGATTGGATAGCCAACTCAAAATGGTCTGTAACATCAAAATTTCGAAAGATTGGATAGCCAACTCAAAATGGTCCATAGTTTAAGTTCTATACGTTTTTACCTAAAAACTACTACATTATATATGCATATGTCGGCGACTTATATGTTCATAATCACTAGGTTGGTCGATTGGTTGTTATTTAGGACACTGGTTGCGTGCTTATAAAATGGGGCTCCTTAGACTTAAAATTTTGCCTTCAATGACTTAGGATTCGTATATCTGTGCATCAATATATAAGGACAAATGAATCAGACACTCAATCGACCTTATATTATTTTTTCGAAATAATATAAATCACCTTGTAATAAAATCTGCTATCTTATAAAAACCAAGGATAATGAAACTTTCCAAGCAACTACAAAAAACAAAAGGTAAAAATGTATAAAACATGCCTAAACTATTATCCATTTTAATTTGACTATCTAACTTTTAAAAATCTGGATTTTCCTACCAAACCCTTTAATTTGTTTGATATAAACCAGTGAGTGACTCTTTAACTTTAAAATTTGAATGCACTGTTTATTTTTACAGATTTAGTTGATATATTTTATACAATTTGCATAACTATAAATTCATTAAAGTAAATAGTTAACTTAAATTTGTATCCGAAGAGCCATCAAATGACTCAAACAAATTAAAAGATTGAATAGTAACATCAAAAATTTTGAAATACTGGATAGTCGAATGAGAATAGTTTATAATTCAAATAAATTTTACACATTTTTATCCAAAAAAAAAAAGTTTTATGTCAAAATATTTACCATTTTAGTTCTATGCCATTCATGACAGTAGAAAGGACTCTATATTGATTGATGGAAACGACCCAACATTGTAATTAAGAAGGAAGATGTTTGGCTGAAACAATTGTCATTTAAGTGGCTTGTTTTAACTTTTTTGAACATTTGAAAAGCTCATATGCACATGGAAAATTGATTAAGATGAACTGGTTTATCCCTAAACATTTACCAATTACTATATTTATATAATAACAAAACTAAAGTAAAAAACGTACATAACTTATTTAAATTATGGACTATAGATTATTTTGAATCGACTATCCAAGTTTTAAAGTTTTTAATTTCACTACACAAACTTTCAAATTGTTTGATTTGAGTTAGTTAACGGTACGTTGACTTTAAAATTTAAGCTATTTTTTTTTAATAAATTATAACTCTGAAAATTGTATTAAATATATTATCTAAATTTATAAAGATAAACAAAGTACCGTTAACTCATTTAAATCAAACAAATTAAAAGATTAGATAAGAAAATTAAAATTGTATAAGTTTGAATAGTCGATTCATAATGATCCATAACTCACACAAGTTCTATAGTATTTTTTTTTTAAAAGAAAAAATAAGAGAGATCTTAATAATCATACATATTGCCCCACCACCTAATAATGAACCCCAGGCTTTTGGCATAATGACAAATGACTCCATCCAAAAAGGAAAGCACAAAATTTTCTTTTTCAGAAAAATCAAAAGAAAAAAGAAATCATTACGGAAGGAGACGGAAAAGCGAGAAAGAAGAGACGATCATGACCTTCTATTCCTTTAAATAATAAATATAATAAAAATAACAGTAGGGTGAAAAATGCATGTCGAACCCCTCAACAATAGGCTATGTGAATTATATACTCCGACTTTTTTTTAAAGGGCTATAATTTTGATTGGCCGATGTGAAATAAATCTTTAAATTTGTTTTTACGGAGCTGATATTAACTGTTACAGTTTAGATAGGAAATTACTGCTTTTCTATTATGCCTTTTAAAAAATAATTTTTTATTGACTTTTTTTTGGAGCCGAGTCAACTTGATATGGACTAGTTATGCACTCGTCAAAACTGGAACTATAGTATCTTCTCCACTTCCCTGTTAGCAATACTCAATTTTTATATTACTAAAATAAAATTTCCAAATTAATTTAACATTTCATATAAAGTAATAACTTTATTGAATATTAATTATTAATAATTAATGAAATCTGCAACTTTATCAAGAACAGGCAAGTTTAATGTATGCGCTATTCAATTTCAAAGGCTTTTAAATTAGCTACGAGAGATAATCAAACTAAAAATAATTAAGAGATACATTTCACAATGACCTGTAAACTATAACTTGTCGAGAGGTTCCTAAACAATTTTTACACCTCTATAAAATTTTTTACCTAACAACCAACAACTAGAGTTATATAACCTTACAATCCTCCATTCTAGAGTTTAGCCAAAATTTATTAAATTTTTAATATTAGAAAAAAATAAAGTGATAAGAGTGTCATAAAATCTACGGTGCTTGGACAGAATATTATAAAATCATGACTAAAATCTAGTGTAAATCTAGTATTTCTCTTATTACTCTTATGTCGTCGGACAAAAAAGTGAAGACTCAATTCTTTCTTATATTATTAGGATGTTAAAAAAGATTTGAGATTCGAAAGGAACAAAAATTCAACCTTTCAAAATTCTAATTTTATTATTCAATCCTATAATTTATTTTATTGGAGTCAATCAATAATATTTTGACTTTAAAATTAAAACTAATTATTTATTTTAATAAATTTATAGCTACAAAATTTATTTGTTTTATTCGAGTCGATTAACGACATTTTAACTTGTATGAAATATACTGACTAAAATATGTAAAAAAAATAATACATTCAAATTTTATAGTCAAATCATATAAATTGGAAGTTTGTAAATTAAAATTAAAATTTAGAAGATTTGATAATCGATTCAAAAGTAATTATAGTTCAGATAAATTCTATATATTTTTACTAAAAAAGAAAAGAAAAAAAAAACATTTTTAGCTTAGTATTAACAGCAGTTACTAAAAATTGCTTACCTTAATTTTCGGTGTTTGTCGTTGGGGTTTTAGAATGGCAAGCTCTTGGAGGTGGTGGAGGCGGTGAGCGCCCGGAGGTGCTCGGAGGGCGCGAAATCCTGCGGCAAATTCGCCCGCTTGACGATCCTCCTCATGTTGCTCTGCAGGCTCTGCTGCACCAACTGCTTCACCGCGCGCTTCTCCTCGCTCATCCCCGCCTCCTCACCCCTCTTCTCCTCCTCCTCCTCTCCCTCCTCCTCCTCCCTCGCCAATGGCGCCGACACCGCCGACGAACCCGACACCTCCTTCCCCTTGTCCACGCGGAGAGTCTCGAGCGTCCGCGACGCCCTCTTCTGGGCGAGCGCGCTCCCGAGGAGCGTGAGCTCGAGGAGCGCCGAGACGACCCCGGCCTCGGCCATGGCGGCGCGGTCGCCGCCGCGGCCCTTGTGCGCCATCACCATGAGCACGTACGCCGCCTTCTCCTGGCACCCGGGCGCGTCGCACCACCCCAGCGCGTCCACCAGGATCGGGAACGCCTCCGCCGCGCTCCGCCCCACCGCGCGCCGCCCCTCCGGCGCCGCCGCCACCAGGTTGGCCAGCGTCGCCAGGGCGCGCTCGCCCGCGTCCGCGTCGCCCGCGGCCGCGAGCAGCGCCGGGACGAGCCCCGCGTCCACCAGCCGCGCCGCGTTCGACGCCGCCAGCGAGAGGTTGAAGAGCGCGCGGAGCGCGTCGGAGCCGCTCGGGTTGGGGGTAGGGGTAGGGTTAGGGTTTTGGAAGGCGCGCACCAGGAAGGGGATCGCGCCGGAGGAGCCGATGATCGGCTTGTTCGAGCCGAGGGCGCTCAGGCTGAGGAAGTTCGCGACGATCGCCTCGGAAACGGAAGCGGGAGGGGAAGGGGAGGTCTCCTCCGCCTCCGAGGATCCGATCATCCCAAGCATCTTGTGCACGGCGCCGGCCTTCACGATCGCCGCCTTGTTCCTGAACCAAAATGTGGATCGAACGAAACCCTAAGAAATGCCGTTTGGATCGATCTGATGGGATGAGAGAGGTTAGGGTTTAGGGCTCACATGTCGTTGCCGATCCCGAGGTTGAGGAGCGCGTAGAGCGCCGCGATCCGGAGCTCGAGGTCGTCGGCGTCCAGCATTCCGATCAGGGGCGGGATCGCGCCGAGCATCGCCAGCGTCTCCCGCGCCTCGGCGTCGTCCTTCGCGAGCCGCCGCACCTCCGCCGCCGCCTCGCGCCGCCGATCTCCGCCGTCGCCGTCGACATGGAGCCGCCGCACCACGCGCTGGAGCTCCTCGAGAGCCTCGACCTTGCGCCGCGCCTCCTCTTCCCCCGCCGCCGCCGCCGCCGCCGTTGCCTCGGCCGCGTCGTCGGAGCCCGACTCCGACGCCTCCGCCCTGAGGAGCTCCGCGAGCCGATCGGACCTCGGCCGCGGCTTCGGCGACGAGAACGCCGCCGCCGCGGCGCAGCCGCGGCGGCGGGGGCGGGAGACGCCGCCGCACATGAGGGCCTCGAGGAGCCTGCGGCGGAGGGACGCGGCGGAGAAGAGCGGCCAAAGGCGGAACCCCGCCGCGGCGTCGCCGCGATCGCACTTCGCCATTGTCGCTCCCCCAATGCAAAGAAGCTGCTCCCCCTCTCTCTCGATCGCTACGTCACATCGTCGGAGGAGGAGGACAAAAGGAGAGGATGCGACACTGGCTTGGAGGAGAAGCCACGGCCGTAGAACACTCGGCTTCTCTTAAACGCAGCTTTTACTTCGCTCTCCTGCATATATAGCGCAGCGCTATTCTCGAGGTGCTCTCTCTCTCTCTCTACTCTCTCTCTCTCTACTCTCTCTCTCTTTCTCTCTCTCTCTCTCCTCTGAGCTCGTCCTTACGGGACGGGCGACACGATGGCTCGCGCGCCCTGTCGTGTTTTCGAGTGCGTTAATTGCACTGAATATTTCACTTTAGTCCCTGAACACTCTAATTTTTACAACCAAGTACATATACTAATTATTTTATTGTAACTACTCATTTTTGTCGACAAATTATTATTTGAATGAAATACTAGGTCTAGTGTTGACATAATTATTTATTTTGATAAAAGAGATTTAATTGAAATAATTAATAGGATTTGAAGATCCAAATATAAAATGTAAAAAATAATTATCAATTTCGCCCAAGCATAGTTATACATATCACCGCTCATAAGGTTGAAAATTCAATCACTACTTGGGTCACCGAATTTTTGGATTAAAAAATAAAATATATTTGAAAATTTTTGAGACGGAAGGACAAATCTAAAAATAAATAAATAAGAATTTATTAAGACCCTCTTATATATATGCAGGCTATTTTGAAAATGTTAAATTAAAATTTTAGTAATTATTTAGTATTAATTTTTATGATCATCGTTGTTAAATTTAATAAAAACAATCTATTCATTTGCTAAAATCTTTAATTTAGCTGATAAAATTTATTTATTTGAAGAAAATTCAAAATTAAAGGAGAGTATCAATCCAACAACAACAACAAAAAAATTAAAGTTGAGGTGCCATTTTAGAATTTCCTATGGTTTAGGGGGTCTTGGTGCATGTTTACCAATATTAAACTTGTACTAAGGATGGGGGACCAATGATGCATTTAAAGCGTTGGAGAATTAAACTTTTCCTTTTGTTTTTTTTATAATTAAGCTTGCATATCGAGTATTATTAAGGCTTAAAAGTGTGTTGTTAAATAGTTTAAGTAGTCAGAGATAATCTGACTTTTTCAGAGGAAGGAGGTGCGGAAACCGGGGAGTTATCAGGTCGTGCTTTAAAATTAGCGCAGGTTAATAGAGAAAAAAAAGAGGCTGACCTGGGAAGTACAAGTTAGGTCATGGATTTGGCTCCAATTACATCAATGCCACTGTACCTGCCATGGTGATTTATCATTACCTAGAACCAAATCAAACAAAAATTAGGATAAAGACATGGAGTGTTCCTTAACCAGCTTTGCAGATAGGTCTGACAATTCAACTAGCTGTTCGCGAGTTAACTTATTATATTCGACTCAAAATAAATTTGAAATTGATCATTTTTTTAATAAACGAGCTGAGCACGAACTGAATTTTTTAGCTCGAAATCTTAATGAGTTGAACACGAGTTGAGATCGGCTCGCTTATGTTTGGCTCGATATAGCTCGAATATATGTATTTTTACTATTTGAATTTTAGACCAATCTGAATGTAAAATTTTTTATATTTTATAAATATTAATTATTAGATTAAAATTCTAAAAAAATTTTCCCATTTTTCATCCGGTAACAAGGTTGACAATCTAATTTGTTGTTCGCGAGCCGGCTCGTGTTCGCCTCGTTAATAAACGAGCCGAACACGAGTTAGATTTTTCAATTTGATATTTTAATGAGTCGGTTCTGTTTGGCTCGTTTAATAAACGAGTGAACATAAGTTAGCTCTAGCTCGCTCGTATTTTGCTCGTCGACAGCCCTATTTGTAGGGATAAAAATTAATAAAATATTAACTATACATATTTTATAGCGTGTGTATTTGATATCCATGACAATCGAGTTTATAAATTCCATCGATTTTTTAGTAAAAAAATCAGTTTAAAAAAAAAAGCTTGGCCAATTTTATGTCATATTTGTCGAAAAATCTTATTAACTGTTTAAATTCATCCATCACAATTAAAAAAGTTGAAATATAAGGCCTTGCTTTGTATTATTATTATTTTTTGTTTTGTAAATAAAAAATTTACGTAAAACAATATAGAAGAAAATGGCAAATTATTTTTAATTCTTATATGATCTGTTTGTTAAAATATATATATAAACTAAATAAATACTCTTTTTGTTTATAAAATTTATTTAAATAATTATCATTTATTGTTTGATCGAAGATATTGTATGTTAGATAACCAAATATGACGGAAAAAATAAAATATGTCATGCATTAAATTATACAGATTTAATATTTAAGAAAATAAAAATTAATAATAATGGCAAACTAGATCTAACCAATTAATTAATTTTTATAATCCAAAATATGACTATATTGTACGGACACGAGGGGGGGCGCAGAGTTATTATTATGCGGACGGTGCGATGGACGGGGAAATGGGAACCGGATAGTATGGGGATTTTTTTTTTCTTTTTTTTTTTTGAGAATAGTATGGGGTCAAGCGTAAGCGTGGTGGAGCGGGTGGGGCCCGAGGTTATGGTGTTAAATTGATGATTAATTACACATTTGTCCTTAAATATTTTAGATTTTTTCATTTAGTCCTTTTTTTATAATCATGTCACAAATCTTTATTATTAATTTCAATGGAATCACTTTTGACCAAAAACAATTATCACGTGGCAAAATCTGGCGCTTCCACGGCATTAATTTGGGAAAATATTGGTTAATAATACTGACTTAGTAGGTTTTATTAAAATAAATATTATTGAAGACTAAAATTAAGAATATGATTTGAAACAGTTGGCCATCGAAAATAAAAAGGGAATAAAGTTGGGAGTGCTACAATTAACTCTTAAATTTTAGAAAACATCTAAGTCTATATTTTAAAAAAATTATAATCTCTACAAAATCTTGTCGAATCGTTGGCGCTAACCACAACTCAGTTAAAATATATAGATACAGCTTCCACGGATCTCGATTGTAATTTGGCCCAACCAGCCTCACGTCACTTCAAACATGACTCGGCCCAATCTAACCTCCCGCCACATGTCAAAATACTTGGGCACAAATTCACAGTATGCGAAAATTGAACCGATGACCTCTGGCTCTGATACCACTTGTCGAATCGTTGGCGCTAACCATTAATCCCAAAAAAGCTCGAGTTGTTAGAAATACGCAACCAACTTAGTTAAAACATACAGATACAACGCTCATGGGTCTCGATTGTGACTTGGTTCAAACAGCCTCACACCACTTCGAACATGTCTCGGTCCAATCCAGTCTCACGCAATTTCGAACGTGACTCGGCCCAATCTGACTTTCCACCACAGGTTAGGATGCTGGCTTCTTTAAGACAACACACCTTATCTAAAAAATTTGCAGAACTTACTAACCTCTTTTAGGTTTAGATAAAAAAAAAGGGTAAAACTTCAAATACCACCCATGTGGTTTCGCACTTTCTCACTTTAGTACCCTGCGGTTTAAAGTGTATCACTTTAGTACCATGTGGTTTCGTTTTTCTTTTTTTGTTGTTCTTTTTATTAATTTTTTCGTTAAATCGGTGAGAAAGTTAAAACCACATGGTAGTAAAATTAATATTCGATAAACCAGATGTGGGTTATCTGAAGTTTTTTCTATATGATTTAACAAAAAAATTAACGAAAAGAACAAGAAAAAAAAAACGAAACCACATGGTACTGAAGTAATACACTTTAAACTACATGATACTAAAATGAGAAAGTGCACAATCACATCACAGGGATAGTATTTGAAGTTTTTTTAAGAAAAAATAATATGACAAGTAAGAATGGGATCAATCGATTAATTAAAATTGTATTTTACCGCATAATTTTATATATTTGTATTTGTATGCATAAATCAGTGTCGGTGCTACTACTAGTTTGCTGTAGTGCTGTGTGAGCTGTACGCTTGTACCTGTGTCCGAATAGTCAACAGCTGTTGACTTTTTATTGAATCTGGAGATTAGATCTATTAATTTTTTATTAAAGCACTGTTCGATTCGGAAATATGAGACGAATAAGGAGAATAAAAGTCTTATTTCACCTCCTTATTTTCAAATATAAAAAATTTATATTATCCTCTAAACAGGGTTATTTAAGGATAATTTAGGATAATCTGTTAAGAAGATGAAATTGTTCGTCCTTTTATATTTTATACTAATTAATAATAAAATAAAATATTATCAACTAATATATTATATATTAGTTTATTTATTAATTAACTAGATAAATAATTAATCACTTGATTTATTACTATAATAAATATTTAATTATCTATTTGAGTAATTAGTTTATTATTATTTATATTTAATTAGCTAATTAAAAATTAATTATTTAGTATGTTTATGCAATAACTAATATTTATATTGATTAACTAATTACCAATCTAACTAATTAATTTATTAATTTATCAAATTATTTATGTTTAGTTAATTTATTAATTAGCAGAAGTCATGATTGATTAATTAATGTATTAATTAATATTTATGATTATCTAACAGTATTCATGATTAATTAATTGATTAATTATCATTTAATTGATATTTTGATATTAATTAATTGTGTAAAATATTATTATTTAAAACACAATTACTTTTATTACTACTGTTCCTATCTATCCAGACTTATTTTTGAAAATAACCCAATTTTCATCCAAAACGTAAAATTGATTTTGTTCTTGTTTATTTTCGAAGTTGTACCTATTTCAGGAATAATTAAGAACAACTTATTCCTGAACCAAACAATAACTAAATGTAAAATTGTACAAAACTTCTCTGAACTATTAAACATTCTAAGTTGACTACCCGACCTTTCAAAATTTTAATTTTATTACTTAATCTTTTAATTTGTTTGATTTGAGTTAGTCAATGACACTCTGATTTCAAAATTTAAGCTAATTGTTTATTTTAATGAACTTATAATTGCGAGAATTGTATAAAATATAGTAACTAAACCTGTAAAGTTAAAGAACGCATTCAAAATTTTGAAGTCAAAACTGTTGACCGACTCAAATCAAACAAATTGAAAGGTTAGATAGTTATTAGGTAATAATGTACAGAGATCCCTAAACTTTAGCTCTTTTGTAAATTGTATCAAATAGTTCAATAAATCACTTTTGCCGATCAAAAGTTATTAATTATATAGTCGTTAAATATGTCATGCAAATAAATTTGTTACGGTGCGTTGGTTCGGGTTATCCTGGCAGGATTACAGGCAATCCTGCCAGGATTACTGCGTTTGGTTCATCCGGTATGTAATCTGTTCGGTATTGCAACATTACAAAAGGTGTAAGATTACACCGAAAATATTACCAAGGAGGGGGGTGTGTATCTTGGATTACTGAAGGCGGGTAATCTTGCATGTTATATAAAATTACAAGTTTACCCCTCCAACTTCCGAAACCCTTTCGATACCTCATTTTAAAAAATTTTATTTAAAATTTTGGATTGTCAAATTTTAAATTTTAAATTTTAAATTTTAAATTTTAAATTTTAAATTTTAAATTTCAAATTTTAAATTTTAATTTTAAATTTTAAATTTTAATTTTCAAATTTTAAATTTTAAATTTTAATTTTCACATTTCAAATTTTAATTTTTAATTTTTAATTTTTAATTGTTAATTTTTAATTTTTAAAAATTTTAAACTTTAAATTTCAAATTTTAACTTTTTACATTTTAAATTTCAATTTTAAAATTTAAATTTAAACTTAAATTTTAAATTTTAATTTTTTTTAAATTTTAAATTTTAAAATTCAAATTTATATTTTAAATTCTAAATTTTAAATTTAAATTTTAAATTTTAAGTTCAAATTTATATTTAAATTTTAAATTTTTAAATTTTTGTTCAGATTTAAAATTTATATTTTAAAAAAATTTAAATTCAAAATTTAAATTATTTAAAATAAAATTTAATAAACAATATTATTTGTAAACAGTAAATTTTTTTTTGCCAAATATGCGGATAATTTTGGAATAGACTACACTTTATTGTCAAGATTACTGAATTTTATAAATTGAACCAAACATAGTAATTCTATATACACTGTAATCCAACATTATATTACTGCATTAAACCAAACACAATAATGCAGTATCAGTAGTAATCTGATTCAGAAATTCAAGATATCTGGATATGTCGAAATACTCTGTAATATTATATAACTCGAACCAAACGCATCCTTAGAGTTTTCATTTCTAAATTTGATAATTAAGCATAAAGATTGAAGCATAGGATAAATCTATTTTCGATTTATGTTGTTTTTATATATATATTAGAATTGAAAAAAATAAATTTATTTGTGTCTTGAAGCTTTATAAAAGTATGTGCAAGATACATGACAAAAACGACTTGATACTCAGTAACTTCAATTAAAGAGAGGGCTCTAGTAAATTATTTGATAAAGTTTGTAAAGGTTAATTGTCAAATTTAAAACCTCTTTACAAAATAGGATTTGCCTTAAAAGGTAGAGGAGAAAGAGGAAATTCATGTCTAAGACAAAGGAACAAAATCGTGCTATATGTGTATAGGAGGATATAGGAAAATGCTTTGTTTATAAATAAATTTTATAACATTTTACAAATTATACAACTAGATATATATATATTTCAATCTTAGATATTGTCTCTATTATTTTTATAGACTGTTGATGTGTTTGAGAAATATATGTAATATTTTTTGAGTGAACATGGGTAACATTTTATGCTCGGAGCCCACAAATAGTTTGTCATATATAAACCAAGTTCAAAGTCTAATAACCCATTGTACAATTACCCAACTAACTTCTAATAGTAAAACCGACCGTCCCTAGCGCAAGTGGCAAAGGGCTTGGTGGTTGATACCCGAGGTCCCAAGTTCGAATTCTAGTTGATTCACATTCCAGCTAAGTTTATTTCGAAACGAAATAAACGAATCGGGTAGCGTGCTTACCTTTCTCTCAAAAAAAAAAAAAAAAACTTCTAATAGTAAACTATGTTTGCAAATTATCGTAGAAATATTTAGCTAAATTATAGAAAATCCTCTTATAAATACCTGCTTTTTCACTTTTCTTCTCTAACTTTCGAAAACCTATATTTTACCTCCTAACATTTCAAGTTGTTACATTTAGTCCTCTTCCGTCATGGTTACATCACTATTCCGTCCATTTCTTATAATTTATACCGAAAATATTCTTCAAAATAATAGAAATATATTAAAAAAATATTTTTTTCTTATAGAAAAAGTAAGGGTAATTTGGTCATTTTGCCCTCTCCATTAACGCTGTACCCCCGAAAATATTTTTAAAATTTTAAGGGGGTAAAATGTAGGTTTTTGAAAGTCCGAGAGGAAAAGTGAAAAAGCAGGTATTTACAGGAGAGTTTTCTGTAATTTAGCCGAGATATTTTATGCAAATATATTACATAAAAGTATTATACAAATAGTATAATATGTACGTATACTGTAACCTAATAGTTCAACATCTGATAAAAAAAATTATGATTGAATAAATATGAACTAATTTTTTTTATTATTAATAACTGAGTTTAAGCATTTTTGACCTGGATCGTAATATTTTGTAAGGGATGAGCACGTACACGAACACATAAATTTGGGCTTTGGGTCGAGCACGAGCCGGATTTTACATAATTCCAAATAAACCCAAAAGTATTTTGAGCTTAAATTTTTAGGCCCAGCCCAAGACCCACACACGCGACGTTATCCAAATATATGAACTAAAAATTTTTATATTAATAACTGAGTTTAAGTATTTTTGACCTTGAATTATAATATTTTGTGCGGAAGGAGCATGCACACGAACACATAAATTTGGGCTTTGGGTCGAGCACGAGAGGGATTTTACATAATTCCAAATAAACCCAAAATTATTCTGGGCTCAAATTTTCAGGCCCAGCCCAAGACCCACTCACACGCGACGCGACGCTATCCTAATGGAACAGCATAACTACCCTTTCGAAATATCCCCTACGACCCAATCTAATCGGACGACACGTGTGCGTCAGGTTTCGGGCATAACCGACTCCGGCGGATCACTGTACCCACAGTATCCATCTCCTGTTCTCGTTCTTCACCCTCTCTCTCTCGTCTCCTTTCCCGGCCCTTCCCCGCTCTCTCGCGTCGACCTCTCCTTCGCCACCATGGGAGCTTAGCCCCCGCCTCCGTGGACTCCCAAACCCTAATCCGTCCCCCCGATCCATCGTCGTCCCCGATTTGGTTGCTAGGGTTTAGATCGTAGATCCGCTAGGGTTTTCCCGATGTCGGCGATGGTGCCGAAGAACGAGAGCGTGGAGATCCGCGAGGTGTGGCGCGGGAACCTGGAGGCGGAGTTCGCCCTGATCCGCGAGATCGTCGACGAGTTCCCGTACGTGGCGATGGACACGGAGTTCCCCGGGGTGGTGATCCGCCCCCTCGGCACCTTCCGCTCGAGCTCCGAGTTCAACTACGCCACGCTCAAGGCGAACGTCGACACCCTCAAGCCGATCCAGCTCGGGCTCACCTTCTCCGACGAGCTCGGCAACCTCCCCACCTGCGGCGGCGGCGGCGCCGCCGGGCGGCGCGGCTGCGTGTGGCAGTTCAACTTCCGCGAGTTCGACGCGCGCCGCGACGCCTTCGCCGCCGACTCCATCGACCTCCTCCGCCACAGCGGCATCGACTTCGCCCGCAACGCCGAGGACGGCGTCGACGCCCGCCGCTTCGCCGAGCTGCTCATGTCGTCCGGCGTCGTGCTCGACGACGCCGTGCGCTGGGTCACCTTCCACAGCGGCTACGACTTCGGCTACCTCCTCAAGCTCCTCACCTGCCGCAAGCTCCCGGAGACGCAGGCCGGGTTCTTCGGCCTCATCAGGATCTACTTCCCCACGGTATACGATATCAAACACCTCATGAAGTTCTGTAACAGCCTCCACGGAGGCCTCAACAAGCTCGCCGAGCTGCTCGACGTCGAGCGCGTCGGAGTCTGCCACCAGGCCGGCTCCGACAGCCTGCTCACTTCCTGCACCTTCAGGAAGCTCAGGGAGTCCTTCTTTAACGGCTCCACCGAGAGGTACGCCGGCGTCTTGTACGGCCTCGGCGTCGAGAGTGGACTGGATACTGCTCATTGAGTAAGAAGCATAAGAATAATTATCATCATCATCATCATCATCATCATAATAAAAAATTGTTAAGTGAATGTGTTTCGTGTGATCTGCTTGATTGGCGATGTGTTTCCGGTCACCTTGCCATGTTTCTGAAGTTGATTGTTAAATCAACCATACTTCGGTTATTTGTGATCTCTACGACGGTGTGAAACTTTGTTGGGATCTTCCGCTCCTGATTGTAGTTTTGATACTAATTGTTAGATTTAACAGATAATTCTAACATATCCGGATCGTTCTAGGACTCGGGGTGATCGTAACAAACTTAAACAGTAATATGTTTCCCCTCCTTTGAAAGGATTGTTTGTTTCAGAGGTGGAACGTATTCAAGACATGGAAAACAATCCTATCAATTTTGTGTATCTTGTTTGATATTACTTTATTTTCAGAATTCAATTATGATGACTGGAAAAATGATTCTTTTTTCACTTACATCTTATCTTCAATAAGCACTATTTAGTATTTTTGACGGCAGTTTAGGGATTTTGCTCAGGTAAATTGAATTTTGTGGATAGATTTATCAGTTGTTGTTCTTTTAGAATTTTACATCATAGCGCATGCTAACTGTTTTTGGTAGCTTAGATTTACAAAATTGGATCCTCAGAATTATTGTAGTCTCATTTGAAGGAGAAAAATGTGTCTGTATAGTACTAGATGTGATCAAGTTTGTACATGATGTTCCTGTGACATTTGATTAACCGAGTAGAATAGGTGGAATTCATATAATGGTCTACTGATCTGATGTACTTATTATCATGTTAGCAACTCTAGAAAGGATGTTTCTTATTTGAATTATTATGAGAACTTTGATAAATGCATGTTGGTGGAAATCACTATCCTCTAAAATCTACCTAAATGCTAATGGAATGATGGTGTTTGTGATGCCCCGCTTCCCAGGGGGTCACCCATTCTAGAACTGTTCTAGTCCTAGCACGCTTAACTCTTTTAACCTCTTGGGCATAACCACCGTCCAAATGCTATAGCTGGGTTAAGAGATTTAGCTCTATTTTATCTCATATATAGGACTATTCTAAATCTTGGGGGTGTCACGGTGTTGCACTCGTAAACAAATACCCCTTTTGTATTCCGACATCTGCTATACTCTCTAGTAGTTCAGTCCTTAACATAGAGCTATATAATTGATATTCCTAGCTTCCATTTGGTCCTCGAACTTGCCATTGAATTTCAAATAAATTGTGAACGTCATAATAATTTGTCTTGTTAGAAACACTAAATAAGGATCCATTTGTCTTGTTGTATTGGCCTTCTTCATTTTCTATGTTTTAAATGTGCTGTGTGTTTCTCACATGCTTAATTTCAATGACAAGTTTTCAAAGTAGCAATCCTAGGTAACAAAGTGCTAAATTTTGAACAAAGGGAAAAATCAGATATTAGATATACATCAAAGTTTTTCTTTCTAATTTTAACTGTAGTAGTTATATCGGCAAAATTAAGACCAGAGCAGTAGTTATAGCAACAAAAATAAGACCAGAGTGTAGTAAGTTTAAAAAGAAAATCATGAAGTATACTACTGAAGTCCAATTTAGCTTTTAATTACCACTTCAGAATGATGAAAGAACAACTTTTGATGGATAAAAACTACATAAGTGGGAGTATCTTTCATACCCTAGTTTTATAGTTCTCTGTGATGGGAGTATATAGAGCTATAGCAATTTGGAAAGAATTTTGATATATACTTCTCATTTTGGAAGAAGTTTTACTGGACAAATTTCAGGTGGATGATTCAATTGCTAGGAAATATAGATTATAGAATTAGAATTTTTTCTCTTTTATACATGTAGTATTCATTTAACCATGTGGAATGAGATGACTCCAATTTAAAAGCGAGATTCAAATAGGTATTCATTTTCTACTGTTAATGTCATCTTTAGTTTGATGTAAATTGACTTTCTGTTGGTCAGGATTTGAGGATATGGATTCTGTATAAGCTTAATTGCATTCTTCGTGTATATTGCTTGTTCTGCTTCTTCCTTGTGTCGCCTAACGTGGGATAAGTGACGGTTCAAACAAACTTTGCCCTACAGAATTAAGACGACATTTTTACACCTACTCCATGGTAAATTTGGGATCTACATTTTATTTTCGTGATTGTGATTATGATGCATCGTGCTTTTTTCTCAGAATGAAGGCAGATCATGCCCGTTAGAGTTCAATGAAATCTTTGGTTCACTCAAAATCCATGTTCAAATCGGTCAATGAAATGTTAGAATTATGGAAGCACTGGATAATGCCAAATTGGGCTGAGTACACTATTGATGTGGATTTGTTCTTTTATGTTATTTTTGTTGTTAGTTTGGCCTTGTTGGGCCCATCGGTGCCGCCTGGTTGTGGAAAAATAGTCTAGAATGCATTAGTTATATTGTTGACGTGACGTTCTCAATCAATAGAATTGTTTTTCTTGGGTTCACCTTGCCCATCGTGATTAATAGAAAAATATTTTTGTTATAATTTTTTCTAAGAAAAGAGATATTATTGGCTTGTTACTGTGATATGGTACAAGTGTTATACTGCAGACTTCCTCCCGGTCGTGGGCCGTTCAATTAGAGACATCTCCGATTTGGAGCTTTCTCAAATATTCACTTTTTTGTGCTTTCTCAAATATTCACTTTTTTATGGTTGCACGTGAAAACATGCACGCAACTGCAATAATCAAATAAGGCACCATTTATAGTGCACTTTAATTTCTCAATTTGAAAGCATGTATATGTAAAATCTAAGATAACTTATTTAATTTGGTTTGATTTTAGTAAGTATAGTAAATCGCATCATTTGAAGTCTAATTTATCATTTTGAGTTTCTAGAATAGAGAAAATTTGTCTAGCAAAATAACATGCTTTCTAGTCGTCATCCAATTCGCACATCACTAAATTAACATTTACAGCACTCCTAAACACAGCCTTATTATTGTAATTTGTATAGTAAAAAGGATCACTACTACTACTAGTTGGTTGATATCATTCTCTTGGGTTTTTAAATTAAGAGTTTAAATCTTGCTATACACAGAAAAAAATATTGAAATATGTGTTGGTGCGCCTCACAGATATCTTTTAAGAAAAAAGAAAACAAATATATTTCTTCTTTTCTCATAGTAAATTGTGTAATAAAAACAACATTCGCTGCTCAGGTCCCCTTCTCCTAGAGTGTTAAATTCGGAGTCTGAATCCTGCCGTGTACGAAAAATAATATCAGCACAACTAATTAATATCTTAACATAAAATAAGAAAATTAACATAATTATTCCTCCATTTCTCAAAGTAAGTTGTGCAGAGGGGTGCGCTAATGTGGCTTTATTGTTATCTTAACAAAAATAAAAAATGCAATTAGATAAAAAAATATGTCTTTTTTTCCCCATCATATGAGCCTTGAGGAGCGAGGGGGCGATGTGCAAAAGGATCCCGGCCGTTATAAAGCTGATGATGCAATAACAAGTTAACAACAACGTCTCTGAACTCGCCGGTGGGTCGCGGTATCTTATTCTTCTCTCTCTCTCTCTCTCTCTCTCTCTCTCTGACACTGCCGAGGTTTTCGATTCACACTCCCTCCTAACTCTCTCACTTGTGGGCCCCACCGCCAAAATGAACGGCGGTGATCGTCTCCCCCCATCTCCGCCGCCTCTCTCCACTCCCCTATAAATACCTCCCCTCTTTCCCCGCTCCTCCTCCTCTCTCTCTCTCTCTCTCTCTCTCTCTCTCTCTCTCTCTCTCTCTTCTCGCCGTGGTCGGAAGCGGGAGGAGGGGTTGACGTTCGCGGAGAGAGGGGGAGGGGCGGGGGAAACCCTAACCCTAGATTCTAGGGTTTGGGCGCTCGCGTTTGGGGTAGGGATTGGGAGCCCGAAGGCGTGAGGGAAGATGAGTAGCCTCGTGGAGCGGCTCCGGGTGAGATCGGAGAATAAGCCGCGGTACATTATAGATGATTCGGACGACGATCTCTTCGTTCCCCTCGCGACGTCGAAGCGGAAGCAGGAGGAGAAGCCCCCCGAGAAGATCGTGAGGGATGATGCGGTATGATGTTCTTTCGCGGCTTTTCTTGTTGTTTTCATGCTAAGTAGGGTTCGCTGCTTTGGTTCTCGACTGGGATTTTCACACGTCGGTAGTGGGAAATTGCGAAATTAGGATGAACATGCTCTTTCCTCTTCGTGGGACTGTAATTTAGTGTGTGGGATTGAGCCATTTTCTTCTTTTGTGTCTAAATGTTGTAAGAAATATGTGAATTAATTGCAAGAAACCTAAGAATTTGAACAAGTCGGTTCTTTTTTTTTTTTATAATGCAAATTGGGTTATTGGGTTATTGCTTTGGTTCTTGATGGTTCTTTAAAGTTGTGGGAATTGAGAGGGTAAGTTCACCATCAATCTTGCCACTTCTTGGGACTATTTTAGTGTGTAGGATTGAACCATTTTCAGTTTCGGTAGTGTCAGAAAAATGTGAATTAATTGCAAGAAAACTCGGAATTCGAGCTGCATCATAGAATATTTTATGTAGGATCGTTCAAAATATTAGATTACATTACTTGCCATTTTTCTGATTTTGAATTAGATGTCTCCAAAGAATGTAGTCCCAACTAATTAATAGAAAAGACGATAGAACATTCTTCGTTGGCAACTTTAAGCGTTTTAGGTTTCGTTATATTAGATTATTTAGGTACATAAACTACATAACATTTATCTTTTGAATTGTTAACCTAAAGTATTGGTGCTTGGTTAAAAGATAATTATTTTGGCCAGCAGGAAGCAACTTTGACATTCTCTCTGTTGGAAATTTTGGAAGGTCACAAAAACCACCAAGCGGGCGTTCTGAATGGCCTACCAAGAAAAAAAAAAAAAAGTGGAGAGAAAACCTAAAATTTATGATATTCCTTATTTGAAAAAAAATGGCTTAAGAATATGCCATGTGCCAAACTTCTGATGTTAATGAATACGAGGGAAACTGGAGCTGGTCTATTTTTATTAATTTTCTAACATTTTAGATGATTTCCCTAATCACAAGTAATCTTTAAAAACTGTTTCTTTGCGCAATAAATAAATTAAAAGGTAAATGCTCTTCAATTTTCTTGAAGACCTGTAGTCTGGAAATAGTGCTTCCTATATGTTTGATTTGTTATTGTGATTGTCCATTTTAAGTTTAAACATTCGTATTTTAGGCTAAATTGTTTTCTGAGTAGAAACCCCAAAAAATGTCAAATCATATGAGACGAGCTTAAAGATGCTGAGTTATAGCCCCATTTTTGAAGCAGAGGCCATGAATACTCTGGAGATATCAACAGTAAGGCTGACTAGCTTTTTGACTACAACTCAAAGATAGGAGGGATAATCAGTTGCTGGCTAGTTTTTTGAGTAAAACTCAAAGTTAGGAGGGATAATCAATTGAGAGTCTTACACTCTTACTGTAATGGCTTCGACTTTGATTTGCTTTATTCGACCTGCAAAATCACTCAGCGGGTTTACAAAATATCATATTTCTGTTTGTAAGATTTGTTGTTTGGCTTTAATGGATTTTCTTCTTTAACATTTGAAACCTTGGCGCTTTTGTGTGTTTAAATTGTCAGTTCAAGCTCTTATATTTGATTTTTAGTTTATTGCTCATTGTTACTCTTTTTTTAGCCTCTTCTTGTAAGTTCTGCCTGACTGTTGGTCTTTGGAACTAATGGCTGAGAGAAATGGGCTTATTTTCATCAGAACTTCCATTGAAATATATATGTTGGCTTGTCTGGATGTTAAGAAACCTGCCTAAGGATGGATTCATCATAAATCAAAGTTCTGATCTTCTGTGTTATGCCTGTTTCACTCTATCTTTTCGCTTCAGAAATGTGGATGGCTGGCGGTTAGCTTTGAGATGTCCTGGAAGTTGAAATTGTTTAGAGTAAAATGGTGGTTCTTGATGTTAAAATTTCTTGTATATTGTTTATTTTCTGAATTTGAGCTTTCGTTATTTGCAGAAAGAAGATGCATGCCAACTCTGTGGAGAAAACAATGACAATCTAATTTCCTGTGGAACATGTACATATGTTTTCCACCGGAAATGCTTGGTTCCGCCTTTGAAAATAACGCCTGATGACAAATGGAGCTGCCCTGAATGTGTATGTTCTTGCAAAACTCGTCTCCTTCACAGCTTTTTAGATCGCTGTAGTTAATATTTGTAATATTGAATGCGTGACATTTTCAGGTGAGCCCGCTGACTGAAGTTGAGAAGATATTAGATTGTGAAATGCGCCCTGTTGTAAAGGATGGGATTGATTCTTCACAGCCTGGTTCAAAACAAGCTTATGTGAAGCAATATCTTGTGAAGTGGAAAGGACTTTCATACCTTCACTGCAGTTGGTAGCTCTCAAGCTAACCATTTATTTCCTACTTATTTTCTGTAACTCAAAGTTTCTGCTTTAATCTAAATAACATGCAAGAAGCCTTTGTAAAATTCGTATGTTCTATCTTTCTATTTGGCATGCTCACATTTGTTGCCACTCATTTTTTTAGGGTTACAGAGAACGAGTTCTTGAAAGCTTCCAAGGCTCATCCACGATTAAAGACTAGATTAAACAATTTCCATAGGCAAATGGATTCCATGGATAAGTCGGACGATGACTGGGTTGCAATTCGACCTGAATGGACTACCGTTGACAGAATTATCGCTAGCAGGTCTAGAAATTTAATATTCACCATGTTTATAATTGTCCACATAATTTTGTAGACAAAATTTTTGTTGTTGAACTGCTATATATACTGAAACAGTTTTGTCACATTCAATTTAACACTGACTAGCAGGTATTTCGTAGAAATTTGTAAAAATTAAAGATCATCTTGTAAATAGAACGTCATTTGGCTTCTATCATGTTCAACTTAGACGTATAGTAAGCAATTCGAATACACTGGTGCCAAAATAATAAATGTTTCATGCTATAGTGTGTCGGCGGCTCGGCACATAGGTAGTTTTGTGAACGGCAAACTTCGGCATGCCACGGCACACTCCGTGCTGTATCGTTCCGGCAAATGCTCGGTGCAACCCAGTGCCCAGGCACTTAAATCCTTGTGCATATGCGACGCCTGTATGACTCTAGCGATGCATGTATGAACCCCATCTATTTGCTCCCTTAATTAATGATTTGTAGCATAACGGACATCAACATAAAAAATAAATTATCCAGGTTATATCATACATAAATAGTAATCTGGTGTAGAACAGTAGAAGTTCCTTTTCATGTTGACACTTGTTCTTTTCTTCTTTTTCTTCCTTCACTTTAAGTGCATTGTCTTTAATTCCAGCTAAAAGAAAGAACCTTTTCAAGTGGCAATATTAGATCGTACTTTGAATCATAATCGATGTCTGACAATTTAACCTTCATCGGGCCTTCACTGATGTTAGATAGCTGGATTTCTTTGTTTCAAAGGCATAATTATGCAATGCTGTGTCTTATGTTGTTTCTGAGTATGACGAAGAGTTTCCAACAGAAAAGCTGGTGATGAGCGTGAGTACCTTGTGAAATGGAAAGAGCTTCCGTATGATGAATGTACCTGGGAAGTTGAGTCAGACATATCTGCCTTTCAATCTCAGATCGAAAGATTCAACATGATTCAGTCGAGACGTCATAAAAAATCTCCTATTAAGAGTAAGAATGGTAATCGTGATACACTTTCCTATGAGCAGAGCCCTGAATTTCTCTCTGGCGGTATGTTTTTTTCTTGATATGATTTTTCTCACTTTCCTCTTCCAATTATGTATAGGTATTGTAACACAAATGCTTATTTTGCATTTTTGATTATTGAAGGGTCATTACATCCCTATCAGCTTGAAGGATTGAAGTTTCTGCGCTATTCATGGCTAAAAGATAATCGGGTTATCCTTGCAGATGAGATGGGTCTAGGTAAGGATATCTATTCTTCAACCAAATTTTCTTTTTATTTGTCATCATTTTTGGAGGTTTCTAACTTAGAGGCGTACTGATATTTTTTCGCAGGAAAAACAATACAAAGTATTGCTTTTCTGGCTTCTCTCTTAGAAGAGAATGTAACTCCTCATTTGGTAGTGGCCCCTTTATCAACGCTGCGCAACTGGGAGCGTGAGTTTGCAACATGGGCACCTCAGATGAATGTTGTGCGTGTTGAAGTTCCAACTTTTTAATGAATAGAATCTTTCATCTGAAATCTTAAGAAAATATTCTCAGTTTGAATTTTTCATGGGAAATCTTAATCCTTTTTTTTGTGTGTGTGGTAGGTAATGTATTTTGGAAGTGCCCAGGCTCGTGAGGCCATTAGAAAATATGAATTTTACTTCCCCAAAGAAAAATCTCATAAATTTAAAAAAAAGAAAACTGTTCAAGGAAGCAGTCAGAAGAAACAATCGAGAATAAAGTTTGATGTTCTTTTAACTTCATATGAGATGATTAACATGGACTCGGCAGTTTTGAAGCCTATTCAGTGGGAATGCCTGGTATGTTCTTCTATCTTACTAGTTAATTAGCATTGAAGTTCTTCCACTCATTTTAGTTATCTTTACTGACATTACTGTATGAACACAGATTGTCGATGAGGGTCACAGGCTGAAAAATAAAGATTCTAAATTATTTAGTCAATTGAGAGATTATTCTACTAACCACCGTGTGCTTTTAACTGGAACGCCTCTACAGGTTTATAACTGTTCTCGCCTCGTTTCTTGAATATTTACCTAATTTTTTTAATCTTTGTTCTCTAGCGTTTGCTATTTTGTAAAGAAACATATATGATTAAAGTTGATTGATTAATGCACTGTATTTCTTGAAGATTTTTAGTTGCTTTAGCTTCCTACAGTGATGTTCCTAATCTATAAATATGGAACGGATACAAATTGAAATATGCACTGATACTATTGATATCTTCTGGGTACTGAGATTGATGGTCTGGGCATGTAGAATCGGTTTTTCACAGATATCGTTCAGTCATTAAAAATTGTATCTATTATTTTGCTGTTAACTTTAACATACTGCAGGGCAGTGCTCTTTGTGGCATTAGTCAATTACTTTTCTTTCTTTTTTTTTTGATAAAACCCGGGTATTCTTTTGTTAAGGGTTCTTTTTGTAGGTCATTACCTGAAACATTGTCATCATGAGCTAACTTATTGTCTGAAAAAAAACGTACATTTTCACAATTGAAGTTGCTTCATATACACAATCGAGTGTTGTTCCACTCTTACTAAGAGCATGTGCTTTATGGGAGTGAATTCAAATTGAATACTAGCTATTGCATGAAATGGATAAAACTTTAAACTGCTGAGAACAAGCCAATAGGTAAGTATTCTTAGCCATATCAGTTATCCCACCTTACAAGTCTAGCAAGAGTATCTTATGCCTACATTACCTCTTAATTACTAGTTCTGTAGACTGATTTAATTTTATTTCCTCTGTCCTTCAATAGAGCCTCTTTAGTATGATTCCTATGATGATGACTAGAACATTAAACTACAAGGTGCAATTGTCATCCATCTCTTTTCTTACCCTGTGCTTATATTGTAACTTGTAAGAGTACTTGAAGCCGGAGCAAAAAAGAAAAAAGTCTACCGACATTTAGTTTACTTTTGCTTTCATCCACTGCTGTTTTGTTTCCAAAAAGTCGAAACTTTCTGAGGGTAAAAAGGAGCCTGATATCATTTGTTTACACAGCATACTTGGTTGTCATAGGAAAATTGAATTTGCAACAAAATTGAACGCCTATTAAAAAACAACCTAAAATTGAATTACAGAAAAAACCATAACTTCTGGGCAAAACTCGAGCCACAAGCCTGATAAAGGTGATGTCAAATGCACTTCTCATTTTGCGTCTTAAATACCACTAACTCTAGATACGGACTAATTAAAGTTTTCAACTAGAATTGTGCATTGCACTTTTACCCTTTGCAATTAACATTTCAAAGACTTTGCATAAGATGATGGAGGGTGACGATTTATTAACTTCTCTGGTATCAGTACTCCTTCCTAATAATGTGTTGTCTGTTGGAAGCCAGAGTGCTTTGTAATGACAGCTTGTTTTGTAAGCTTCCTCTTTGTTGCCATCCTTCTAAAGATTGATAATTCCTTGCAGATAATGTTCATTCTAATATAAAGGTTATGATGAATATACTTTTAATTTTGCAGAACAACCTGGATGAGCTATTCATGCTTATGCACTTCCTTGATGATAAGAGTGTAAGTTATGCAGCTCATGATAACTTTCTCATCTTATTTTTATTGGTGCACCTTGGATGGCATTGTATAGTGGGATAACAACCTCAATTTGCATGCACAAAGTTTCTTTTTCTTCCTGTTGTAGTTATAAAAGTGCAAGGTTAGTTTTAATCTTTAATCTTTTGTTTTCAACACGCTTCAGAGACAGACTATCATCCAAAGGTTCTGTTTCTCGAATTTCATGGATGAGTTATATGTTCTATTAACTTTCTGAGCTTTTTCATAGTAGCTAGTTATGTTAACAGGTTTTTAGCGGGATTGGTAGGTTTCCAGAGGCAAAGAGCTTTATAAATCTAATTGGTGGCCTCCCCACAGGATGTCATTATTTTTTAAAATATTCAAATTGAAGATAACATTGCAAGTGAAAGCACTTATTTAAGTTGCTTTTTTGAGATATGTTGTAATCAAGCTTTAATTAGTGCAAACAATTATCTGATATTGCAATTTTGATAGATTTAGCAGCTTATCAGCATCATATATGTTTTTCTTATGTGTGGTTCTTCTTTTCTAGTTTGGGAGCATAGAGCACCTTAAGGAGGAATTCACGGATATAAATCAAGATATTCAAATTGAAAAGCTTCATGATATGCTTATGCCACACCTTCTTCGAAGTATGCTCCTTTAGTTTCTTAATTTAAAATGATGCTCGTATTCATTCTAGTATTCCATTGGTGTTACCAAGTCTATAAGTAAGCTCCACTTTTTGTGTTATAAATTCAAAGATAGTTTTTATTGCTCATTTCAATATTTTTTAATGATGGCTTATCATTTAGATAACGTCTCAAGGCGACATGGACTACTATTAGGTGAACGCAAGTCTGTGCTGTATTATTGATTCATTAATATATATGGTGATTATATTTGTGGTATAAACTAATAGCACTGTCCGTTATTTAACTATTTTTGAATTCAAATGGGTTGGCATCCGTGAAGGAGTCGATTGGCACATACTTCTGACGGTAGCATACTGAAAGGCATAAATTGAACTACTAACATAGGGTTCATGCTATGGTTACGCTTGGCATGATAAATCAAGTAGTTTAGATGTTGGAAGGCTATTTTTTGTAGATCAGAAACATTTTGCATCATGCAATACATGATGCTTTTATCTAATCTAAATAAACAAATCATGCTAATGCATGATCCTTTTATCTAATCTAAATAAGCAAATCATGCCCATTCAAACATTCATAGATTCATCCATCTCGGGTTCTTAGATTTTTAAGACTATAGTGAGAAACTATAGGAGAAAAGGCAAGGGATATGAGATTTATCAGATAAAGAGAGATGGGTAGAACAAGGATGGACTTGAAACAATGAAATAGGGAGCAAGAATATTACCAGCTTTTTGTGATCTATACATTATTTACTTTGATCATCATGTCATCATTGAGTATATGCTATGTACAATGTACAAGGCATTTATGTTTGTCCGAAGGATGAATATGTTAGACATGCTAGATTTATTTATCTAGACTTAGTTTAAATACTCGTTGACTTCGATACTTTCCCATTGTATGGACATTACTTTGTTGAATATACGTCGATTATTTGGTTTGTTTCTCATTGATCCTTTTCCTCTATAGGCTCGTTTGGCCTAGCTATTGAAGAAGTGATTTATATAGAATTGATGTGGGTTTGGAGAAGTGGCTGTATAGCGTTTGGTTGAGTTTGGCAAAAAGTGATTTTTTTGAAGTGATTTTTTAAAGCTGTTTGACAAGATTTCTTTTGCTGAAGTGATTTTTCCTTATGTGTAATGCTAATAGTGCCTACACATGAATTTGCAGCTGCTTAGTTAATTTTACCCAAGTAGCTTTAACTTTTTTTTTTTTTCCTTTCAAGGTAGATGGTGTCGCTTGTGATGGATTCATTTTCAACTTTACTTGTAAACAAACATGTGTTAATTAAGATTTTTGAATAAAACAAGCATTCAAGATTTTTGAATAAAACAAGCATTCTACAAAGAATATAGACACAACTACCAGCATTCTACATAGTACATGATTAAAGGCACAACTACGAGTAGTATACAAAGAATAAAACAAGCATTCTAAATGGTTGGGAAGAGAAAAATATGATCAACAAGGGATCTTAAAATAAGCATTCAAGATAAAACTAGCATTCAACATGCTACCCTAATAAAGATACCATTAAAACATACCATTTAAACAAAGAACCATACCAGTGAAGCATGCTACAAATAATAAAATAAGTCATTGAAGCATGCCATGTCAATTTAATAATCCCATAACCATATAGCAATTCAAGGTGCTAGAATGATCATCCAGTCCGGTCAGATCCGGCTCGAGCCGGCCGAATCTGGCCTGAATAGGCTTCGTTCGGCTAGAACTAGTCGGATTGGATTCGGCCGGATCCTATCTGGCCAAAACGGTCGGATCGCGGCCAAAATAGGTCGGAACCTACCTACTCGGGTTGGATCCGGTCGAAAATGGCTGGATGCATGCCGAACGGGCGCGGGCGCGGAGAGAGAGAGAGAGAGAGAGAGAGAGAGAGAGAGAGAGAGAGAGAGAGAGAGAGAGAGAGAGAGAGGGAGAACTCGTCCTTCGAGGCTTCGTCGGAGAGAGAAGATGGTCGCTTGTTGTTTTCCTTGATTGGGAAGACAGGGAGGTGAAAAAAAAATGTGGGAGAGAGGGAGCTTACTGTTGGTGAGAGGAAGGTGGGAGAGAGAGGTGGAAGAAAAGGAGGTGGGAGAGAGGGAGTTTACTGTTGAGGATGGGGGAGGAGAGAAGCGGTAGGATAGTGGAGTAAAAAATATAATAATGAATAGATTAGGATGGGGGGAAATATATGAATTGTTTAGGGACAGTTTGGATATTTTTGCTAAATTTTTAAACGGGTGAAATTGATTGTGCAGGAATCAGTTTTTGAGAAGCAGCTTTGAGCTTCTTCTGATTCTGGGGGCCTAAAAATCAGAATTCTGATTTTGAAAATTAGAATTAGATTTTACAACACCTGCTACCTGAAGCTTTATTGAACCAAAAATCACTTTTGGCCCCAAAATCACTTATCAAAAGCTAGGCCAAACACTCTCTATATGACATTCTGTAATGAAGACTTTATGTCCATACCTTTTCTCGAATTACTGTGTTTTGCCTGTCCTTTTATATACTACCGAGAGAAGCCTAAGAGTTCGAGTCTAACTTTATAAGATACGGTCCACAGACTTTACCTAGAATGCCGACTAATAGGAAAGTTGACGATTGAATGAATAGGTTGTTAGTGGAAAAATGGTGAATTATTCATTGAGAAATGTTCTTCATGAATTAGTCAATTCTGTTCCATTTTTTGTTGTTTCTGTTTTCTTTGAGTGAGGCATTTGGCTTTTCCCCTCAGCGACAAAGTGGCAAGTGATTTATCATAAAACAAGTGAACTTTCTCAGGATTCAAGAAGGATGTAATAAAAGATCTACCTCCGAAAAAGGAACTAATTTTACGGGTGGAACTAAGCAGCAAGCAGAAAGAATATTACAAGGCTATTCTTACTCGAAATTACCAAATACTAGCTCGTCGTGGTGGTGCACAGGTAGGATTTTGCTTTTAAAGCCAAATATATATTTTCATGCAATTTGTGCAGGTAACATCTGTACTTTCTTCTATCCAGATATCCCTTATCAATGTTGTCATGGAACTTCGCAAACTTTGTTGTCATGCATACATGTTAGAAGGTGTTGAACCTGTTAAAGAGCCGGCCAATGCTGATGAAGGTTTAAGGTATATATGCTTATTGCCCCTTGCTTTAGCAGCTCGAATTCGGCTTCTTTTCTCTTGTGGTGATATGAAATGTGATGCATGCATGATAAAAGAACAATTTAACGGAAATTAAGGAGCAGTTTCTACATATAGTTTTGCTGCCATGAAACTTTATCCTTGCACTATTTGGAGGTCTTACCTATCCTCTAGGTCTTACCTTTGAAGCTGGGTTGTTTGATTGCTTATATTAGTTGAGGCATAACAACTTGTATGTCCTACAAATGTTTTGCATGATGTAGTTAACCTTGGGTTGTTCGATTCTACATCGCTTGCTCTTATTAGACCATCATTATCAGATTGTGTAAAGGGATGTATGGGTATGTGTGCTATCTACTATTAACTTGAGCAATGCAAAGTGTTATTTGAAACTATCTTGGCACCTTTAGCCTGCAAGACACCTTGCTGTCCATGCTTGCAGCACTAAAACTTCTGCTTGCTCACTCTGATGGTTCTATAGGAGGTTGTGTTTGCCTAAACGACTATATCATATCTCAATGCACAAGTTCCAATACTTTGAAATACATAATGTATCAATCGCATGTAACTTGTTTTCATAGGCATTGAAGATGCCATCTTTTTAATCAGGAGACTAGATTTCCAGTAGGTTTAAACTTTAAACTATGTTATGTTATTTTCTATTTTCTCCTCTTTTGATTTTTCAGACAACTTCTAGAAACTTCTGGAAAAATGCACCTGTTGGATAAAATGATGGTAAAGCTAAAAGAGCAGGGACACAGGGTTCTAATTTATTCACAGTTTCAGCACATGTTGGACTTACTTGAAGATTACTTAAGTTACAAGGTATTAGCCAATATGTTCTATATTAATCTATCTGACAAGCTATTAGGCCCAAGTGACATACTAAATTAACATATGGTATAATTGTTTAATGGAACCTATATACAAGAAATGGAGCTATGAGAGAATTGATGGCAAGATTGGTGGCGCTGAAAGACAGATACGCATAGACCGATTCAATGCGAAGAACTCCACTAGGTTTTGCTTTCTTCTTTCTACCAGAGCTGGAGGACTGGGAATTAATCTGGCAACTGCTGATACTGTTATTATCTATGATAGGTAAGATCTATCTGTTTTCCTGGTTTTAGAGAGCTTAATTGTCAATATAGAATGCTTTTATCTGACTCTTGTTCGTGACCTATTTTCTTGACATCCATGCTTTTCAGTGATTGGAATCCTCATGCGGATTTACAAGCAATGGCTAGGGCTCATCGGTTAGGGCAAACCAGCAAGGTTTGGATTAGCACTTATTGCAATGGTTCTTAGTTATTAATAATTAGCCTTTGTCTGCTTACTATTGGTGCTGTGTGAAAATATGTTTAACTTCTGCTGGCCTTTTGGCTAGTAAGAGTTAAGCTTTAAACTTTGAAGTCTCTTTAGATTTGACATTTTCTCTGCAGGTTATGATATATAGGCTTATAACTCGAGGAACCATTGAAGAACGGATGATGCAGTTGACTAAGAAGAAGATGATATTAGAGCATCTTGTCGTTGGCCGGCTTAAGGCGCAGGGAGTCAATCAGGTATTTTCTCCAAGCTCTTTGCTAGATGGTCAAAAGTCAGTCTACATAATAAGCTTGTTGCTGCTTCTTTTATGCACACTTATTGAGGTTTTGAATGGCATTGCAATTGCCATGTAGATTGAGGCCTTTAAGGGGTTTGACACTGTAGTTAAGATCCGTGGATTTCCTCATAGTTGAAATTAATTCCTTGCTCTGTAGTGAGAATTCGATAGATTTTGAAGTAAAGCAAAAGAATGAAATCTGTTTTTTATATAGTCTGAAAATATTTTCTTTGAAGCAGATATAATTTTGTACACATATAAGGGGAGAAATTTTGCCAAATTATCATCTGCTTAGAAACTTGTTGACTTTTTTGTGAATCGTTCTGGCAGATCGTGATTTTGGAAAATTTATCTTCTCTGGATTTATCTTGGTGCTGGATACTAAGATGTCACCTTTGTAGACCTTATTTTTCCTGAAGTTTTGTAAACTAGTGCTTCCGTTTTGCGAGATTATAGAATAGCACATCATTGTGGTGTCTTGCATGGAATTCAATAATCTTGAGTATTGACGAACAACATGCTAATCAGCATCTTACATGTCATATCTCTATGTTTAAACTTCTGAGAAAATAGTGTATTTGTTTAGAAGAAATAGTTATGATGCATGAAAGAACGGTTATAAGGCTCATTGTTCATTTATAGATATGCCTCGAGCCTACGTATTTATAAAATGTGAACAGCAACAGTGCATGTATCACTATTTTTTGCTCAAGATAAACAGTAACAAAGCTTAAGAAAAATTACGCATAATGCATAATCTCTTCTTGTTCTTTTTAAATGTTCATTTTTTGTCTTGAAAAGCAAATAATAATGGCAAAGAGGATCTTTTCGTGCTTTCATTATGCTATAGGAGGAGTTAGATGATATCATACGATACGGATCAAAGGAGTTATTTGCTGATGAGAATGATGAAGCTGGAAAAGCTCGCCAAATTCACTATGATGATGCTGCAATCGATAGGTTCTATTTCTTTTACTAATGTTTTTGACATCAGTCTGGAAATTGATATGGTACTTTTGGATCTCTTTCTTATGCATTATTAACTTTGTAGGTTACTTGATCGTGACCAAATAGATGATGAAGAGACTTTAGATGATGAAGAGGAGAGTGGCTTTTTAAAAGGCTTCAAGGTATTGTTTTAATTTGTACGTTTAACTGTAGCTATCCTTTGAGGCAGGTTGTTTTACAAAGGAAAATAGGAATCTTCTCAATGGATGAAAGTCAAAGTTTAATAGTTGGGAATGTTGCTTCTTGAGGAATATACATGTAACGATTAAGGAATAAGTATGTTGTTTAAGATATGAACAATTCATATTCATATTAATATTCACTTCATTTAATATATGGCCGAGAATAATCAAATTCAATAGTCTTATTGATGGTATTGGAATTTTATTTTATTTTCTCCCCTGCTGGGCAAGATGATTTGAAAGCAACATCCTCGGTTATGTTGCCATCTAAAATCTAGGAGGTGTGTGTGTGTGTGTGTGTGTGTTTCTTTAAAGTAAATAGGTTAAGCTTTGTTCGGCAACACTTTATGGTTTTCTTAAGTTTATGCGATTGAATGTGCCGATGGACACACTTGTCTGTTCTTGCTATTGTTGGTTAGGTGGTAAACTCATAAAAAAAAAGTGAAAAAACTGTTACTAAATTATTGTTTTTCATATCAGTTGTATAGAATTTTCAGATTAAAAAAAAGAAAAACATATATAATTGCGTACAGTCTGCCATTTGCGAGCTTATCAGTTGTATAGAATTTTCAGATTAAAAAAAAGAAAAACATAGCTGTATCCAAACAAGGCATAAGTTAGTGGTTTATTTCAAGGATTTCTGCTATTGGTAGCTGCCGGTTGTGCTGTACTGTGCCGGTGAGGACCAGCTGATGGTACAAGGGTGTACCATGGCGCAACCCCAGGCCTAACTGTGCCGCCCTCTGTGCTACAATGTATCTATTACCTAGCGCCGCCACCATTGTGCGTGCCATGCTACTGTCCTCATCAAGGAATCACCATTATTCTGACTGCTGCTCGTTGCAATTGTCATGATGGTTTTGGAGTTTGAGTGGAGGTAGACTAAGAGAAACGGGTGTAGGTTAGCAGGCTTCCAGTTTACCAAAATGCGCTCTGACGCGTTACTAGGGGGTTTTGATAGACCATGAGCCAGCTAATCCACATCTGGTTCTCTTATACTCCCATTTCTTTTACCTTAATTTGGAACCACATCACCTCTGTTCTCATTTTCTCTATCATTTGGTTCTCCACTGTTCTCTTCTTCTTCTTTACCCAATCCCTGTTGCCATTTTCTTCCTCTCTACAGCTGTTGAATGTTTTTGGCATCAATGAAACACCTCGACAGTCACATAGTCATGCTCTAGTGGCAGAAGCCATCATGCTGCTGCTGTGCTGGCACCGGCATGAGGCATGCCTGTGTGCTGTACCATGCTACAGCTGAGCCAGCACACCCCTTGCCATCGGCAAGGAGACCCTTGGTTCATTTAGACCATCATCAGTTATATCTAAAAAGAAAATGAGTAAGGTGCTGAGGATTAGTATTATAATATAGATTGGAGGAATGGATACAAGGTCTCTCTGGGACTGTATTTAGTGGAATGTTAGTAGTCATTATAACATGATACTTTTGCATTATTAGTTTTTTTTCCTTGCTTCTTTTTCTCTTTAGTACCCATATTGAATAATAATAATGCGTGAAGAGTGTTACGTATTATAGTAGCAGTACAATATTACAATTGGATTATATTTTGTTGTAATTATTTATGATTTGAGCAAATGAGATGTATTATTTTGCAGTTAGTAAGAATTCGACTGAAGTCATTATGTGGTTCCTAGCTGTCTAATTTCTCTCTGGCTAGGGGCATCCAAGTTGCTCTGTAGTTTCACATTGAGCTTTGTGTTGAAAACACTTGTATGTTATTAGCAGTTTATTTCTTTAAATATTGATGCAAATTAGCAGTTTATTTCTTTAAATATGATGCATCAATTGCTTATCTTGACTTGTCCACTTAATTTCCTTCTCACATGTTTCATATTCATGTTCTGCTGTATTATATTTATTCTGATAATGACCATAATTATGTAACATTTTAGGTTGCGAACTTTGAGTATATAGATGAAGCTGAAGCTGCTGCAGCAAGAGAGGAAGAGTTACGAAAACGTTCTATGAATGACAAAGCTTCTGGCTCTAATATCCACAGAGCAAACTATTGGGATGAATTATTGAAAGATCGATATGGAGCACACCAAATGGAAGAATATACTGCTATGGGAAAAGGGAAAAGAAGCCGCAAACAAGTATTGCCTTGTGCTAACCCTTTTCTCTTATCTTATTATATTGATATTTGCTCATTCTTATTTTGTTATGGTGTTAGTATGTTACTTCTTTTCCTTCTACAACGAATGATGCATGCAAATCCATCTAGTTTTCTTTTTTCTTTTTATTATTCTATGGTATCACTTTTCTGTCTGCTCCATTTTGTGACTTTCTTCATTAGAGGTGCTACTTGTTGTTTTCAATTTTCAAGATGGCCTAGCAATGGAGAATGCTGTATACTTTTTCTTACAAATGTGTGCAGCTGATTGTAACAGTTTTTTATTTTATTCAGATGACGGCTGCCGATGAAGATGATCTTGCTGGCTTGCAAGATGTAAGTTCTGAAGATGAAGATTACTGTTATGAAGATGACTTTTCAGATGAGGACTCAAATATAGCTGGAAATGGACCTGGGAAAAGGGGCCAATTTTCAAAGAAGAAAGGACGTGGTATGTTTTTAAAGCTAATTGTGTTGTGTTTTTGTTTGGCTTGACTTGTAATCTTTGTTACTCAGGAACTTCAATGATGCATGTTTATTAGGTTATGTTGAGTCACCGCTGATGGAAGGTGAGGGGCGGTCTTTTAGGGTTCTTGGTTTCAATCAGAACCAAAGGGCTTTGTTCGTACAAATATTGATGAGGTGTGTATTAAGTCTCATGCTTATTACATGGCATTTGGAATTTTGGTTAAATATTTGCTTTATCAAATCGACTCCAAAACTAGCCCTCATTGTTCTCTATATTCTCTCTTCTTTTTCTTTAGTTGCAGTATTATGTCCAAAATGAGATTTAAGATGAGTGATTTGGGAACTATGATCAATTTCTATGCTAATTTACGGTAATTTAACATATGTAGCATAAGGTAGAGCTGATTGTGTAGTTATACAATTTCTCTTTCCTTCTTATATGGTAGGTTTAATGTAAAGGATTACAATTTGCATGTTATATCTGCGTCAGTTTGCACATAATTCTTTCAAACTTAAGTAGTAACATTTTTCTCCGACTGATCACATATTTATTATATTCTCTTCTTTTTTGGTTTTTCCCCTCTCTTATAGTTGTATGTATACTCTTTAGTTTGCTCGATTCTCTTTCTTAGTTTCGATACTCTCTATCTCTCCCCCCTCCCTATTATGTAGGTTTGGCTTTCAGGATTATGAGTGGAAGGAATTTCTTCCTCGACTGAAGGGTAAAACTGCTCGTGAAATAAAAGAGTATGCTTTTCTTTCATCCTCCAAATTATGTCATTGCAGTAATCAACTTTTATATCTACGTATTTCTATATAGTATCATATATTATGCATAAGACTTTCCCAATTAAAGTTGTTTGATTCCAACTTGCCTAAGCTAACCTTTTTTTTTTTTTGTTGACGCAAATGATTTAAGTTTAAGCATCCGATAGTCAATGGGGAATCCATTATTGTCTTTCTATATATTATTATTCAATAAAGTAATGATTGTGGTTGCAAATTAGTCATTTGTGAGGATTTCTTGGAGGATCTACTTGAAATCCATGATAAAACCATCTATTGCTAATATCTTCCAGTTTCCTTTTTGCATAACCTGTGGAAGGATCTGATTGAAATGGAGGATTCTGTGTACGAAAATACTGTGTTTATAATTGTTCCTTTTTTCTTTAAGGTATCAATGCTACCTGGTCCTTCTTTAGAATCTTTGCAATGTCTTCATGTTAATCATTCCTACTGGAGTCTAAATTTTAGACCAATCTTAGCTTCCGGAACATCTTGTTGGCAGTTAAGTAGTTAGACTCAAGAATTTAAGTGCCCATCGGCACGAGCCGTATCTACCGTACCGTATCGTGTCGACAACATACCGGCACGATACAGCCCTCATGCCGATGGCACAGCTCAAAACCCTCTTTTCTTTAAATTAGTAAGTAATTTCTCAATAAAGTTCAAAAGATTTGATAAAGATACATAATAACCAATTAGAAAATTTTATTGTCAAAGAAAATAAATATTTCATATCATTATGTGTTGGCACTTGTATTTTTTGTGACCGGCACAGTCTGGCACGCACCATACCGTACCGTCCCGACAAGTTTTTGGCACGACCCGTACAACGGCACTTAAATCCTTGGTTAGACTTGCTTTTTTCATTGATCTATAGATGTGAAAATAGTAAGTCAAACTTTGTTATGGTCATTAGAGAATGATATTTCATCTAGTAGAACCCATGTGAAAAATGGAAAATAGTGAACTTCTGAGTGTTGAATGACTCTCAGAGCGTGTTTAACAATAATGAAGTGAAGTTTCATGAAGTTGGTTCTTTTCTGCGGTTGGGTTTAACCAAAATCCCGACGACGTACCACTAGAGGAAGTCAAAAAGCATGAAAGTGAAGGCACGCTTCCAGCAAGATCTCGCAAGTTCTGTATGATGCAATTAACCGAACTTGTTACATCCTAGTTCCACTTTAGCTATCTCAATTCGTCAGGAACAAATGCACCCTTTATTTACTTTTCTTGCGCATAGATGACAGGCTCCCAAAACTAAACATCAATTTAAATAGCTATTTGTTACAGAAATTAAAATGTTGTCATATACATGCCAGCCGTTCAAACCTATGAGCTCAGATGTGGATAGTACTTGTAAGCTTTCTGTGATGAGAACAATAGCTCACGAGATAGGGTCTTCTCTTAGGACAATGAATTGCTTCACTTAGTTCTAAGATATAGGTATCTCAAATGTGAGTCTTGATTAATATGGTCTGTCATTCATTTTCCAAACAATTGGATGGATTTACTAAGTATATAGATCCATCGAAATTTGCTGTATCCGTGCTCTATACTTCAGTCTTGAAGTGAAAAGAAACTTTCTATGACTACAGTGGAAGTAGAACGTCTATAAGAAACATGTTTGATCTCCATTATGTTGTCAGGTTTACCCTTCTATGAACTTGTTGGATAGAAAGGAAATTAAGCATGGGGGACTAGTCTAATAAGTTTCTGCCTTTTCCCCTTTGCTCAAACAATTTTTTTGCTTTCTTCTCTTGGATACTTCTTTAGTTTTGTGGTCTAGGTTGAGAGTTATAGCAGTGTTCCTGATATTTTATACTGCATTATTACTTCCATGTTGTTAAGGAGAGAGCTTTGTTTTTACGTTTTGATGCAAATTCTTTAGTTCATGCTCCTGCTTTTCACAGATATGCAGCGCTCTTCATGACTCACCTTCTTGAGGGTATAAATGACTCGGCTAACTTTTTGGGTAATCACGACTAATATTCTCATTTATGTAAATATTTTGATCTCATTTGCAATAGCATTATTAATTTTTTTATTTTCTTTTCAATTTAGATGGTGTTCCAAAAGAAGGACTCCGTGTAGATGATGTATTGGTCCGACTTGCAAACATTAATCTAATAGAGGAGAAGGTATGTCATGCCTGCATTAGTTTACTGTTTCTCTAGCAACTAGCAATTCTGATCCTCATACCTTCTTTCTGGATAGATTCGTACGAACTAAGTGTTATTCTAGGTAATAGGTAGTTTTTGCAGTAGGACATACATATTATATTGTGTATGTGATTGTGACAATTGCCCTTTATTGCATTTAACATAATAGATTCATTGATATTGCAGGTGCAGTACATGTCAGAAAACCCTGGCGCTAAACTCTTTCCTGAAAATATAATAGCTCATTTCCCGAGCTTGTTGTTTGGGAGAGTATGGAAGGTGGAACATGATTTAATCTTATTGAAAGCTATGCTAAAGTATGAACTTCATCTTCTTTTGCCTATTTATTTGATATCTTAATATTTCTAATTTGTCAAAATAGCATCCACTTGGCCTATCATATGCTAAATTTGTTCACGTAATAGTCCCTTTCTTTTTGGCAACAACTATGAAAACAGGACCCTTTGTCTGCATCTTGTTATGGACCAAACCTGATTAGTAATGGTAACGAGGGACCTAGATATGGAATAATATTTGTTCAGTCCTGTGCTGCTTTTTGCTTTGTACCTTGTAAAACGCTTGGACCTCTGAAATGCGACTACCTCATATAGTTCGTTTCAGCATCCAAAATATGTTTCCTTAACTTTGGTCGCTCTTCTTTGGCATTATAAATTTCCTGTTATGTCGCAGTTGATGGCCAATGATGCAATTGTCAAAGGTATATTGAAGTATGCCCGCTATACCCTTAACCATATGGTTTTATGCTTTTGGCCATTCTTTTGGCATCTTCTCAAAATCCTTATCTTGAGTGCTCTGTTCTGGAACCTGCTCGCCACCATGCATCCAATTATGTGCACAATCCCTGAGCTGCATATTTGTTTATATTTTCCTTGTATAATTATGTGCGACATGATGTCATGTCTGTTCTAAGGACATAGATTATATAGTAATACAATGCTGTTATTAGGTTGAGCACATTCTCTTTCTCTGGTTTTTGTCAGTGCAAGAAGAATAGAGAAAACGAGAGAAATTTTTTTGATGCTTCTATAATTGTGTAGCCTTAGCTTATGCATATTATTGAAGTTGTAGCCCATTTACTTCCTTAGACTCTCTATGTAATATTTCTCCTTCCAATATCTTTGGTCCTCCTTTAGCAACACTAACTGAAGGCCCTTAGCTGCCTTAATAAAATAGCTTACTCAAGAAACACTGGTGGATCTTTACATAGCAGCATTTAAGAATTAAATGATTTAAAAGTAGACTAGAGGGTCATCAACTTTAGGTAATGCACCAACTTTTTGCATCGCGTTGCGAAGTCAAATTTTCACATTCTCTCAATGTTTTTGACCATCTCTAAGACCACGTCAACATAGTCAACTAAACTCAACATTCAACCCATGTGAAAATTTGTACGGACTCGATTTTGGCACTCAATCATATTTCAGACTTGGTTCTCACCCCCAGCAGTCCAAGCAATAAAGCTTCTCCTTTCTTATGCTGCATCTTTCGGCACAGCTATTATAGTTTGCACTCAGGATATCTGTAAACCACCTCCTTTACTACACTGCCTCCTCTCACAACCCCTATTTGCTACAACTGCTATAGTTAGCTCTCAAGATTATTTGGCTTCCCTCTGCTGTAGTCTTTTGTTAAATTTTGTAGCACCTACTTATTTTGGTACTTTCAGGCATGGCTATGCAAGGTGGCAATCTATAATGGATGATAAAGATAACGGGCTCGCTGATCTTGTTCGTCAAGAATTGAATCTTCCTTCTTTAAATGGAAACTTTACAGACACTACTCAGACATATGAGGGTGGGAATTCTGCTTGCACCACTGCCAATGTCAGTATCTCCTTTCGAGTACTCAATACTTTAGTCTACAAAATAATAATGAAAGGACAATGAAATATTTTTCGCTTCTTTTCTTGCAGGGAACTCCAGAAGCTACCAAGGGAAGCCAGTTAGGTCCAGACTATTCCACATTGTATCAATACAGGGAACTGCAACGTAGGATGGTCGAGTTTATAAGAAAGCGATATCATCTTTTGGAGAAATCCATGAACCTAGAATACGCTATGGTGCGTTTCTTCTATACTTCTAAAGGTCAATGATTTTAAGTACCTTTTTTTTTTTGTTGTTGTTGGGGGCGGTGGGGGGTTCATTGTTTGTCTGGCTATGTTTGTTTCTCTGTTCTTTAGTTTCTGAAGCACCTGAAGAACACCTTTTGTTGCTTCTTTTGTTTCCTTATAGAGTAGTGAAGCTTCAAGTTTTTTTTTTCCAGAAAATTTGCATGCCATATTTTTTTTCTTTTCCTTTTTTTTGTTTTGTTCTGATGACTAATTCTCCTTATTTTTGGCTCTTGGCAGAGTATAACCAAAACTAATGAGCCTACAGACCACGATCAAGATACTGAATCAAAGGTTGCAGAAGAGCAGCATACCAGCTCAATGTTGAAGGAGTTGCCTGTTTTGGAACCAATTTGTAAGTGATCTCTCACTATTTCTTTCCAAAGGAAACTCGAATGAATTCAAATGTTGGAAAATTTGGAAATAATTATGTTATTGATCTTTTCGCTAAGTTGTATAGATGTTACTATGGTAGTCTTCTTTCACAGAATAATTTCAGTATGCCTAGTAATATGCGTCAAAACCCTGGAGTACTAATATAAGTTTGACAGTTAGAAGTTCAGTTAACAAATGTTGGAAATTTTGGAAATATTATGTTATTGATCTTTTTGCTAAGTTGTATAGATGTTACTATGTTAGTCTTCTTTCACAGAATAATTTCAGTATGCCTATTAATATGCGTTAAAACCCTGGAGTACTAATATAACTTTGACAGTTAGAAGTTCAGTTAACAAATGTTGGAAAATTTGGAAATTATATGTTATTGATCTTTTTGCTAAGTTGTATAGATTTTACTATGTTAGTCTTCTTTCACACAATAATTTCAGTATGCCTAGTAATATGCTTCAAAACCCTGGAATACTAATATAAGTTTGACAGTCAGAAGTTCAGTTAATTTTTGTTCTTTAGGATTCTGTTCTTAACTCTCTATGTGATTAGATCCTACCAAAAGCAAACAATATTAGATGCTTTATGTTTTAGGATCCTACTAGAGCTTATTTTTCTCTTCCATACCTATCTTCTGCTATCCTCTCTGTTGCGAAGTTGTTTCTACTGTTTGTTATTTTCTGAACAGTTATTTGATTTACCATTGCATTCTTCTCGTCGATTGAAAGTCCTAGTTATCTTGCCATTTTTGAGATATAGGTTTCAAGTTCTTCACAATCCAGTCCATACATGTAACTTGCACTGGTATAGCGCAAGTCCTTAAATCAATTGACACAGTCTCTGTAATCACCATAACTCATAACCCCTGAAAATAAACCTCAGAATCATGATAAAACACATCATATGGTGACGTGTCTACTTCTTTCTTTCCCTAATTTCCAATCCTGCTATCACAAGATGGCAGCAAATGGAGCAAAAAAAGCTACAACGTGTGGTAATAAAGAAGAGGATCGAAGCAAAAGCAGTAGAAAATAAAATACGATAAAAACTGAGTCACACTTGGTAATGAGGAGATAGGAGAAAACAGGAGAGGGGCGATGGGGGGCCCGTAGGCGAAGATCAGGGAGCCTATTGGCTGACTATGGTGATCGAAAACATTTTATATCTGCCAACCTTGTTGATTGTTGTGATGATTTTTTTTTCCATTATTTTTGGAATACTTTGTTTGTACCTTTAGAAAACCCACTAATTGCTAACATCTGGTGGGATTTACTCTCAAAGCTGCTTTTTGTGTAGTTTTTCTTCAATTAAGTTGCATAGGGAAAGAGTAATTCCTGGGCTCCGTACTTTTTTCTTTCTTTTTCTTTTTCTTTTTCTTTTACCTCATGAGATGTCTAATATCTCCGAGGGTTGGAGCTGGCTAACCAGAGTTCCCTTTCCAGCTGTTGATGAACCTGCCAACAATCTCAAGCCTGATAATGTAGAAGCAGCTCTGCTTTATAATAAGGTATTTATAAACAGTTTAATTAGTCAGATTACATCCACTCCCTCCCCATTTACTATTAATAAGTGCAATCCTTTTAATGATTCCAGCTATGTAAAGTAGTTGAAGACGGCGAAGCTGACTCGCTCCACTCACATCTTGGGGACAAGATTGCGGGTTCCAGGTTACAGGATAATCTCCACCAACTCGAATCGGCTTGTGAAGATTTATGCCGGTTTCTTTCAGTGCAAGAACAGACTGTTAATTCTGCAGAAGCAGTAAATGCTGATGCTGCTGATCGGAAAGCTGAAGCTAAAGCAGCATCACCAGCTCATGCGTCAACTTCTGCGGCAGAAGCTATGGATTGTTCACCGAGCGAAGCGGATGATGTCAAAACAGCGGATAATTCAACGGAGACGGTGGCAGCTGTCGATGAATGAGTGAGATTCTCCACACAGATGGTATTACGAACATTCCTGCTAATTGAATCTAACTGTTGTTGTGTAGGATGAAGCTTTTCACTTCTGATTTCTAATATACTAGTTCATATAAACTCCTTTTTCGCTGCATTAAAATATCAGATCAGTTTCTCTTTTCATTATTTTTTTGTGTATTTTGTTGTAGCCAATCATGGCATAATCTGAATGGTTTTGTAGAATCCCACGGGATATGTATTACGAAATATTATAGTTTGCTTATTATTGTTAATTTTGTCTTTCATCTTTGCCGGTAAGATAAATGCCCCAGCAAATCACAGGTTTGTGAGTTTTAGTTTACTGATGATTTCAATATGTGATCTTTGTAGTACAAGTGTTCAGGACCATTTTCTATGCACACAGTTTCCTGCAAATCATTTGTGACTTCCATTGTTTTCAGAGCTTAAAACTGTAAGCCGTTTTTGATGTAGGGTCCTCCAACCTAAGATTGAGTTGGGATCTGTTAAAATCAATGGCTCCACTAGCTGGTTTTTTCGTTGACAACTCCTTTTAAGCTTCGAATTTTTTCGATTCCTAAATTGCGTGGGGATCTGTTAACATTAACGGCTTTGCTAGCTATATTTCTTTCATCGACATCTCCTTGGACTTCGTATTTTTTTTCGATTTGAAATGTCTTCATAAAGTCATTTACTTTATCTTCATTGCCAGAGGAGGGAATGTTCATTTTCATGTTTGGGGAAATTATCGCCTGCGCCGCGATCTCATATGCCACCCCCTAAAATTATCATGATAGATGTTTCAACATCAACATATGTTTCAACATCAACGTATTAACTTATTATTATTAAACGTGTGCAAAGATATGAGTACGGATTGAGCACTATATCCAATTAATACGTAATGGACCCACACGGCCACACCCCACCTGCGAAGGAGAGTAGTTTTGGTAAAAATGCACGGAGACCCCTGAACTATAGGCTACTCTGAAATAGCCCACGCGACTTTCTATTTTTTAGAATTAAATCGCTTAGCCCAAATAAATTGACGGCTTTATCAAACTAATTGACAATTTTATCAGATTAAATAATTTAAATATTTTATAATAAATAAAATTGTAACTTGTTAACTACTAATAGCTAATTAAGTCATAAAATTTAATAAATTTTTTTAACTTTAATTAAAAAATTATAAAATTTGAATATCTATTTGAGAATAATCTATAATTGAGAGGTCTCCGTACATTTAAACCTATCTTTTAGTATTTTACTGATCCACCCAGTTGAAACGGCACCCTAAAAAAGCAACCCCACTGGTCCTTTCCTTCTTGTCCCCTTTTGTAATAACGCCTACCTCTGTTGTATACTTCTCCTTCACCTACTATCATTTTTTTTTAAAATAATTTCTTGAGAAAAATAACTCCTAGGAAGTAGAGCTCGGATGTATAGTTACTCATCAAGTGATATATATTCTTTTTCAAAATAAAAAAAAGATAACCTTCTATATACTCCTCAAAATATCTGAAATATCTTATTTATTCTTTTTTTTTGTTTCAAATATATCCCTGACATATTTTTTCGTTATTCAAAAATATTCCCGCTGTTAGTGTCCGTTAAGTTATCTCGGATTAAATCTGAGTTAAATGTCAACCATAGTTAGAAAATAGTAAAAATACTTATTTTGCTCCTAATTTAAGGGCAAATAAGAAAAGTTGGTGACGGTAGAAGGGTGGGTATATTTGAAAGTGCAAGAAGTCAAAATATTTTTTTTGCCCCTAATTTAAGAGCAAATAAAAAAAATTGGTGACGGTAGAAGGATATATTTGTAAAGGCAAAATAGTAATTTTATAAAGATAACAGCTGTTTCTAACCGTTCATTAACATAATTTAACTCTAGGGGTATATTTGAAAGAACTTGAAATCTTAAAAGATTATTTTTAATATTAGTCTTCTAAGAAGGGTAAATACGAAAGTCCAGAGCTTTTCAGAGGTTTATAAGCAATTGCCCATAAAAAAAGTTCAGAGGATGACTAATTATACAGAATTTTTAAATTATAAAAATAAATTTTTTAAATTTTTTATAAAATTAGATTTAAACGGTAAATAATTTACCGTTTTTAGAAAGTCGTGAATTATTCATCGTTTTTATTAAATTTATATATTTTCTGCATTTGAACTTTCAAGATATATAAAATATTAAACAGTAACAATAATTTTAATGATTTGAAAAAATAGTTGACAATTTATGCATTTATAAATAGTAGACAATTTTAATGATTTGAAACAGGAGATTTTATCCAAGTAATTCTCTCGAAAATTTTTATTGTAAAAATAGACTCATGAAATTAAAATTTACAAAAATAGGCCTGGAATTGACACGGCATGAGATTAACGTAAAGACGGTGAACCATTTACCGCTTTCAAATGAAAGCGGTAAACGGTTCACCGCTTTCATAAAATTTTAAAATCCTGAGAAAGCGGTGAATGGTTCACCGCCTTCTTGTTTAATAACCAAAGTGCGAAATAATCATTTAAAGCGGTGAATGGTTCACCGTCTTTAAAGGCGGTGAATGGTTTACCGCATTTAAAGGCGGTGAATGGTTCACCGCCTTTAAAGGCGGTGAATGGTTTACCGCATTTAAAGGCGGTGAATGGTTCACCGCTTCTCTTGTTTACCAATCACACAGCAATGCAAACTTGCAAAAATTCTCACATTTTACAAAGTAAAATTTTGACCAAACAGCACACTTCAATATGAATAAACTGAGATAATGCTATAAAAAATTCATGTCCAAAAGATCAAAAATATCAAATATACATGAGAATTCAAAAAATTACAATAAAATCAAAATCAAGCCCTCTCGATGTCTCTCACATGCCCTCGCCCTCGTCCCCTGCCACGTTCATGTCCGCGTCCTCGACCTCGTCCTCGAATATGCATATTATGCTCTATCTCAGGATGCACGGGCTCAATGCCATGCATCTGATCAATATGCTCGATGGCGATGCCCTCAACAATCGGCTCTATCTCTTGCGTGTCAATGGCTGATGACACTATCGGAGGCTGCGACTCAACTATAAGCTCAGTGGTAATACGAGCCTGTCGTCGTCGTCTACGTCGATATACAATATCATCGCGAGGAACCTCCGATGTGGATGGAACATCGGAGGGTGGGATAAACGTGAATGGCATAAGATTAATTTTATAAATATTTCTTAAAAAAACTAATTTCATAATTATAATATTTTTTAAACCTATTAATAAAATAAATTCGAATCTTCACCAACTGGGTAGAGGAGAGAATCGCCTGTATAAAAGGGAGACAAGAAGAGCAAGAAAAGAGAGAGACAGAGAGAGAGAGAGAGAGAGTAATAGTAATCAAGCAGAGATGGGAGAGTACAGTCTTCGCTGCCCGGGGCGGGCAGCGAAGAGGACGTCGTGGCGGCGGACGGCGGCGACGCAGGCGGCGCTCTGTCTGGCGCTGTACGGCGCCTTCGCCGTCGGCCGGCTGCAGAAGCCTCCCGGCGATGGTCGAAGGGAGACTCTGGATCTCCACTTCTTGAGCGTCGCCGGATTGCCTCGGCCTCCCAAGCTGCAGACCCAGCTCCTCCAGCAGGTTGGTCGGATTATTTCTGTAGCGCCCCAATAATCCCACATCGGATGTGAAGGAGTTCTGATTGAGAATATAATAGTCTGCGCATCCTATAATATTATAACTGAATTTAAGCATTTTCTGGTAAACTAGGTTCTTTAAAATTTGGACCAGTGACCGACCGTCCCTAGTGCAAGTGACAAAGGGCTTGATGGTTGGTACTCGAGGTCCCGAGTTCGAATCCTAGTTGATTTACATTTCCAGCTAAGTTTATTTCTAAAAGAAATAAACGAAGCGGGTAGCGTGCTACCTTTCTCTCAAAAAAGAAAAATTGGACCAGTGGTTTGGGCCCAATGAGTTGACCCATCGTTGTAATTGGAGTTTTTAGGCTATTAAGCCTACAAAAAATTTTAAATACTAAAATAGATCTCTAAAATTTTTATTTGTAAAACTAGACCTCTAAAAGCGGTGAATGATTCACCGCTTTTAAATGCGGTGAATCATTCACCGCTTTTAAATGCGGTGAATCATTCACCGCCTTTACCCTAATTTACATCTTTTTACTATCCAAACTTTAAAAGATATATGATATTAGATACTAAAAATAGTTATTATTCTTTAAAGAAAGCGTTGAATGATTTACCGCATTTAGAAAGCGGTAATTCATTCACCGCATATACCTAGTTTTATAAATATTTTTTTAGAAGACTATTTTTGTAATTATAATATTTCTCAAGTCTATTAATAAAAAAAATTCGTTGTAATTTCTGCTTCTGCTTTCAGCCGCAGAGCGATTGCATATTTAAGTAGAAAGCAGAAATAAGATTCTGTGCTTCTGCTTTCAGCTGCAGTTAGTTATTTCTACGTATTTAACAGAAAATTTTTAAGTTGCTGCTCTGACGGAATGGAAAGCAGAAATGAGAATCTGAGATTTGCTGAGGAAGGTGGAGGATTTTTAAGTTTAAACATTTCACATGGTACCAGAGTGGAAGATCTTGACCTATCGAGAAGTCGCAAGTTCAGACGTCAAAAAATATATTAAATATAAAATATTAAAATCATGTGTTTTGTGAGCTTAAACCTTTTAGGCTTTTTTGGACATCAGAATAAGTTCGTACGAGGAACTTCTTATTGTAATATGTCTCTGATAATTTGAGTTTTCCTCCTTCAAAAGTCTTGGCATCCATAATTTGATAGAATAATATATTTTACTTACATAGTTATTTATCCTATTCTACCGACCGTCCCTAGCGCAATTGGCAAAGGGTTTGGTGGTTGGTACCTGAGGTCCCAAGTTCGAACCCTAGTTGATTCACATTTTCAGCTACGTTTATTTCTAAACAAAATAAACAAAGCGGGTAGCATGCTACCTTTCTCTCAAAAAAAAAAAAGTTATTTATCCTATTCCGGTAATATGACTTCAAAGAACCGAATATGTTATGTCGTGTTATGCATTCGATCATACTTCTCATCTACCAAATACTACCAAATACTACTAGTTTTGAGTAAGTCATGTTTAACAAGATGCTCATGCATTCGAGCTGGACCTTAGGGTCTTAAATAATACTTTTCAAAAAAAAGTTATCAAATATCCCTACAAAATTTGGATATTACACATTTGAGAGTTGTTAATTTTCAAATTTATTTATCTTGATTTAATGAATTTTCAAATTTATTCGTGCCTGTTGACTATAGTTATTTTTATTGTTTGGACCATTATGCCCATAAAAAAATGGTCCTTTTAGGGTTTTTTGAGAGGTTTAAAATTTGGGACTATAAAAATGAGAGGTAGAATAGAGAAATTAGAGGTGAAACTTGATGATAAAAGAAAGAGTGAGATGCTCAGCATGCTAACTTTAATTTTAATAGATTCTGATGGTTGCTTATACTATTGTTTCGAGGAAAAAAAAAAATCTAGTAGGTTATGCTCCTAACTGATATATTTTTATTTTTCCCCCTTTTCTAACACTTAAAAGTTAATGAGTTTACTAATTTTATGTCAATGAAGATGGACAAGGCAGCGAAGATCTTCAAAGCGAAGTTTGTGCTGAATATTGGTGAACTTGGGGAGGATGATCTTCTTTGGCATAATGTAATTATCTTCATCCTAAGTATTGCTATATTTCAACTAAATTTATGCAATGCAATTTGTTACAATTATCTAATCAGTCCAATGGCTTGTAGCTGTAAATAAAAGTAGTAAGATTCCTTTTGTATTTTTTGCAGGCAACTATGTACTTCCGATTCTTGAGGATTCCCTGGTGCATAATCCTTTCCTGGATGAAACCATAATAAACATGCAAATTATTTATGTTTTTTTGGCTATAAATGGAAGCTTTGTTATCCATATTTTGAATGATATTTTCATGGTTATTATAGGTACACTACTACAGTTTCGCAACGACAACGATATGGAAACTTCGTAAAGAGAATTGCATTACCACATGAACAAGTCTTAGAACTCGTTGGTATAGATACAGTGTCACTACAAGTAAGAGTTCAATAATTTTTCATGCCTAAACAATGATTGGTTTGTATTTATGAGTATTACTTGACAGAGTGCAATTTAATTTTGTCCTATTATATCATTGATGGTACACTTCTGCAAATGAGTGAAAGGAATAGTCTCTAGCCGAACTTACTTCTATGCAATCATGATGCAGAATGTCACATTGGCACGTGGCTTTTGGTTTGATGATCGAGACTACTTAAATTTCCGTCGACTGTCATTATTCTGACATCTGATTTGGTTGTAATTTCAAGGGATCCATGCATGCGGATAATCAAAGCAAGATTTCTAACGAACAAGTGCAGTGGTTGCAACAGACTTTAGAACTAAGTGACAGTAACTGGTACATGACTGCCATAAAAATATCATATATTTGTCTATATCTTTTTTCTTTTCCTTTTGTGACTGTACTTGTTATTGCGTCAATATTACATGTGGCTTTCTTCTCTAGTGATTTCTTGGATCAGTTTAAGGGTAGCTAGATAGTTAAATTATCTGAATGCCTAAAACACTCCAGGAAAATTACTACTGCATACAGTTGGCCTAACTTTCATGTGATAATGACTTATGAGATATTAACTATGTTTGATATGTGAATTAAAGTTGTCATTCTTAAAGTTTGTTTAGATATGATTATTGAACAAGCCCAAAGTATGCTTCACAAATGCATCAAGAGATCCTGACAATTATATAGATCTGTATTTGCCTTTGCTAGGACTTGCCCTTGAAGCTGTTTTAAACAGATGAATATAATGCCTAAACAGAGTCTTAAAATCCCAGGATTAGGTGGACGAGCTTATAATTTGTGTCGAAGATTCTAATGGATGCAGCATCTGACAAAACTGGAGATTGACATGTTAAGGCGAGGAAAGATTTAACAGAAAGCGCAAAATTATCCTTGCCCTAATCCTTTTTTTCCCCATAAAATTATCAGGTCCTAAGTTCATTACATGTGGAAGAGAATTTCTTTTTGTTGTTCTTGTTAGTTGTAAGCACTCATTCTTATAGAATTACTTACTGGGCCAAGTTCATGTTACCTTGGAATCTTCCAGAGGAAAACCAATATCTTACCATTTAAGAAAAAAGTGTGTCAGCAAGTATTTATGTGTTGATATGGGACATTTTTATCTGATTTTTAAGTTAGATCGAATATGATGATTCGCTATACTTCACCCAATTCATTTAGATTGGACACTGCTTCTGAACTTTTGAACCCTATTAAGTTATTCAAACGTCTGAATGCTCTATGTGGAATGCAATGTCTACACATCATCATACATGAACCTGATAGCAACAAAAGGCATATCACTGGAAATATAGCTTCGTTAATTTTCTGTGCAGGTCTTATTCCTTCGTTATCTTATAGTTACTTGAGTTGTCACTTAGGAGAATCACTGGAAACCTTAAATATATGGTTATTCGACAAAAATTCGCTAATCTAGCTTTATTGTCCGCGGAATTTGTTCGCAAATTACTAACGGCCTTGTTGTTTTATATTAACGATTTGTTCGCAAATACATATGATTTTCTTCGACTTTCAAGCTAGGCGCATTGTTGTTGGATTCGATCCGTTAATGATTTGCGATGAGGAGCATACAACAGAAAGAGCAAAGTTTTATGAGCCTTTACATCGTCTCTTTCTTAGACATGGGGTGGTAAGAAACAACTCGGTGCCTCAGCTCCTACTCTTATCCTATAAAACTGTCCTAAATTGTGTTGGTATCTTCACAAAATCTCTCTTCAGAATGCATACCTGAGCACACGAGGATGTGCCGGCTATTTCTATCACGACGGAACCATCATGCACATTGGCAATCCTACTCCTTCAGATAGAAGGCGTGGAGCTTTCTCGACAAACAAAAATGTTAACAGTACCAGGCAAATTACATTCTCCTACCGAGTCATAATTTCATTTTCTATTGCAATAATTCTATCTGTTTTCCTCGGTTTTACTGAAATTTCACCTGCTGCTTTTCTCAGTGAGGTGTCCAATGGCTTCCTTGTACACAGAGTTACTCCTCTAGAAATTGTGAGTACTTAAATGCTATCGAACTGCTAACTCGTTTGGCTGATTTTTTTACTTGAACATGTTGGTATTTTGGTTTACGATGTTTAGTTCGCGCACATTCTGTTGCTAAAATACTTTTTATCATGCTAGTTTCTATTCAAGTCATTATATTTTTACTTTGTTTTGCATGGCAGGAATCCTACTTAATTGACTCAGAGGGTAGAGTGGCTCTCAAATCTATTGTACAACAAAATGGAAGAGGAGTCATGTGAATACTATTAGCATTTTGCACCTTTGGGTGGCTCCCATTTTGTATCAGAATATTCATTATCAGTAGATAGAGAAGGTCTTTTTGCTTATGCTTAATAAATGCTTTGTTCATTGCCTAGTATTTTGTCTCTATCATTTTTTTTCTGTATGCTGACTCTGTCAGTGTTTTACATTTAAATCTTGCTGCTTGTAAAATGATTGCCCTCTTGTTAGATTGTGTTCTTTTTTTCTTTTTCTTTTTTAACTCTCTGGCTGTAATGTATAAAACCTTAGCTGACTTATAGATTATTTTGATTCGACTTCCTAACATTCCTAACATTTCAAAATTTTGATTTCAGTATCCATCCTTTTTATTTATTTGATTTAAGTGATTTGGTAGCTCTTCGGATTCAAAATTTAAGCTAAATTCTTACTTTTAGGTCCGTAAAGATAAATTATGCATTCAAGTTTTGGAGGCAAAAAATCACTAATTGGCTCAAATCAAATAAATTAAATGGCCCGACAGTAAAATCAAAATTTTTAAAGGTTAGGTTGTTGGATCTAAATGGTTAGTAGTTGAGTTCAGTTTTATACATTTTTACCTTTTCTTTTAAGGCATTTAACACCACTGCTAAATCAGGGCTAATAATATATATATATATATATATATGAGCTAGTCTCCTATACTATCTATAGTACCGGAGCTTCGGTACTATAGTTGCTTTTTCGATCTTAGGGTGTTCAAATCAACGATCCACACCGTTGAAACTGATCTAGAATATTTGAAGTTCTTAGGAATAAAATTTTATAATTTTTCGACGTAGTTTACTTTGTGATCAAACTGTTTCAAAATTATCAAATTTTAATGGTTATTATGGCGAGTTTGTAGTTTAACGGTGGAGAAGAATCTAAATTTATTCAAATTTTGATAGAAAATACTTTAAACTATATAGATGAAGGTCAACATCTTTGATCTTGAATTCGAAACTCATATACTCAAATTTTAAGAATTATTCAATTTTCACCGTTCATTTTGACATGATTTATTTACTAAGTAAATGATATCGAAAAAAACTAAAATTTTATTCCTAAGAACTTCACATACCCTAGATCAGTTTCAACGGTGTGGATCGTTGATTTGAACACCCTAAGATCGAAAAAGCAACTATAGTACCGGAGCTCCGGTACTATAGATAGTATAGTAGCCTCATTCTATATATGTATACATATATATATATATATATATATATATATATATATATATATATATATATATATATATATATATATATATATATTTGAGTTAAGCTAGAATACACCTAAAAGAGCACCAACTCATTGGTGCTTTTAAATTTCTAGCCTTTAGATCTATCATTTGACAATTAGTAGCCTTTAGATCAAACACTATTCTACCTACCACCACCTACCACCATCATTCTAGCCCTACATCACCTCCATCCAAGAGCTACAAACCTAAAAGCACCAACGCTTTGGTGCTTTTATAAGTATTCTAGCTCAATTCATATATATATATATATGGAGAGAGTCCGGCTATGGTGCTTGTAAAAGCACCAAACACTTGGTGCTTGTAAATTTTTTACCATAAGATCTACCCCTTGGATCATTTCTACCCGTTAGATCATACTATTCAACCAACCACCCACTCAACCCCAGGGAGCCCACATCATCCTAACCGCACATTCCTTAATCCAATGGCCAAAAATCTACAAGCACCAATAACTTGGTACTTTTAAAAGCATAGGAGCTCAATTTTATACAATTATATATATATATATATATATATAGAGTTAGGCTAGAATACTTGTGGAAGTACCGGGGCTCCGGTACTTCCACGTCGTTTTCGATGTTGGGACTTCCGAATCGACGATCGGCTCCGTTAAACTTGATCTAGAGTATTTGAAGTATCTAGAAAATAAATTTCGCGATTTTTCGATATTATTTACCTAGTGATCGAAAGGGCTCAAAATCAATGGCTGAAAATAAAAATCTCACAAAATGTGATAATATGACTCTAAAATTTTAGATCAAAGATATTGATCTTGTTTTATATAGTATAAAGAATTTTCTATCAAAATTTTACGTGATTTGGATATTTCTACACCGTTAAACTTGCAAACGGCTCACCACGACCATTGAAATTGCTGATTTTGAGCCCTTTCGATCACCAGGCAAATGATATCGAAAAATCGCGAAATTTATTTTCTAGATACTTCAAATACTCTAGATCAAGTGTAACGGAGCCGATCGTCGATTCGGAAGTCCCAACATCGAAAACGACGTGGAAGTACCGGAGCCCCGGTACTTCCACAAGTATTCTAGCCTAACTCATATATATATATATACATATGATAGGACTTGGTGTGCTATTAGGACTTGTATAGTTGTATGCTATTAGGAGTACAATGAGGTCTCAGTGCTCGTAAGCCGTTTTCAATAATGAAATTTTCGAATCGATGAATCTTTGTTAAACTTGATTTAGCGTATTTAAAATATCTAGAAAATAATTTTTTTAATTTTTCGATATCATTTACCTAGTGATCGAAATGACTCAAAATCAATAGTTGAAAATAAAAAAGTTATGATATAGTGTTAAAATTTTCGATGAAAGATATTAATCTTGCTGTAGATAGTACAAAAATTTTTTTATCAAAATTTCATCTGATTTGAATACTTCTACACCATTAAACTTACAAATGGCACACATCAACTATTAAAAATTGTTGATTTTGAATCATTTCGATCATTAAGTAAATGATATCAAAAAATCACAAAAAATATTTTTTAGATATTTCAAATATGCTAGATCAAGTCTAACGGAGCTGATCGTCGATTCGGAAGTTTAATCATCGAAAACGGCTTAGGAGCATGGAGGCCTCCGTGCTCCTAATAGTACACAAGTTCTACTCTCTCTCTCTCTATATATATATAGAGAGAGGAGAGAGAGATGAGAGAGAGAGAGAGAGGGGCTTGTGTGCTTTTAGAAGTACGACGGTCTCCATGCTGTCGAATCGTTTTCGATGTTGGGACTTTCGAATCGACGGTCGGCTCCGTTAATCTTGATCTAGAGTATTTGAAGTACCTAAAAAATAATTTGAAATTTTTCGATATCATTTACATAGTGATTGAAGGAATCCAAAATCAATAATTTTAATGGTCGTGGTGAGCTGTTTGTAAGTTTAACAGTATAAAAATATTTAAATCACATGAAAATTTGATTAATTTTTTTTTATACTATATAAAACAAGATCAATATTTTTCATCTAAAATATTAATATTATATCAACACTTTTTGTAAGATTTTTATTTTTAGTCATTAATTTTGAGCCCTTTCGATCATTAGGCAAATGATATCGAAAAATGATATCGAAAAATTACGAAATTTATTTTCTAATTACTTCCCATTCTTTAGATTAAACTTAACTGAACCGATAGTTAATTCAGGAGTCTCAATATTGAAAATAACTTGATAGCATGATGGCCGCCGTGCTTCTGGACTCTCTCTCTCTCTCTCCATATATATATATATATATATATATATATATAGAGTTAGGCTAGAATACTTGTGGAAGTACCGGGGCTCTGGTACTTCCACGTCGTTTTCGATGTTGGGACTTCCGAATCGACGATCGGCTCCGTTAAACTTGATCTAGAGTATTTGAAGTATCTAGAAAATAAATTTCGCGATTTTTCGATATCATTTGCCTGGTGATCGAAAGGGCTCAAAATCAGCAATTTCAATGGTCGTGGTGAGCCGTTTGCAAGTTTAACGGTGTAGAAATATCCAAATTACGTAAAATTTTGATAGAAAATTCTTTATACTATATAAAACAAGATCAATATCTTTGATCTAAAATTTTAGAGTCATATTATCACATTTTGTGAGATTTTTATTTTCAGCCATTGATTTTGAGCCCTTTCGATCACTAGGTAAATGATATCGAAAAATCGCGAAATTTATTTTCTAGATACTTCAAATACTCTAGATCAAGTTTAACGGAGCCGATCGTCGATTCGGAAGTCCCAACATCGAAAACGACGTGGAAGTACCGGAGCCCCGGTACTTCCACAAGTATTCTAGCCTAACTCTATATATATATATATATATATATATATAGAGAGAGAGAGCAGGGCTGCTGTGTTCTCAGGAGCACAAAGCCTTCCGTGCTCCTGAGCCGTTTTCGATGATGGAACTTCCGAATCGACGATCGGCTCCGTTAGACTTGATCTAGCATATTTGAAGTATCTAGAAAATAAATTTTGCGATTTTTCGATATCGTTTACTTAGTGATCGAAAAGGTTCAAAATCAACGGCTAAAAAAAAAATCTCATAAAAATTAGTGATATAGTACTAAAATTTTCGATCAGAGATATTGAACTTGCTGTAGATAATATAAAAAAATTTTATATCAAAATTTCATATGATTTGGATATTTCTACACCGTTAAATTTGAAACGGCAGATATCAACCATTAAAAGTTACTGATTTTGAACCCTTTAGATTGCTATGTAAATAATATCGAAAAATTACAAAATTTATTTTTCATATATTTCAAATATGCTAGATTAAGTCTAACGAAACCGATCGTCGATTCGGTAGTCCCATTATCGAAAACAGCTCAGGAGCACGGAGGCCTTCGTGCTCGTGAGAGCACACAAAACCTACTCTATATATATATTCAGGCACTTCACTGCCAAATGCAAAGCGAAGGGCTTCACGCTAGAGATATTTTCAGCCGTCTGATGACAGATGGGCAGATACGATCGCAACGAAACTGCCGAGGAGGTTTCTCTCCGGACTGATGCAAAAGATTTCCACTTTCCCCTCCACCTCCACTCTCACTTCTTCCTCTTCCTCATCTTCGTACTCTTCTTCTCCTTCCTCCTCTACTCTCGCTTATTCTCTCGCTTATTCTCTCCATCATCATCGTCATCATAATTTTATTATTATTATTCCCATTTCTCATCATTCTTATTGTTAGGGTTTGGTTTGGAATTACATGTGGTGGGGGGCTTAACTTATCAAACCCTAATCCTTTACCTGCTGCTACTCCTCTGGTCTAACAATGGCGAGCGAGGCAACCCTAGAGAAAGGCCTGTGTCGGCTTCGGTGTAACGGTTATATATCACGGGGGCTGTTGAGGCTGACATGTGGGTCCCCCATGGCAACCGGGTTGCAGCCATTGTTAGGTAATGGACGTACAATTAGCATTTCTCTTGTTAAATTACCATCAGGAGTTATTATGTGGGGTTTATTTATTTATTTCTTGAATTATTCTTTGAGGCCTCGCTTGGTTCGGAAGTAGAGCGGGTATAATGAAAGTTATTTCCGCTATTCCACCAGTGAGTCATTTTTTTGGCCGGGATAAAGTATTCTGATCAAACCTAACTGTTACTATTCCACCTTTTTGGTAAAATAGTACTATTTGAAGGTTTAGTTTCAAGTTTTATTAATATTACATTATAAATTAAAGTAAAGTAAATTATTTACACATAATATATTATATATTATAATATATTATTTTTATTACGAAATTATTACTACAGTAATACATATTATTTGTAATTAAATATTGTAATAAATTATTTTTACGAAATCATATTTTGTAATAAATTATTTTTTATTAAATATTATAACAAATTATGTTTATAATAAATTATTTTTATTAAATCATATTTTATATCAAATTCAACCATCATTTTTTTTTCACTATCCTCTACTATTACATTGAATTAATCAAACACAATTTAAATTATTTTTGAAAATAGCAGCATTACAAACAAAACACAAATTTGCTTTTATTTATGACTATCCGGTAATAATAAGCTATTTCAGAGACAAAAAAGTTTATCCCATTGTTCGTTATCCTCAAACCAAAATGGCCTTGAATGTACAAGTAGCACTTGTGTAAAAAATACTCCGTTGCAAGGACTCTATATATATATATATATATATATATATATATATATATATAATTGAGCTCCTATGCTTTTAAAAGCACCAAGTCATTGGTGCTTTTGGGTTTTCTGCCTTTGGATGAAGATATATATATATATATATATATATATATATATATATATATATATATATATATATATATATATATATATATATATATATATATAATTGAGCTTCTATGCTTTTAAAGCACCAAGTCATTGGTGCATGTGGGTTTTCGGCCTTTGGATGAAGATTTGTAGGGTTAGGATAATAGTGGTTCCCTAGGGTTGAGTGGGTGGTCGGTGGAATAACATGATATTAGAGGTGGAATTGGTGAAAGGGATATATCTAATGGTGGAAAACTTGGGAGCACCAAGTGCTCGGTGCTTTTAAAAGTACCATAACATGACTCTATATAATATATATATAGTTCACCTGTTATTCTAATAGTTGGGGCTTTTGGAAGGACATTTTTGTGATGGCAAAATTGACATTTTACTTATCTTCTGTTAAAAAATAGACAGTGAGCTAACGGTAACAAACCAGAGGGGCAAATTTGAATATTACTGAACTTTTAAAGGAATAAATCTGAAAACTTGAACTTTGAAGGGGGATATCTGCTATTCGATATGTTTACAGAGAGCTGTATGAAATTAACCCTATTGTGTGTGTATATATATAAAACTATTTATGGACTCCAGAAACTATACTATAATGAGTACGATTGCCTTCGTACTCATAAGTTGTTTTCGATGATAGATCTTCCGAATCGACGATCCATATTATTAAATATAATTTAGAGCATTTAAATTTTCTAGGAACCAAATTTTATAATTTTTTGACATTGTGTATTTTATGATCAAAGGGCGCCAAATTGTCATTTTTAATGGCCGGTATGGAGTGTTTAGGAGTTAAAGGTGTAGAAGAATCGAAATCGGTTGAATTTTTAATAAAAAATTCTATTCACTGCATAGATCAAGATCAGTAACTCCGATCTTGAATTTAAAAACCCTATCCCCTATTTATAGGAGATCGTTCGATTTTGATTGTTCATTTTATATCCACTTGATGGACTTTGTTATAAATTGGAAAAATTACGAAATTCGATTTCTAGATACTTCAAATGCATTGATAATGTTTAACAGTATGGATCGTCGATTCAGAAGCTTCATTATTGAAAACGATTTATGAGTACGAAGGCCTCTATACTCATAGGAGTATAGTAGCCCCACTCTACATATATATATATATATATGTATATATTTTTCCCCAACATACTTGACCCAAAAACCAGGAAAACTTATTTATGATATTAAACTATTTTTGGGCCTCTTTTACATGCAACCAAACGCCACCTAAGTGAATGAAAGGTGAAAATGGGATCTAACAAGGCATGGCAATCCTGGAGGGCCTGCTTTTCTGCAGGCAACCATTTTTTGCAGCTGCATGCTGTATTTCTAGGCAGATTACTTTTTGGTGATCGCAAGTTTTGCAGTTCAAACATGAGGTGATAAGGCAAAGCATGCTATATCACAATGGAGAATATAAGGTGTTGTTTGTATTGTTGCCGTTAAAACAAAAATTGCGTATGACATGCCGGCCAGTGGACTTTCCTACTTTTGTTATTGTTTGTTAGCACAATCCTGACCAACTAAAAAAGTGGGAAAAAGTTACTACTAAGTTTTCATTTTTGATTGCCAAACAAATCTCGAGAATGTATCAATTGCAAGCACTCTTCCGTCCACTGCTACACTCCATTGCATGAAATTTGTGTCTGGCAAAAAAAACGGCAATAATACTAAACAAGGCCTAAGTTTTCCTTTTCAAAACTCCAAAGTAATCTGAATTTACTTGAAAGGGTCTCAGATTTATCAGCGGTCAGGTTTGGAAATGCAGATATGAGGATGCTTGGGTACTAAGTTGTAATATCGGGATAGTACAGAGACTATCAATACGTTTTACCTTTTTTTCTTCAATCATTTTTTGCATGATATAGTGAGGTTCTTTGTGCAGCTTGGTTTATAAACCAAATGCAGGAAATTGTCTCTTCTTCGCTCAGGGATTGTTTGGTTCCTTGGAAAATCGTGTAAAACTATTTTCGGGTTAAAAAAGATGAAAATGAGACTTTTCCATGAAATTTGGGAAAAAAATATTGAGAAAACTACTTTTCTTGGGAATCTCTCTCTCTTACCACCACCCCAACCCCCCCCACCCTCCCCCCGGGCATCTCCCCGTAAACGACCTGATGTGTTGTTTAGCCATTTTCTTCTCTACTTCCTCGCTGTTCCTTTAATGCTACACCTTATGTGTTGTTTAGTCATTTTCTTCGCTACTTCCTTGTTGTTCCTTTAGGAGACAAAGCTGTGATGATAGCTAAGCAAGCTAAATTTGGAAATTAATATCAATTCTTTCAGATGGTTGGGTGGAAGATGAACATTGGATATGCAGATTCTGCTCGGCATGACAAGTTTGGATGGTCTGCTTGTGCGCAGGCAACAATTTTTGCAGCCATATTTTGAATCTTATATGCACATTGCCTTGTGTCGAGAGGAAACGTGACAGTACTCTGTTGGGAACCACATCTGAATAGAATCCGATTGATATCCTAGAATTCTACAGAATTGAAATTTTAGTTTTCCTAAGAGTGCGTTTGGTTCGGGTTATCTTGGCAGGATTACAAGCAATCCTGCCAGGATTACTGCGTTTGGTTCATCCGGTATGTAATCTGTTCGGTATTTCAGCATTACAAAAGGTGTAAGATTACACCGAAAATATTACCGAAGGGGGTGGTTTGTGTATCTTGGATTACTGAAGGCAGGTAATGTTGCATATTATGTAAAATGCCAATTTTACCCTCCAACACCCCCCAAACCCTATCAACAGCATTGTTTCCATCTTTCTCTCTCTCATGCATGCCCCTCTCTCTCTCTCACACGCCGCTCTCTCTCTCTCTCTCGCGCGAACACCTATCCTCTTCTACTGCTTCGTCCTCCCAGGTAATCTTCGCAATCTCCTTCCCTCCATTTGCCTTTTCCGCATGCGTATTTAATCACTTCTTCTCTCTCGCTAAAACCCATTGTTTTTTAACTGAAGTTAGATCCGATTTGGAGGTATTTTTTTTTCCTTTTTTCGTCGATTTAAGGAGTGTTTATGCCTCTTTTTCACATATTGATTACAGATCTGTTGCAAACTTCGTCAGATCTGAAGCCATGTCTTGTTTCATTTAGTTGCAATCTTTCTACATGACATGCTTAACAGGCACTTTGGTATTTTTGATTCTTATTATTCTAGTTTTGGATCTCGTTTTTTTTAATCTCCCTTCTCCTGGATCTGATTTGGAAATGTTAGGGAAAAAATTATATATTTTTTATGCCCTAATTAAACATGTGTTGGCCTAAAAATAAAAACCCTAGTTAAAAATAAAAACCCTAGAGGAAGAGTTAATGACACAGGCATCCACCCAAGATCCTGATGTCGATATGTTTTTTATAGAACAAAGTAGTGCTCGAGTAAACACTTCGAATGATGGCACATCGGCAAAATCAAAGTAAGCGAAAGTCACCACTTGGAGAGGATTCAATCAATGAACAATTCTGTTCAACCTTGCGTTCACTTGAAACTTCATTTAACGATGCCAATGAGCACTTAGGTCGGTTTGCTAATTGCTTTTAATTCATGGCAAATAATGAGACCAAAAAGGAGAAGTTGTTCGAAGAGATACTAAAGATCGAGGGACTTGAGGACAGGCAAATAATGGATGCCACTGAAATCCTAACGGGTGATTCTACAAATTACATACATTTTACTGCATGCCCGATCATTACAGAAAGCAATACATTTTCCATATCTTAGGTGGACGTGATTGAAGAAATTGTGTTATTAGAGTTGGACTAGTTGGGTTTAGACTTTTTTGGCTTGTCTTCTTTTAGTGCAAGAACTTTTAAACTTTTATAATATAAGTGTTTAAGCTTCCACTTTTGGATGGTATTATGATGTGTGGGAAGTTTCGACTCTATGAAATATTTATTCTATATGGTGCTTTGTTAATTTCTTAACTTGGTAATAGTACTGTTTGATATTAAACATGAAAAATATATATTTGATATTATGCTGTTAATGTGCCTTTATGTGATGTTTGGTTAATGATTTTGTTTATAAATGAGTTTCTAAATTGAAATTTATTTGTTATTGTATGATTTTTGATTATGTATTATGGTCTTTTTTCTATTTATTCTTTTATGGGTTGAAATTTATTTTTTGCAACGTAATTTTTTTTTCTTCATGTTTGGTCTTTTTTTTTATTACTTATTAATATAATTAATTTACTAGTGCAAATTATATTTACTTATATTTTAGTAAAAAAATAATATTCAAATGACTACAAGGGCAATTTTGGAAAAGACTATACTTTTCTGTTAGGATTAGTAAATTTTATAGACTGAACTAAACATAGTAATGCTATAAACACTGCAATCCAGCATTACATTACTACATTAAACCAAACGCGCTAATGCAGCATCAGTAGTAATCTCATTTAGAAATCCAAAATACCTGGATATGTCGAAATACCCTGTAATATTACATAACTCGAACCAAACGCGCCCTAAGAGTGTTCTGCTGAATTCAATTTGAAGCGCTTTTTGCTGTTTGCAATAAATTAAGAGTTGGATTAAATTACAACCAGTTATGTCCTTGAAAGGTAAAGAAATGTTTCAATTAAGAAACCAGTTCCCATCTATCGACCATTTTTCTTCTTCCTCGTCTTCCTCTTTTAGTAGTGTATATATGTGTGTATACATGTGTGTATGACTTTGTCTATTACTGTTGGCACATTTTGCATAAAAGGTTCAGTGTGTTTCTTTTTGAGTGGATAAGTCCACTTGTTTTTCACTTTTTCTCCATTGGGTTAACATCATGAATACAATAATAAAAAGTGCACTGTAGTTTAGGTAAGTTCTGTACGTTTTTACTTATTATTACTGGCTCTATTAATAAATGATTGCCTGCCCTCATCTCTTCTTTTGTGCTACTCTGCTGAGCTAGCGATGGCAAGGCAACCCTAGAAGGCCTATTGCCTTCAGTGTACTTGTGACACCCCAATAGTTCCATGTCGGATAATGTGGGAGAGTGTGAGGGGTTTATATGTGACGGGCACGGTAGAACTAATAACTGGACTTAAGTATTTTGGGCCGGTGGTTTGGACCCAACAAGTTATTAGTGCTAATGGGCTAGGTCGTTACAGTTCTATTATATATCACGGATGTGAGGCTGGCATGGTTGGCATTGGGCCCCATGTGGGCAACTGGGTTGCAGCTTTTGCTAGTTGGTATGGAAGGTGGTGCTAAAAGGTTCAGCTGAGACTCCATTTCTCATGGTCGAAGTAAATTGCTATAGAGATGTTGGTTTCCAGAGAAATGCCTGTTTCTTATCATTCTTGGAAGCATATAATGAGGCTTTTTGTTCAGCTAGCTTGGTTTACAGACCAGATGCAAACTACAATATCTCCTTTTTGCCTATCTTCTCCGGCTAAAGCTGTGTAATGATCTTTGGTTGGTAGACCAGGTCCCGGCAATAATTTCTTCCCTGTGGTGCGAATCTCTCTTACCCCCCTTCCTCTACCCGCTTTTTTAAACCTCTACTTCTTTGTTTCTCTGATGCCTTACTCAATAACAGTTTGCCCTGAATTTGCCCTAAAATGAGTTACTTTTGATGTTGAAAGGCTGTGATGATAGCCAGGCAGGCTAAATGTTGAAAGTAATCTCGATTGATTGGGTTGAAGATGAAACAGAGTATTGAACCTGCACGGCGTGGCAAATTTGGATGGTTCACTTGTCTGCGGGCAACCGTTTTTTGCAGCTGTCAGGTTGCACATTGCCTTCTGGCATTTCTGAGCCTTATAATTGCAATTCACATCAAATACTCTGTTTGGAATCAAGTCTGAATGAGGTTTAGTTGACTCAATAAGTTTTCAAGTTGAGTTCAATTAGAAGTGAATTATTTGTTGGAATATATTTTAGTCGATTTGAATTCTGTTCATCAATATCTTGCGGAGGAATAATTTCAATGAGTTATTTTTCATTATCTACCCTTACCCTTTCTCTAGAAACAAAAGCTGTTATGATTATTTTACTGACGGGCTTTTTTGTGTTATTGAGTTATTGGTGCTGTAGTTTAATGATTTCTTACCCAATCTAACCTGAAATCATGGGATTATGTTGTAGTATGAGAATAATTCTTGCAAATCCTCCCAGTTTAGTTGCACTCACTCAATAGTAGATTGTGGATTCTGAATGGGGTGATGGAGACTTTGATTGATCAAGCTCCTGTTGCTCGCTTTACTGACCCAGCCTGTCGCAACTGTACTGCATATCGTGGTGCATCTTTCTCGTTTATTGCTTTTGGTGTTCTCCTTTTTTTTAAGTTTCTGATTGCTGTTAACAATTGTTGAAATAATATGAGGTGCAGCTTCTTTTTTTTTCTTTTTTTTTCTTTTCCTAGTTTTGAGTGGTAGTGGTAAAAGGTGGAAGAATATGTAGATCTGATGTTACTTCTAAGCTTCTTGTTGGGATGTTTTTGAGATGTTAATTGTCTAAAACATTGGCATGCCAAATGGACAATATCAGATCAAGGGTATGTTTAGTAATATTGGATGATAGATGGCAAAAGAAAACGTACATTTAGTCACTATTGTACAATGTGGCAATGTTTGAGTGGCTTATGATTGCTCTAACAAGGTATGAATAGTGTTGTATAGAGTTTCTTACCAAATTGGTTTTTGTGTGTTATTAGCTAGAGAAAATGTAGACTTTTTCCGAGCATTATTAGTTAGAGAAAGTTTCTGTTTTACGACTTTATCATAGAGGAGCCATCATATGCCAAACAAAATAGCGCCACATTGTATGGAACTTGTGTGTAGAGCTACTATGCTATCGGAAGCATAAGAGAGTTGGTGCTTCCAACATTTTAGCCCTTGGATCAAGGATTGTACGGTTAGGATGATAGTGGTCCCCTTTAGGGTTGAGTGGTCCCCACTGGGTAATAATATTAATCCAATACTTAAAAATGATCAAAGGGGTTGATCCAAGGGCTCAAAAATCGGAAGCACCAACCCCTTCATGTTTCCGATAGCATAGTAGCTCTACTCTGGAACTTGTTGCTCTTTCTTTTTTAAGCATTTTATTGTTTTGAAATTTCTTTAGTACATACAATATGACTGTCATTTAGACACACCAATATTTGACTTACTTGTTGTGGCTGGTCTTTTAGAAACTGAAGTTGGTTGTTTTAGGAACTGTGGTGTTTGTCTATTGATACCTAAGTCGATGAATACATGTCAACCATAATTTTGCTTTATCTAAATGTTGATTCTGTTATTTTGAAGCTCATATTTTTTGTCAAAATAGTGTATAACTAGGTGTATAGTAGGCTTCGTCATCGCATTAATATAGTAGGATGTAGTGTTTCAATTAGGAGAGATGCAAAAGTGACATCATTAATAAATCTGAATTTAGAGTTATTCTCAGCTGGAACTTGTTAGTGGGTTTAATTGGCCATGGGCACAACTTATCCCACCTAACTACCCTTAATTGGGATTTTGTCCTCACTTGAGCCAGCTAGTATATCTCCAACATAGATTTATTTTCCTCTCTATTCTTCCTCCTCACCATCCTTTCCTTTTCTCCTCTCCTTCACAGGAAAATCCTAAATTAATTTGGCTTACTAACATCTTCACTTCTCCATTCCCGAACTACACCTTGGAGGCTCAAATTTCTGCAGGATTCCAGCAGCGACCTTGAGATATTCGGCTCGTGTGCGACGTAGGAGTGTCCAAATTCCATGAAACTTGATTTGTTGGATTGTGGACTCGTAGAGGAAGGTGAGGGATCCTTCCAATCACCATTTGGACAGGTATGTACGCTGCAGTTGCTGTTTTACTAGACCTTTTGTGTTCTTGAGCTGAATTTGAGTTTTCTTTAGTTTTATGTATCCAAATCTCTATGGAGCTGGATTTTTGTAGTGAGAATTGGTTTTCCCTCACCCCTTGCTGATTTGGAAGTTATTTCCCACCTGGATTTGAGATTTCAAAGGCGAGTTTTAGCTCATATTTAGAAATTTAAGCTTAGGTGCTGAAATTTGTGGATTTTGTTGAGTTTTTTGGATTTTTGGATGTGTTGAATCCAGATCTTGGTTGAGTGTTATTCTCTTAAGTTAGAGGTGTTAGTTCCCTCGCATTGGAAAGGTTTGAACCTGATCTTAAGAAAGTTTAAAGTTCGGTAACATCAACCCACCTCAAATGCTAGTCCAATAACGGCCAGAGGTCGATAGGAAAGACCTCGCACAATATCAGTCTCAACAGAAAACAATCCAGCTGAAAACAGGATTCCCAGCTGAAAACAGGATTCGGATCCACCTTGTTCAGGTTCTAGGCGCCCAGAACTGTAGCCTGGCAGCACATCCAGCACGAGTTCAACTTGCGATAAAATTCAATTCCATAGTCCGAATGCAGTGAAAATATACCCAACTCACCAGGAGAGGTTCAAGAATAATCCCACCAATTTTCAGCCAAAAAGGAGTTCGATTCGATCTCCAAAAAGCTACTGGCGCCCAGCACAACGGTCCAAAACAGCAGGCTGGCAGCTTCGACCTACAGGTGATCAACTTGCAATTCAGCTAGATTCCTGCATCCAAAATCGATGAAATTTCACCCAACTCGCCTTAACAGGGAAAGGAATGATTCCCCAGCTCCCTCACCAAAATTGAGTTCAATTCAAAAACCAAAAGTGGGTTCGAATCCAGCTATAGTTTCTACATCCAGAAATTTCAGCAAGTAAGCTTTTACTTGATCCAGCTCAAACCTAAAGTTTAAAACTTTAAACTTTCTTAAGATCAGGTTCAAACCTTTCTAATGCGAGGGAACTAACACCTCCAACTTAAGAGAATAACACTCAACCAAGATCTGGATTCAACACATCCAAAAATCCAAAAAACTCAACAAAATCCACAAATTTCAGCACTTAAACTTAAATTTCTAAATCTGAGCTAAAACTCACCTTTGAAATCTCAAATCCAGGTGGGAAATAACTTCCAAATCAGCAAGGGGTGAGGGAACATCAATCCTCACTACAAAAATCCAGCTCCATAGAGATTTGGATCCATAAAACCAAAGAAAATCCAAATTCAGCTCAAGAACACAAAGGGTCTAGTAAAACAGCAACTGCAGCGTACATACCTGTCCAAATCGTGATTGGAAGGATCCCTCACCTTCCTCTACGAGTCCACAATCCAACAAACCAAGTTTCATGGAATTTGGACACTCCTACGTCGCACACGAGCCGAATCTCTCAAGGTCGCTGCTGGAATCCTGCAGAAATCCGAGCCTCCAAGGTGTAGTTCGGAATGGAGAAGTGAAGGTGTTAGTAAGCCAAATTAATTTAGGGTTTTCCTGTGAAGGAGAGGAGAAAAGGAAAGGATGGTGAGGAGGAAGAATAGAGAGGAGAAGAAACCTATGTTGGAGGATACTAGCTGGCTCAAGTGAGGACAAAATCCCAATTAAGGGTAGTTGGGTGGGATAAGTTGTGCCCATGGCCAATTAAACCCACTAACAAGTTCCAGCTGAGAATAACTCTAAATTCAGATTTATTAATGATGTCACTTTTGCATCTCTCCTAATTGAAACACTACACCTCAGATACCAACCACTAAGCCCTTTGCCACTTTGTTTTATGTGTTTTGCATTTGATGCATGGAAATTTAAAAGGACTTATCCTAATAAGAAATGAGAGCTTATCCTAATAAGAAAGGAGATGCTAGTTGGTTGCCCTGTTCTCTTGTTTTTGGCTACTCTCCTGTTTAGAGCAAGAATTTTATGAGAATCTCCTTACAGAAGATCGTATAAGAAATGGCACAATAATCCCCATAATCGAGTGATCTGCACTCCTTTTTTATTTTTTCATTAAAAGTGGGTTGGATGGTTGTATGGAAACATGAGTTACAATTGAGGGCATCTAAGGAGCATAAGTTTACATGGAAAGCTCTTCTTAGATGATCATTTAAGGAGAAGTTAAATTCCTTCCAACTAATGCTTTCAATCCAACCATCTAACCAACTTTTGAGAAATATTAAGTTTTAAGAGAGTAAAAGGGTACAATTCACTGCTGGTGGGGATTCTAGGATATGGAGATTCCGTCTTTCTGGGAAGCTTCCTCATGTGATCATCTCACTAGAGTGCCTCATACGATAGGTGGGTTTGATGTTTCATTTGAGCTTGTAGTTGTAATGCCTATGGTGTTGCAAGGGTTCGTCAAATTTTGACATGTAAGATACACCAAGTTAGGTCAAAGATATTTTGATAATTTTTAAAGAATATATAGCAAAAGAAAAATATTGTTGATGAGTTTTGTATATGTGGTAATATTTGATTGGTTTGTGATGGCTTCCATATGGTATAATTAAGTATAATTAAGGTTTTTCTCATCAAATAGTACCTTGTTGGTACTAATAAGAGTCTCGACTATACTGCTTGTATCATGAAGGTGGCTTCACATGCCTATCAAATTTTGCAAACATGATAGATAATTCTTTAATAATATTTTTCTTTTGTCATCTGTTTTCGTGAAATTATTAAGGTTTCTTTCATATGGCTTTGTCAATCAAAATGAAAATAGTTGAGTGCACTACAAAGACGCCCTAGTCATATAAGAAGATACTATGGGCTTTCTCTTGTTTAGCCTATCTAGAGCTTCTGCATTCTGCTGTTTGATCGGTTGTGAGATTGACATATGGATCACACTCTTAGTCAGCCTAAACTGCCTGCTCTTTATGTAAATCCTTTTTTTCTTGGATTCCTGGTCAGGCCATAGTTAAAATGACTATTGTATTCTTTCTGGTCTTGTAGTTAAATCCACTAGTTAAGTGATCGGGATTTGAATAGATCGAATGAGCATTAGGATTTGTGGTCATTTATCGTCCAATCCATACTGCATACGTATATTTTGGGTGTGATCTGGATCTATTGGTGGATTTATGAGGTCCATTTACACCTTTCTGAATCTGATGAACACCTAATAGAAGAAGAGGCATCGCCAATTGGTAATTCTCTTCTGCTGTGCTTTTATTGTCCAGTAGTGTCATGGTAATCCTAGTTAGTCTTAGTATATAGTTGGCGACGGGGTTGAAGTCATGATAAGGTAGTTAGCAGTGGTAAAAGAAGAAAGAGGTGGATGCAACTTGTTATCGAGTATGAATAATGATTAAATCAAGTTGTTCACTAATAGCTCAAGCGTAGTTTGATGGTGGACCGAGTAATATTAAGTTGAATTTGAATGGCCGAGCCTGAGCATAAAAATGAGCTCGAGATTAATTATAGCTTTTCTCCGTTCGGCTCCACTCGACAAGCAGTAGATTACTCTGTTGGTCACTGCATTGTCTTGAAATTTCACTTAGGTCCTCGAATTTCAATTCGTTGCAATTGAGCATTGGACTATGTTTCTGCTTCTGCCAGATAGCTCTGTTATACTTTGATTAAATTTAATTACCAGAGGATGGCAGCCATGACATGCAAGCTGAAATATGAGCCAATTAAGAATTTTATCTGTATAAGCTTTTCTTGGTTCTATCTTATTCATTTTTTATTAGCATTGAGAATTGCATTTATTATGACTTGAGTATTCTTGGTTGTATGAAAGTAAAGAAGTTAGGGCCTTTAGACAGTAGTGTAGTTACATGTATAAGCTTTTATGTTCTTTTAGGATATTATTGAGCTTAATAAAGCTGAACGTAAGCGAGCTCAGCTCAGCTCAAGCTTAGGTTATTTGTAAAAAAGGAAGCTGATAGAGGAACTACTGGTCTCTTTGAGCAAAGTTTGTTGGCCGAATACAAGCCGTTTGCAGATGACGAGCTCAAGTTGCCATTAGTGAGTAGGTGGTGGCAAATTGAAACAACAGGTGATGTAATGTTTCATCTGAGCCTTCGCTTATAATGTTTGCATTACATCAAATATTGTTGTATTATGTTGACAAGGCTAGGTGAAGGGTATCTTAGTAGCATTGGAAAGAATAGATGATTAAAAAAAAAGTATTATTGATGAGTTTTGTACGATGTGGTAATGTTTGATTGGCCTGTGCTAAATTTGAAGTGGTGTAAGTGGCAACGTGAAGGTTTGGTTGGTGGGCAAGATTCGATTGTTACTTGTAAGACAGTTTCTTCATTTTATTACTTATCTCGAGAATCTTCACATGCCAATCAAATATTATCATATGGCGTAAAGCTCATTAGGAATATCTTTCATTTTGCTTTCCATTCTTCTGAGAGTTATTAAAATACTTTTGATTGGACATTATCAATTTTTGACTGGCCTGTGATGGCTTCTGAGTGGTATGTGCTGAAAATTATCTCCGACTCGACTCATCTAGAGCTTATAAAACAACTTTTTGAGTTGGGGTGAAACTTATGCTGTTCTGTTGTTCCGCAACCAACCATGTAGCAGCCCTTCTTAGGTCTAGTTTGGTAATGTGGTGGCTAAAAGCTCTATTTTTATACTATGGAATGCTAAAAAATTACAATCTTTTCTCTAATGCTTTAAAATCGTGATTGCAACTGCCACCGGACGTGCGTATAGCCACATTACTAAATTAGTCCTTAGTGGGTAGGTGATGGCGCACACAAGATAGAAGTTTAGGTAGATATGATGTTTTATTGAGCCTAAAGTTATACTGCCTCTGTGGAAGCTATTGTTAATAAAATATTAGCGATCATATTGGCAAGGTTATGTCAAGTGTATTTTTCAGTGGCTAAAAGAATAGTATGATTTGTGAATTTTATACTATGTGGTAATATTTGATTAGTATATCAATGCTATCATATGAATCAGCTACACAGTATAGGTTTTCTCTACACAAGATTCGAAGAGCAAGAGAGCGCCTCATTTAATCATTAAAGTATGTGGGAGTCTTAATGTGCCAATCAAATGTTGTCATATGGTATAAAATCCATTCGTGAAATCTATTACTTTGCCATCTGTTCTTCTTGAAGTTGCTGGATTACTCTTTGTACGGCTTTAATTTGACATTGTGATGACCTAACGGCTTTAATTAGAGTTGCAGCCAAACTGCTGTTTGAATGGTTGTAAAACAGAATGTGTTTTCTCTTAACTCAGGCGCTTTGAATTCCAGCTTTCTTGCTTACAGGCTTTTCCCTTGAAGAAAAGGAAAATCCAGCTTCCTTGTCAGGTCAGATCTTGTTGAATATAAAAAGTAAGATATCGTTCTTTGGTAATTTAAGTTTTTTGAGAGCAATGGTTGTTTCACATTCTCGAAGCGGGAGGTTCTGAGTTCGTGTCCTACTAGGCTCGTAGCAGTTATTTAATTTCATCCCTTTATAATTTAAGTCCATGTTTTGGAATTACCTTGAGTTCAGACCTGAGGGCGGTGTTGAATATAAATAGTAAGAACATCGTTATCTGATAATTTGAGTTTTCGAAGAATAATGGTTGTTTTACCATCTTAAAAAGATCTCTATATATTCTGTGCTGTGGTGAAATTGAATGTATTATTAACCCGTGTGCGATTTTGTGTGTGCAGAAGGGTTTTTCACCAAGTGAGACTCAGACGTCGCAAGAGAAAGACTCCATAGTTGCAAAATCAGTTTAGGGTTTAGGGTTTAGGGTTTTCGCTCCTTCCTCTTGTATGCCTCACTTTGTTCAGGGATAATTATGGGTTTACATCTTTTTTTTTCCTTTTTTCTGTTGTTAGAAGTGGAATCTGAGGTTGAAAACATGTTGTAATGCCTGTGTGATTGTGTATGGTTCCTGCTGCAAATTTTTTTTAGTGTTGTGCTTATATATAACACTTGTGGAGCTGAAATACTTCAAAAGTTTGCTTCTAAATTCAATTGTTGTTGTCATCTTAAGTTGTGTTTGAAGAACCTGGTGTGTTGCTACATTTGCACATTGTGCTTCAATCTTTTAAAAATTTGATTTTATTATCTAATTTTTTAATTTGTTTGATTTGAGTCAGGTAATTGCACTTTGGTTCTAAATTAAATTGTTTTTTTTTTTTTTTTTTTTTGAGAGAAAGGTAGCACGCTACCTGCTTCGTCTATTTCCTTTAGAAATAAACTTAGCTGAAAATGTGAATCAACTAGGATTCGAACTCGGTACCTCGGATATCAACCACAAAGTCCTTTGCCACTTGCTTCTAAATTCAATTGTTTTTTTTTTTTGAGAGAGAAAGGATAACCGTCGAGTCTTTAACACCAACTAGGTGGAAATGATAACCGTACGGGCGCATGCCCCAGACCCGCCGAACGGATAGAGTCTCTTCTACCCGCCCTAGGCGTCACAACACAAACATCAATACAAATACATGAAAGGGGAACCCTAAAGAAGGCCTCCCCTTATTTTCGGGAGGTTGTGGGACCACATATATTTTTGATAGCACCATTGGTTCCTAACATTTTCATAATTTTTATTTTGGTTCCTAATATTTTGCCTTTTTTTTTTTGCCCTAAACAAGACCTCTTCTTATTTTTGGGGTTGTGGGACCCACATACAATTTTTTTAAAATTAATTATACATTGGTCCGCAATCTTTTCATTATTTTTATTTTGGTCCCTAATATTTTTTTGGCAACTAAAATTTCAAATCTCTTAATTTCACTGGGCCTCCTCTTATTTTTGGGATTGTGGGGCCTATGTACAATTTTTTTTAAAAAATTAATTAGTCTTTTTAATTTCTTTAGCAATAATTTTTTTCAATCTTAAAATTTTAATAAGTATGTATATTTTAATTTGGCAAAATACTACTTACCCGCCGCGAAGCGCGGGCCCCTAACTAGTATCCACAATGTTCCAACTAGGAACGGAGTACAAGAGTTGCACAAGGAAAGCATCAACATAAAGAAGTTCTACTTCTATTACATCACATTGCACATTTATACATGCCTAAATTTTTTTTCTTTCATTTTCATTCCATACACCATGTTCCAAAACTATGAAATATACAAGTTACATACATGTAATAAAAATCCCCTATACTATCAAAGTCCAAGACTAGGGGTACAACTCTATGTATCACCAAAACGGAAGGGTCACTATCTAAAGAGCCAAACCCTTGCCTCGCTCCGCCGCCTCACTCGCGGAAGGACCTGAAAAACGTGGGGTGAGAACTACAAACATAGTTCCCAGTGGGTAAGGCCACCCAAGAGAGAAGCTCGACCCACCAGGTCCAAAGAAACACCATATGCATAAGTTAGATCACAAATAACTATGCAACAATTATTTACATGCTTGTAAATAAACATAAATGATGCAACCAAATAAAATGTCCATTTTCATTTTCTCCTAGGTTCATCCTATATTTCACATTGACCAAGTTCAACTACTTGTCATTTACTTATGGTTTCGGAATCGCCGTCTCACCATATTTGTTCCAACATCCTAGGAGTGAAATTGTCACCTCCGAGTTCGGGTAGCGAAATCGTCGCATACCCGGGATAGCAAAATCGTCGCATACCCCATCTCAACACCGCCATCACATGGCACAGGTAGCGAACTCATCGCATACCCGGGATAGCAACCTCGTTGCACATCTCATTTCAACACCGCCAACTCATGGCACGGGTAGCGAACTCATCGCATACCAGGGATAGCAATCTCGTCGCACATCCCATCTCAACACCGCCATCACATGGCACGGGTAGCGAACTTGTCGCATACCCGGGATAGCAAACTCGTCGCACATCCCATTCCAACACCGCCAACTCATGGCATGGGTAGCGAAATCGTCGCATACCCGGGATAGCAAAATCGTCGCACATCCCATCTCAACATTTTACACTTGTCAGCCTAAGTCTCATGACCCTAGGTTCAAGTCACTAAGTCTCACATATGTTCAATGACATTAGGTTTACTTTCTCATTCTCAACTTAGGTTCCATAACGCTAGGTTCCAATTTCATGTCCAACCTATGTTCAATAACACTAGGTTCCAATCATACATGTTCCAACCTATGTTCAATAACACTAGGTTCTCATCATACATGTTCCAACCTATGTTCAATAACACTAAGTTTCAATCATACATGTTCCAACTTATGTTCAATAACACTAGGTTCCAATCATACATGCAACCATACAACAAATATAGATAATATAAATATACTTGAATTCTATAATATGTAATAGGAGCTCATGGCTCTACCTATCATGATTTTCATCTTTGCCAATATGCAAATCTTAGGGTTCACCATACATACCATTTTATCTTTAAATGGATATTTACCCTAGACATGGAAGTGACCTAATTACTTCGGTAAACACAAACCCACCTTAAGAGCTTCCAAGTTCTTGAATCCTTGAGCTCCTAGGTCTCCAAGCCTTGAGTTCTTGCTTCAACCCAAGCTTCTACAAGAAAATGGTTCGTTACTCATTACGAACCCTTAAATCAACTCAATACTTGAAATCAAATGTTCTAACATGATTTCCTATGCCTCAATTGTAATTCCCGAATGTCCAAATATTTTTAGAATCTCCCATGGCAAAAGCTCCAAATCTACCTAGGGTTTGCATGCATGCAAGTCAAACCCTAGATTTCATGGCCAATCTTCCACCTTTTGTGGTTAATATTACCTAGGATTTCCAAAAACCTCATTTTAAAGGATTAAATTCAAGGTTTAAACCCTAAATCACAAGAACTCACCTCAAAGCCCTAGCTCCCAAGCTTCTTCTTGCACCAAGAAGCTTCTTTGCACCTTGGAAGTCCTTTTCCAAGCTCCAATCCACCACTTCTCCAAGCTTTGGAGAGATCTCTAGAGAGAGAGAAAGTGAGGGAGAGGGAGAGGGAGGGGGAATGAGAGAAAAGTGAAGAATGAATGAGGGGAGAGGTCTCAGCCCTCAATACATAGCCCTCCACTGTGGAATTACCAAAATACCCCTCACTGGGCATTCTGCCTCAGCCGGGTCCGGACCTTGCAAGTGGGATCCGGACCCCGCACAGGTGACAGTCCACCGCGCAGGCCGGGTCCGGACCTTGGCATCAGGGTCCGGAACCCGTACGCACCCCAACTCGGAAATCAGCTCGGGTCCGGACCGTGACATCCGGGTCCGAACCGTGGCTGCCCGCGGACTTCATTGTCCGGACCCCAGCTTCCAGGGTCCGGACCCCGTGAGCAGTTTTGCTCCAGTTGGTCATTTTTTTTAAAATTTTTCAATTTTCGGGTTTCCACTCGCACCCACAATGTTCCGAAACCTTCGGAACCCAATTCCACACCAGCCATTATCGGCTTCCATCGAATTTTATCAAACTTAGTAAAGTTCGATACAACGCACCGAAATTCAAAGTGCTACAAATAGCATCATATTTATCTAAATATTAAAAATTTTAATTTTAAAAAAATTAATTCATCTTTACCTTATTAGAAAATATCTATCATATTCTAATTCAAATTTCGATGAATGCTGTCAACTATAATTATACAGTTCTACTATTTTTTAAGTATGTGTTTTAAACTAAAAGTACCGAAATTATAATTCACATTTAATTTAAAATTTAAAATTTAAAATTTAATTTTGATTCACTTTATTTAAAAGTTTTTAATTGTTAATTCAAATTTGATATCCCAAAAAAGTTTAATCCATGACTTAAACTTAAAAACTTAATTTAAAATAAAAATTTTATAAATTCAAATTTAAATTGTATAATTAAATTTCAACTTTAAATTTAAAATAGTTACGTTATTTGTTTTTATAAGGAAAAAGAGGAATCAAAATTTTCTTTTCCGGCCAACAAGTGGGTCTGTCAATAGACCCAAATTCAAAATACGTATCATATTTCTTAATTAATTTAAATTTAAATATAAATTTTATATAAAATAAAATTTAAATCTGTTTTTAAATTTAAATAGTTATTGGTGGCATGAGTCTATTAACTTATTTTCTAAATTTGATTAGTTTTGATTAGTTTTTAGTTTGTTAACTATAATTATTTATTTATTTTATAATATGTATGAAATATTTTTTATTCTATTTAGGATTCCGTCCGTCAATTCCAACCCTCTTTTATATATATATATAATATAGATATAGATAAGTTTGTACAAAAAAATTCTGGGGCCTGAGGCAAATTACTTTTTTATGGGTTCTCTATACAATTTGTTTAAAACACCGGAGCGTATCTTAGCCGTCCAATGCGCATGCGCACTATTAAGGGACGAGATATGTTTTTGGCGATACCAACGAGAAAAAAGCCGCGGCCGATTCTGACACAGGTTTGCCCTTATCTAAATTTATATACTTATTATTATTATTATTATTATTTTATTTTTCTCCACGTTTTCTTTGCCTTTTCATGGCTATTTTCTCCTTCGATCGTAGGAGAGGAAGGGGATGGCGACGCACAGGGACGCGTGCGTGCGATCGCAACCCCTTCTTCGAATCGCTTCTTCCCCTCTCCCTAAGCTGCTTCTGCCTCTGCTTCTGCTTCCTAGAAAAGCACTTACATTTTGGACGAGAGGCGATGATGGTCGGAAAAACCCTAATCTCTTCTTCCTAGATCTCCCGGTTTAGCAATGGCGAGATCCGCATGGCCACGAGAGGCATGTGGGCTGAGCCTCCGATTCTCGGAATTGGGGGTGTACGAGAGGTATGTGGCTTCTTTGGTGTTCTTTGAGTAGTAAAATGAGGATCTTGTACACGATCGGTTCGCCATGCTCTTGCTTATTATCTGTGATGATCAGGATCATATGTGGCCTAAAAGATCTCGGTATCGAGAGGAATGTGGGATTGTTAATGTTCTTTTGGTGGTAGAACGAGCATCTTTTACATTTCCCAAAATCGGCTTCTTGATTCTTGAATACGATCGGATTACCATCGTCTTGCATATTATCTGTGGCCGAGACAGTGGGATTCTTCATTTAGCTGGTTTGTGTGGGTTAGGGATTAAGGAATTTTCTCAGCTAAATGAAAGTTGGCTCATTTGGTTTGGTTGAATCCGATTCTTTGTGTTCGGGTTCGGGTAGAATGTCGGGTATTCGTATTCATTGACATCCCTATGGGTATCACATTGTTATTTTGCACATTGTTATTTTGCTCTGTGTCTTTCGTCATCGAGAATCAATGGCTCTGCCCAATACTTAGCATGTGAAGGCATGTTTGTCGGCAAACAAAACGGGCCCTAAAAAAGGAAGAGGATGATATAATTTGTAGCCTTATTATCCTGCGTTCCTCTGCCATCTTCTCACCAATTAATGGCAACTAGATGGTCTGTTGTTCTGCAGCAGGCAACTGGGTCGGCCATTGTTTGGTGGGGTGGCGGTAAAAGGCGGAAGATCCAGTTGTTGTACGGAATCATTTGAGGCACTGTTTTTTGGCTTGTGCCAAGTCTCTTTACTGCATGCAAACTTACTTTTGATATATTCTCTAAATCATCAAAATTGTTCTCTTTTAATGAATTGTTAGCAATTAGTTATGAAGTATTCTACTTATTCAGAATTTCTGTTTCTCTTTGAAAAAGTCTCTTCTTCAGAGTTCTCATAATTTATACATGAGTTTCTCTTGATAATTTTGTTCTTCTTTCGCTTTTATTGCATATTCCTAAATTATATTTATTTACAATCATGCCCCTGAATGGCATGTTTGCATAAGCCACTCCATGCATCAAATGGGATAGAAGACTGGTTATTTGGAAAAATTATTTATTCTAAAATGAGGTAATGAGGATTGATGACCGTCATCTCTCCTATTCTGCTACTCCTGTTTGTAAATGGCAGAGTTGACCATGGAGGTCTGCTCTTTTTAAAGTAGCAGTTACTTGTCACGATTGTGAGACTGACATGTGGGCTTGGCGAGGCAATAGGATGCAGCCATTGCTTGGTGGTGTTGGTGGTGGTGGAGATCGAAGGGGAAGGTGAACAGAATAATTTACCTGAGCCTCTTTTCTTGTTTGCAGTAAATGGCCATTGAGATCGACCTTGCGAGGTTTTTTTTTTTTTTTTCTCTCTTTTGTCATTCATTCATTCTCTGAATAGTATGGTGATACTCCTGTGCAGCTCTGTTGTAGCTCAGTCGTAGGTTGTAGCCAATAAATTATCCTTGCTTATTTTCTTTAAGGTATGGTTGCTGGAAATTGGCTACTTTTACCTTTGTCTTCTTCTTCTATTATTTGAAAGTGGAAATGGAGATGCTGATGCATACAGATGTAATCGAGTGGATCCATCCTAATGTGAACCTTGCTTGCTAATTCCTTCAGAAGGGGAAAAGGGATGGTGGCACAGTTGGAGTGTCCAATTGGAACCCACACTTCTTCTTCTTCTTCTTCTTCTTCTTAGGCAGCAATGGATGGGACCTCCCCTAATTTGTAAGAGGTGATTCTAATATAATTTTTGTCTGTTGGCTCTATTCCCCATGTTTATGTTTAGCAATGGCAAGGCACCCTTGGAGGGCCCGCTCTCTTCAGTCTGACGTATATATATCGTGGCTGTGAGGCTCAATGTGGGCACCCTTTAGGTAACTGGGCTGCTTCTGCTGCTAAACTGGTGGCCTTGAAGATTGGAAAGTGAAAGAGGAAGGGTTCTGCTGAGTCTTCGAGTCTTTTAGTCAAGAGTTTATGCCTTACGGCCATGGGATGGCCTTGAGAGATATGTGGCTTCTTTTTATCGTTCGCTTAATCCCTTGTGATTACAGAATTTGGTTGGATCAGATCGCCATCTTCTTGCTTGTCTTATTTGGATGTAACTGTGAGTCTACTTCTCATATTGGCAATACTTACTTCTTGTTCATGATTCTCTCTCCTTTTCATTATTCTTCTTCTTCCACCACTTCTTAATTTTGATTCGGCTGGTTTTATCTGTAGATGATGAGATAAACAGGTTTACCTAAGAATTTCTCCTTGTTCTTTACAAGTGTTTCCTTTTGCTGATTCTTCTCTTCATCACTAACCCCTATTTTTATCTGGAAGAGTCTGCACTCTATGCACCATGTCGGCCATGCGATGTTTGGTGATCTATGGCCCTGAACTTAGAAAAATGAAGAAGGCACCCCAACGTCGCAAAAGCAAACGCAAGAAACGATTGGGTTTTTTATGCAAAAATGCTACAAGGTTATTGCCTTTCTGTTACTTGGAGCAATGCTCTCTCTCTCTCTCTTTTTCTCTCTCGCGCTCTCTCTCTCTCTTTCTATATATATATAAACAGTGCTCGCTCTCTCTCTCTCTCTCTCTCTTTTTCTCTCTCGCGCTCTCTCTCTCTTTCTATATATATATAAACAGTGCTCTCTCTCTCTCTCTATATATATATATATATAGTCCGGCTGGGATACTTCTAATAGCACCAAGCACTTGGTGCTATTAAGTTTTCCACAATTAGATCTACCATTAGATCAATTCCACCCCTTAGATCATGCTATTCTATCAATCACCCAGTAAACCCTAGGGGGACCACCACTAAACCCTAGGGAACCACTATCATCCCAACCCTACAACTTTTCATCCAAGGGTTATAAACTTAGTAGTAAAAGGGGCCAAATACTATTAGAAGTATTCTAGCCCAACTCTCTATATATATATATTGGCAAAAATGTATAGAACTTACCTCAATTATAATCCTAGATATATGGCGAAGGCAGTCGAAGGTTGCAAAAGTGAAAAACAGTTGGGTTTTTTATGCGAAAATGCCACAGGACTATTGCCTTTGGGGTACTAGCAGCATTGCTCTTTCTCTACATATCCTTGTGGGAAAAATATATAGAGCTTACTTGAACTATAATCCATGGCATTTCTCTATTCTTTTAGGGGAATCAAATTGTCTCGCCAATAACCCAGCATTTGAGTATCGAATCTCATTGCTTTAAAGTTTATACCTGAATGAAGCTCACTCTAATAAGAGAAATGGCGTTAATGATTGCTAACCTTCATTTTCTTCTCTCTCTGCTACTCTTGTACTTGCTAATGGGAAGGCAGCTCCAGATGGTCTGTGCTTCTGCGGCAGGCAACTAGTCTGTAACCATTATCAGGTGCGTAGTGGTGGTAAGAGATGCAAGATTGAGGGGCACAAATTATATGGGGAGCCTCCCCACAATTACAGAGCCTAATCTGGTGAATGTAAAGTTTCATTCGAGCATCATATGTGAATGTTGGGGATTACTTTAGCCTCCACTGTGAATGCTTAGCTCCTGTTTGGTGGCTCTGCTCTGGCCGAAGATTCGGCTTATGCCTGTTCAATTATCTAGAATTTTATGGTGTACCACTTTCACATCATATTTTTCAGTATCTGTTCTTTGCGTTCGCCCATCTTATTCACTTTGCCTGCGAATTTTCTCCAGAGGAAGAAATCTTATGGTAAAAATTGGTTGAGACCTTCCCTTCAACTATAGGCCATTTTGAAATGAGTCCCTCATCTTTCTTCACTTTTGCTTGGTTTGATTTGAGTTATTGCCTCTGCTGATTTGAGGGATTTATTAAAGTTAATCTGTCCGTTATTAATGTTGCCTAACATTCTGCTAACTTTTGCACAGGGCAACCTTTGGAAGGCTTGCTGCTTTGCAGGCAACTTCTTTGCCTTTTGATTAAAGTTGCAGCAGATCTAGGGACTAATAGGTAAGAAGTCCTTTTCTACGGTTGTCCATCTGATGCAGGGGAAAGTTGTGTGATGTGAAGTTATCTAAGAAGAGAGGCAATGATGGTTGGTAGCCCTTCTAATCTACTGCTCTCCCATTTAGCAATGTTGTGGCAACCCTGGAAAGACTGTCGTCTCCAATGTAACACACGTGGGTCCTGCATGGCAACGGTGCTGCATGTTCTGAAACTGACATGTAGTTCGGAAACTGACATGTGGTTCCTACATGGCAACAATGCTGCATCCATTGCTAGGTGGTTGTGCTGAGTATCAGTTGGAGGTATGGGTTTAATTGAGCCTTCACTTCTTGAAATTCATAATATATGGCCATGGAGATCTTGGTCTTGAGAGGTATGTGGCTTTCTTTTATCATTCTGTGAATAGAACAAGGCTCTTGCGTAAAATCGGCATTATCGATCACCATCTTCTTGCTTATCTTTGTGGCTGAAACTGCAAGATCTTCTTTGGATGGTATAGGCAATATTTTCTCCTGAATGGTGGGGAACCAACGCCCCCCACCCCCCCTCCCCTTTTCTCTTGCTAACTTCGTGATTTTCATTGGCTGTTTTATACAGGTGGCGAGGTAAGATTGTTCCCCTAATTATTTTATTTTTGTTCTTCACCCCTCTTCCCTCTTTGGGGTAAAATATATAAACCTTGCCTAAACTTGGAAATTTTTCTTTAGTGGGGAGTCGAAGTTTCTACCTTGTGCCTCTTGAGTAGACAATTATGCATGGTGAACATGATATTCATGCATTCTACCGGGAACATAATTTCTCTTCCTTGCTGTTTTCACTATTGAACTATGTCCCAGCTGTAAATTTTCCTTTGACCGGATGCTTTGCGGATTTCTACTAGCCTAGTATCTGTTGGTTGGAGTGAAAATCAAACTGAACACAACCTGCACGGGATGGAGTGCCTTCTTATCTATTGGTTGCCAAATTTGTAGCCACTTGCGGTGGTTTATATGTAGAGGACGAGAATAGAGATCTGAGTTTCCTCTTCTTATTTTCCTATAAACTGGTTTACCTGGTGAATTCTTGTTTTATAGCAGAATTTTCCTTTGCTTCTCTTCATTTTACCACTGTCTGCTTACCACTGTCTTGCTTAACCCAACAGGATTTCATGACTAAGGCTCTTAGATATTCTAGAATGTAAGAAAAAAAAACTCTTTTACTTCCACCTCATTTTTGTTGATTGAGTATCTGAATTGTCGATCGGCACCGCAAAACATGATCTGTGATTTTTGGAACATCCTAGGAACCAAATTTATGATACTTCGACTTCATTTACTTAGCGGTCAACTGATGTCAAATACACCTTTTATTTACTGCTATTTCTATGGGGGGGGGGGGGGGGGGGGGGGGGGGGGTGTGGGGGGGGGGGTGTTGTGGGGTGCGGACTCGTTTGCGTGTTGAGTGTGCGTGTGCGTGTGTGCGCGCGCGTGCGCGCGCGTATGCTTGTGCGTGTTGCGTGTGTGCATGTGCGTGCGTGTGTTTTAATTGGTTTTCCCATGCTTTATCCGGTAGGCAGTCTACCTAGTAAGCTTTTCTCTTTGCTGCTTTTACTTTGACACTGTTTTCCCCAGATATGGTTTCTCCTATAACTAGAGGCTGTGATGATTGCAAGGGGTTTAAGATTTTAAAGGTTCTATTATTATGTAAATTCAAGCATGAATGTGGCACCTCTATGGCATGGCAATATTGGGGATTCTGCTCATCAGCAGCCTTCCATTTTGCAGCCGTTTGGTGCTATTTATTATGAATAGAACCTAATTACACTGCCAGCAGGAATGGTCGATCTGAGCATCCTCTTCCTAGTTCCTATGTAAATAGCCGAGCTTGATTCAACTTGGGCCAGTTTATTTCGAGCCATATGTTCCAGGTTGGCCTGTTTTAATTCATCTCGAGCTTAATTGGCCGGAAAACTGAACTGTGCTGAGACTGTTTGTGAACTACTTTGTTCAATGTAGGGCTGTCAACAAGCCGAACACGGATGAGCTGTAAATGAGATGAACACGAGCTGGCTCGTTAAAATATCGAGTGGAAAAATCCAGCTCGTGTTCGGCTTGTTTATTAACGAGCTGGCTCGCGAACAGTAAGTTGGATTGTCAGCGCTAATACTAGGTGAAAAGTTGAAAGAAAATTTAAAAATTAGAATCTCAATCTAATTAAAGAAATTCACAAAATATATATCTCTTTACATTTGGGTTTTCCTAAAATCCAAATAGTAGAAATTTGTAATACATATATATATATTTTTTTATATTCGAGTTATATCGAGTCGAACACGAGCGAGTTGACCCCAGCTTGTGTTTGACTCGTTAAGATTTCGAGCTGAAAAATCCAGCTCGTGTTCGGCTCGTTTATTATCGAACTGAACACTAGTTGGAGCTCATTTCGAGCCGAACACCAGTTGGCTCGCAAACACTGAGCTGGATTGCCAGCCCTAGTTCAATAGCCAGCCCAACGGCTGAGGTGCTCAAAGCATTTCTCTCTTATCTATAGTGGCGAGTAATTCTTGAAGGTCTGTTCTGTTTGACTGTCTATTGTTCTGCAGAGGGCAACTGGGTAGCAGCCTTGTTAGTTGCATAGTAGTAAGGATGATGAGGAAAATTTAGAGATGAAAACAATTGATTTTTTCTCCCAGGAAAAAAAAGAAACTAACTCAGTGGCTAAACCATAACCATATCTGCATTTCAAGTCCAGTGACAAATGCAAATATGGATATAAAATGGGTACAACTCATTTGCTTCCTATGGGACAAGGATCAGAGGATGGGATTTTTTTTGCATGTATATCCCTACAAATATGTAAATTTTGTGAGTACCTTTGCAAGGTCAAAACTCTACCAACTGAGCTGTACCTCCCGAGCCCAGTGGAGTGTGCATGAAAGAGTTAGATGCTTCTATTCTTTTCCCTGCCTCAGATGGGCGATCCTGGGTTGGAACCAAAGATCTCGCTTGTGAAGAAAATTGTCACAACTATGATCCATTCTATTGGGAGATCCTGGGTTGGAACCAAAGATCTCGCTTGTGAAGAAAATTGTCACAACTATGATCCATTCTATTGGGAGAGAATCGATAGATCCTTTCGCATCTTGACCTGAAGCTGTGATGATTGCCACGAGTGGCTATGTTGATTTCTTCAAACATGATACTGAAACACAGGTAGGCAGACTTTGGAAGGTTTGCTGTGTTCAGCAAGCAACCATTTTGCAGCTGTTTTGTGTAGCTGACTAGTTTTGGTTAAACGAACCTGACCGGTTTTGGTTCACAAATATATAAAAAATTGATTTCTGGTTCATCCAGTATTGGTTTTCCCGGTGGAAAAGGCTAGACGCCTTTCATCTAGGGCTTCAAAATTGCCCTTTCTCGCTCCCATCTCCTCCATCGACTCGTCTCCCTCTTTGGCGTCTCCCCCATCAACCCTCTCGTGCTTACCCATTCTACTTTGCTGCCATAGAGGCCTCTCCCGTGCCGCCTCTCTTGATCTCTTCCGTTCTCTCTATTAGGTACTTTTTCTGATTGATGATATATACTTGCCTGTCTTTTGATTTTTTTTTTTTGTGCCTTTGTTTGCTTTTTTGATATGAAATGATTCGTTTTAATTATACAAACAACATATTCTATTTGATTTGTTTGATTTCTTTGCATATTGGAGGATTTGTTTGCTGCATATTGGAGTTTAATTCCTACTTAATATAAAGAAAATGCCTTGAAAATGATTAACTGGTCTGTGGAAGAGAAATTAATTAATCGGTCTGATCAATCAGACTGGTTTCACCCTTAGATTATTATTGGGTAAATTGCATCGCTAGTCCCCGAACTTCTGGTTAGCTTCCATTATGGTTCCCAAACTTCTAGTTAACTCTATGAAGAAACAAAAGCACACCTCTGACCTGTAGGTCTCCTTTAAACCCACACACAGGGCCTTACGGTAAAAATGATAACTGAAAGCCCTCAAAAGAACACCTGAAAAAGGCTGTGATACATGTGATATATGTAAGGCTGTGATGATTACTGACAAACTGAAACTCTTCAAGCATTGGACTGAAACACAGCTTGGCGACCATTGGAAGGCTTGCTGTCCGGCAAGCAACTTCCTTGCAGCATGTAGTTTCTGATAAAATGGCAGATCTGAGCATTCTTAACTTTGTTTTTTTCCCCTCTAATATTCTCTTTCTCCAATATGAAACTTTGTTTTCTTTTATTACATTTGTTAAATTACTTTGTCTTAACACTGACCACTGTTACTTAAAATTTTCTGGGAATTGAAGTAGTTTTTATCTTTGGCCAACTTTTGTGAAAATTCTCTGAAGATAGTTTATAATAGTGACTTTCTGACTTATTCTTTTACATGCATGTTTTCTTGTTAGTTATGTTTTATGTTCTACTCATGTTTCTGTAATTGGTTCATGAACAACTCTTGATATCTTCGTTATGTCATTTCATGGATTTATTATAGCGCTTTTGTTGATTACAATTTTTACTCATCGTTTTCTTATGATTCTTTAGATTTGGATGAGTATGTGGTTCTTTAGAATGTTTATATTCTTTGTCTCATTCTATTATCTTCCGAAAAACTGAAATTTCACCAAGACTAACCTATTTCTGAACATCATGCTTGTGATTATGATTTGTGTGGTTGAAGATGGTTGTTTGCTTGATGGTCTCTTTATTTCAATCAGAAGAGGTCTTTATTAATGTGGGAAATTATTATCTATACTTTTGAGGTAGATAGATTGGTCGGCCTGTATATATATGGCAAGGCGAGTTTCTGGGAGAGAGTTAGACAGATAGAAGAGGACCAAGAGATTATGGTGGTTCTAAGTTACTTTTTGCTGTGTTTATTGATCAACTGTCCAACTTTCTGCAGATCAATATGCGTGGAAAAGAAGGTGATTACAGAGGGTTCAGTGAAAAGAAGATGTGTGAAAGGAAATGTTTCTTATGGCTTATCTGTTTGGCTGTTTCTTGGAGGGTCTGCGCATCAGCAGGCAACTATTTCTTGTAGCAGTATGCTGGAGTTTGGGTGTCAAAATCTCTTGTGGCTTGTGAGCTTGCTCGAGCTCGGCTTGTTTTTGGGTCGGATTGAACTTTCCCAATTTTGGACTTTGGGTACTACTCGCAATTAGGCAAAATTTCAAGGGTTCAGGCGCTTCTCTCCCTTCTTCTTCCAAAAGGACTTTTTTATTAAGCTTTGACTCTGTGTTCCCTCTCCTCCCTTCGCTAGGGATGTCAATGGGTATGGATACTTGAGATTTTACCTGAACCCGAACGGGGTGGGTTTAACGGATGCCTGTACTCAACCCGAACCCGAACCTAAATCCGAACCCGAACCGTACCTAAACAAGTTTTATATAAATATCATATATAAAAATTTAAATTTGTAATTTGTAAATTTAGATTTGAGTATGATATGTTTTGAAATTTGGTAAAGAGAAATGATTGCTTTCGGGTTCGGGTTTTCAGGTTCAGTTTCACGATTCGGTTCTTTTGTTGGATTTGGTAGATAGCCCTCAATACCAAACGGGCTGCAATTGAAAGCAAGATAGCCCGGTCAGCCAGTTTGGAATAATAATTGGATATAATGTTTTCTCTGAATTCTTGTAACTGTTAATGTTGTTTTTAGCTGCTTTCACAGATTTAGTGTTGTAATCTCATTTGTATTTCTATTTGCAAAGGCTGTGATGATAGCCAAGTGTGGATGCACTAGAGCTCTTCATTCATCGGACTGAACACAGCTTGACAATCTTTGGAAGGCTTGCTGTTTGGCAAGAAACCATTTTGTTGCTGTTGAAATGGCAGATCTGAGCCTGTGCCTTTAGTATTTTCTATTACATTTGGAAACTTCATTTGTTTTTACTATGTATACTCTTGTTTAAAGCATCTTCGTATAATGTTGTTTACATTTGGAAATTTTCTTTTGTATTTGGTCATGTCAGAGTAATTTTTTTATTTTTTTTACTTGAAAATTCGTAGTAACTGTCACTTGTATCCTTGCTATAATGATTTCCTCATTTATTCTTTAACAAACTCTTTTCTAGTTGTAGTTACTATATATTTTATAATACATTCATGATTCATGAAAGGATCTTAATATTTTTGTTATATTTTGGTTTAACTATACTGTATTTTTGTATCTTTGAGCATCGGACTGAATGTAGCTTTGCACCCTTCGGAAGGCTTGCTCTTCTGCGGGCGACATTTTGTGGTTGGTTGTGTAGTTCAGTGCAAAGTTTGATAAAATGGTAGATGCGAGTCTCCTTTTATTATTATTTTTATTTTTTTCCTTTAAATATTTTCCTTTCTTCACCCATCCTAGTAATCTCTAGCTCAAGCACGTTTAACTGCAGAGTTCTTATGGGATCTGGTGCTTTAGTGTTGGTATGATCTGTTCCTTTTTCCTTTTTTTTGTGTCATTTTCTTCATCGCATCATTTGATCTGTTGCTCATTTCTTGATCATTCTTCTCTGGTTTACATGGTTTCCGAATTTTACGGAAATTGGATGTTTTGCCCTATTTTCTTTTGATAATCTCTCTTTTTCACTGTGAACTGCCTTTGCAAGTGCTATTTTATTTATCTAAAGAACCTTTGTTTGCTAAACTGCTTCGTGGCTACGAAGAAGATATACAATCAGGTGACGAATATTTCTATCATCTTTGACCAGCTCATTATAGATTTTTTTTTTTTTTTTTTTTTTGGGAAACTTCTATTTGCCCCTCTGTGGTTTAGTGGATTTTCACTTCGCCTCCCTGTGGTTTAGAAGTTACACTTTGCTACCCTCTGTTTTAATCTTCCTTTCACTTCAGGATTTATTGTTAACCAGGGTAGCTAAGTGGTACATATTACAAACCACAGGGCATTAAACCTGACATCCTGCACAGGTTTAGCAATGGCAAGGTAACCCTGGATGGCCAGTTATTTACAGATGTTGGCAGCCGGTTGTCGCCATTGCTTGGTGTCGACGGTATGATAGGAGGATGGAAGAAATTTAGCTGAGCCTAAATTTAGCTGAGCCTTTGCATGGCCTTGAGCTGTATATGAGTTCTTTCCCTTATTCATTTTCTGACCATTAAAAGGTTCAATTACAAAAAATCCCTTGCACTTTAGTGTGCGTCTCAATTAAACCTCGCATTATTTTGCAGCAATATTAATCCTGCACTTCACCACTTTCTAACAATAGACTCGTATTCTTATCTACTAGTGGCAAGGTAACCCTCGATCCTTTTGTTTTGTGTAAGCAATTGGGTTGCAGCCCATGTTAGGTGAATAGTGGCTATAAAAAAGGAAGATGAGGCAGATAAAGGGGTGAAAATGGATCGCTAAGATGTTAAATTGTATCTGGATCCATATGCATGCGGATACAAATAATAGAGGGACCGTGTGTTTGAGTCCATATTTTCTTACTATTGATATGTTAAAAACTAGATCCAGATTAATCCACATTTGACTGAGCGCAGCTTGGCAAATCTTTGGATGGCTTTCTTTTCTCAAGGCAACCATTTTGCAGCTGCTTGTGTAGTTTAGGAGCAAATTTTAATCAGTACTGATTTGAACCTCCTCTCTTTGGTTTTTCCCTTAAGGCTTGTTTGGTTCACCTATTTTAGACTACGGAATCGGAATGGAATTCATTGATTCTGATAGTTGTTTGTTTTGCAGGAATCGGATTCCGATTCCCATTCCTCTCTAGGATGGGAACGACCGAATCTATATATGGCCCAATCCGGCTTTGAATTCCGGATTGGCCCATTCCAAATTAAAGCACTCAAAGCCCTTTCTCACAAACACCCTCCCCTCTATTTCCTTCATCACTCTCCTCTCTCTTAACAAAAACTCTCCCAAAATTCTAGATGTCCATTCTGATTTTCATTCCAATAATAATGAACCAATATTTTTGGTTGATTCGTCATTCCATTCCAATGCAATCCAATTCCATTTCCTATTCCTATTCCAATCATGAACCAAACATGCCTTTAATGTTTTTTTCTCAATTATCAAACTGTGTATTAGCTGAAAGTTTTATTTGAAGAACTTTCTGAATTTCGCTCTCTGCTCTGACTTTTGTGAAAAAGAGCATAAATTTCTTTCTATACAAAGCAATATCTGAACGTCTGACTTGCGACTATTGTTTCTGTTGGTTCAGTTGAGGATTTCGAGAGAAGACAAATTTGATGGTTATTAGTTGTTTTGCTTGATTGGAGGGCTATGCAGCAAAATTGGTGATGTGGCATTTTGAGGTTTGAGGGTTATATGTTGATTTGAGGGTTATTTGTTTTGCGTGATTGGATTGCTATGTAGCAAAATTGGTGCAGTGGTGCTTTTGAAGTTTGAGGGGAGTAATTGCTGCCTGCACTTGGAGCACAATGTAAGCCCTCAAACTGCTTTCCTCCCCCCTCACACCCCCCTCTCTTTCTCTCTCTCTCTCTCTTATGCTCTCTGTGGCGCTGCAGCTGCTGCTGCTACATTCTTTTTTATTGGTCGGTTTGGACTACTATTGATGTGATAAACTATTTACCTTATGGTCTCTCTTCTTTTTTTCTTATTTCTTTAGTTTATTTTTATTATTATTATTTTTATGTGGTAAACTATTTACCTTATGGTCTCTCTTCTTTTTTTCTTATTTATTTCTTTAGTTTATTTTTATTATTATTATTTTTATGTGGTGGTTCTCCTACAAATATCTTCCTTCGTTTCTTTGTCTTTGTACCATCAACTAAAACCTTTTCTTAGAGATCAAAGGTTGTGATGATTGCTCAGGAGGCTGATTCTAGAAAAAGGAATGCAAGCTTACAACAAAACTCTGTTATGTGCGGCATGGCAATCTTGGTGGGTCTGCTCTTATACAAGCAACCATTATTTTCAGCCGTAAGGTGGAGTGAGGGTTTTGATGCCGTATGCTTTAAGGTTGATCTGAGCTTTCATAGTACAATCAGAGGTTAAGTTTGTGTAAAAGTTGCAGATTTGGGCTTCAGCTCCCTATGGGAGAAGAGTAAAATTACACCGTTGTTTTCTGAAATATTGCATGGGCGCCCCAACCACCGCCATCTTGATATTTAACAGTTTGCTTTGATCTTGAAGTGACCAAGTTGATTTGATTTGCCTAATGTCTGCATGCCCCCCCCCCCCTATTGATTTTTATTGATTTACTTTGATCTTTAAGGGACCAAGTAAATTTGATTTGCCTAATGTCTGCCTTTTTTTTGCTTTTGCTTTTTTTTATTTTATTTTAAACTACTTGCTTTCGCTTCTCTTCTACTTACCATTATAATTTTGTGGCCTCTGAATCATTTGAAGCATTTTGGTTGTTTTCACTGATGTCTTTAGTTTGTCGTGATTATCTAACAAACTCTTTAGGTTAAACTGCAAAAGAAGTGCCCTATGTAGTTGAACTACAATGGGGGTGCTGTATGCTGCTCTTGTTGTTGTTGTTGTTGTGGTTCTTCTTCTTCTTGTCTTATGTTGTTGAACTATACAAGGGGTGATTCTTCTTCTTCTTCTTCTTCTTCTTCTTTTTCTTCTTCTTTGTCGTCGTCGTCGTTGTCATCGTCGTCATCCTCCTCTCCGATTCTTGTTGCTATTATTATTATTATTATTATTATTAAAAGGGGTGTAAAGTCTCATCTTTCATTTTTTGGCTGGGAAAATTGGTAAAGTTGTAAGATTTTGCATTTAAGTATCTCCTGCACCGCAGGACTATTTTGGCAGGGGCTGCTCGGCAGGCAACCATTCTGCATTCTGATTGACATTACAGATACGAGGGATTAATACACAACATCCAAAAATTCGAGGGAATCACATGCCCCCAAAAAGAATGAGATAGAGGGAGGGGAAAAATACTCTTATTATCGATGAATCGGCATCTGTGACACATGGTCAAATTAGAGAAAAGCTTTCTAAGAAGAGAGGCGATGATGGTTCATAATCCTCCTCTCATGCTCTGCCACTCCCTGATTTAGCAATGGCACGGCAACTTTGGAGGTATATTGTCTTTAAGGTAACAATTACATGTTGTGGTTGCGAGACTGGTTTCTGGACAACAAATGGCAACCGGGTTGTATTCATTGCTTGGTGGGAGTGGTGAAGACTGAAGATAGGAGGGAGGCTAATGGAATAGTTCCCCTTGAGCCTGTGCTTCTGACTTTGAGAAGTATCTAAATTCTGTTTTGTTGTTCTATGAATTATGAAGGCTTTTTGTAGACCTCTGTCTATGTATCTTGTGCAGGTAATAATTTCTCCTAGCTTATCTTTTTCTGATAAGCTGTATAATGCTCTCCAGATGGTGGACCAAGTTCAGGCAATAATTTTTCGGAGTCGTGGTATTCTCTCTCTTTCTCTCTCTCTCTCTGGATGCAACTCTCTCTCACTTCGATTATTTTCTCTACAATTTACCTTGTAGTCTCCTCTTTCACTTGCTGCTGTAGTTGTCAAACTGTTTATTAGTACGTGATGATAGCTAGGGAGGCTTGTTGAGTGGAACCTGGCATGTTTGTGGTCAACAATGAAACTAATTGTTTTGCTCTCACCAGAGTGATTTTTGATTATGCGTAACGAACATTTTTCGGGGGAAAATTATTTTTGTGGAAAAGAAAATTTACGTTTGTTGTGCTTAGGTTTGGGGTTTAAGGAAAATATTCTCTAGAGTATCCTTGTTTTGTTGAAAGAATTGGGAAGGAAGAGATTGGGAGGGAGTGATGGAAAGAGGTGTTCTCAATTTTCAGTTTGCATTTCCTGTAGGAAAAGAAAAGAAAAAAACAGAAGATGAAAAAATGGCTTGAACTGTTTTCACCAAGAAGTATCTAATGTGGAAACATACAACTTGCGACTTTTGTCCTGAAAACTATTTTTGGGCCTCTTTTATGTGAAACCAAATACCGAATAAGCTTTGTCTGTGACCGAGTTGCAACTACGTCTATCCTAACGGTCCATTGAGAATTGCTCCTCATACAGTTTCGTCCTATGCACTCCCCTTGGTACAGTAACGGCGAGGCAACCGTGGAGGTTGTGCTGTTCTTCAGTCTAATACTTTTGTGTCACGGTTGCGAGACCGACATACTGAGCCAACATGACAACAGGGTTGTGGCCTTTTGCTCGGGTGGTGGCATTGAATTTTGAAGAATTTTGCACTGTGTATGGAAGAGTTTACCCTGAGGTCGTCTGTTTTTCCTTTCATCATTATCTGGAAAGCAGAATGAGGCTCTTTTCATGTCTTTAATCTGCTTCGTGATTTCTGAACAGGGTTAATTGCATCATTGTGCAATTAGCCCTAATGGTTGAAGATCTGATTGCCAACTGAAAAAAAAAATTGGGGACGAAAATGAAAAATCGGGTAAAGGTTGGGGACCAATAGTGCAATTAACCTTTTCAAATATGATCAGCTTACTTTCTTCTTGCTTTTCATCTGTAGATGAGACTATGGGACTCTCACCTGTTAATTTCTTAAATTTTAAAAAAAATATTTAAGGTCCTTTCAACTATAGGCCATGTTGAAATAGGCCCCTCAACTTTACTATTGTGTTTTCTTACTTGTTTGTCATTATCTTTCAAGTTTGTCCACCAACCAAAGTTCCACCAATAAGAGAGGAGGCTATTGTGGTTCGGCGGAGCCTCTGTTTAAAAGAGACGGTGGATAGTATAGTTCAGCTGAGCCTCTGCTTCTTTTGGCCGCAATGTGGACATTGGGATGCCAGGTTCGGGAATTAATTTTGTAGTGCTGGTACTCTCTCTCTCTGTGCGCGCGCGCGCGCGCGTGCGCACGCGTTTGGGCATGTGCAGTGTGTGCGTGCCTGTGTGCGTGGCAAGCATGTGCCTGCATGTAGGGTTGGGCATTGAAACAGAACTGATTTAACTCAGTTTGAGAAAATAAAAAAGAAAACAAAATCATGGGTGCAGAAAAAACAGACCAAACCAAACCGAAAATTTCACCTTGGTTCCGGTCCGGTTTATCGGTTCGAATAGCTGCATTTTCAAAGATGGATTTTACTCTATCATTTGACTAACTTGAGAGGAAAGGGGCGGCTGCTAAGTTTTTCTAAAAAAACTTGCGTACATTTAAAGAGGGATTATAAATTTCACCTTGGTTCCGGTCCGGTTTATCGGTTCGAATAGCTGCATTTTCAAAGATGGATTTTACTCTATCATTTGACTAACTTGAGAGGAAAGGGGCGGCTGCTAAGTTTTTCTAAAAAAACTTGCGTACGTTTAAAGAGGGATATAATCCCTTTTTATAACTGATAATAACCATTAAGGATTAGAACAATACTAGGGTTAAGTTTATCTTATCCCTAATCGGTTCGATCGATTAAATTTCAATTTAATTCGACTCGTACTCAATGCTAATTTGATCAAATCAAATTAATAATGCAACATTTGTACATAGGTCCTCTCACAACTCACTAACTGTTAGTAAGTCCTCTCTTGCATCATTTACGCTTTAATACCACTAATTTGTAATAATTACAAATTAGACTAATTATCAACATATTGACAATTAGGTTTTCTGGCGATTCAAAAATCGCGGTCCAGCAATCCGATTAGTCACAACCTCTTATGTGTGTGATCCCATAGGTCTATTCTATCTGATAGTGAGATGTACTGTGATCATCATCAACAATAACACTGAACTCCTTTTAGTGGGTCGAAACAATTCCAACTCAGCCCAATAAGAATTATTGATCATCCAGATAACTCTCATGGGTCTCACAATCCACCAGTGACGCCTAGCAGTATGTAGTGGCATCCAGTAGAATCGAATACTGAACCTCTAGGTGCAGTTGACGTGTGATATAGTCCTTCTATCATGAGTCACGACTAGACGGAGGTCATGGAATAGCTCGTCAAATCCCATCATCTATCATGTGTTAAATTTATTCGACTCGAGTTCCTAATATTGGAAACCCTTTTTGTTATTTACTCTGCCTAGCCAAGGTTTTCTAAACTCGATCTCATAAATCACATTGGACTAATGCTCTTATCTACCAAGGGTGATAGATTCCATATGTGTGCACACGCTATTCCTACAACGAATCTACTGTAGCGAACATGCACTGCAAGGACCCAAATGGCTAGGGACCAAGTATATGTACGATCAAACTACAATAACCTCATTGTGAATAGCGGAGGTACCGCGGGTTTAAGGACCAGTCACACTACTGCAACATTTGAGTAAGTCACTGACGAGTGAGTAGATATCTAAGTGACTTCTCGTGTTGGTCACGCTCGGTACCCTTGTTCTCTAACAACCACCTGCACATTTGCTCCAGTGCCCCCATACTGTTGACTCGAGACTCGACTATCCTAATAGGGAAGCGACACGTGTACCAACTTCACCGGATCAATCACTATCCCTGTGATGATCCATCGATTGGGAGCATTTAGGAATTAACCACCAATGATACATGTCTCAAATTCTCAATTCTTGAGCAAGGATTTAAGTGCCCATCACATGGGCCGTATCCACGTGCCGTATCGTGCCAACACGGTATCAACATGATACAACCCTCGTGTCGATGACACTGCTCAAAACCCTCTATTCTATAAATTAGTAAGTAATTTCTCAATAAAGTTCAAAAGATTTGATAAAGATACATAATAAATAGTTGGAATATTTTGTTGCTAAAGAAAATAAATATTTCATGCCATTATGTGTTGGCACACATGTATTTTTTGTGACTGGCACGCGTCGGCACGGGCCAACACGCGCCGTGTCATTATCCTATTAATTTCTTGGACGATTCATGGACACATACACAATATGAATGGAAAAAAAAAAATCCCATATTCATTCATAATGTAAAAGGTCGAATACAAATTTATGTGCTGGAAAGAATAAGTGTCAGCCTGGTTGTCTTCTAGGGCATACATCTAACAAAGTGTTCTTTGAGGAACAATTATCATGATTGCTTGGATGCGCCAGAACTCGAGCATTTGACTGAATGTAGCATGGCAATCTTTGGAAGGCTTGCAATTCCATAGCAACCATTGTGCAGCGGTTTGTGTAGTTCTGGGTGAAAGTTCTGATGAAAAAGGCAGATCTGAGCCACCTCCCCTCTCAACTTTATCTTTCTTCATAGGCTAAAATTACGGTAAGCTTTCTTGCACTTTATCTTCTGTCACAATTATCTAACTGCTTGAAAAGGACAGTTAGACTGTAGGCAACCGTCCGCTTGTAGACATCTTAAGACTATGGTAGCTGATTGCGGCATGTTTGTTGGGTAAACATAAGAAATATGTTGAACAAGATGGTCATGTGTCGAAACAGGCTCTAAATTTGCACTTTCGTTGTGCGTTGGAAATGATCTGTGCTGCTGTTTAAAGATGCATTGTTACCTCTTTCTATGTCGTGGCTGTGATGATTGCCATGTATGGAAGCACCAAAGCCCCACAACATTAGACTGAACTTTGATCCATACAGTTCGGCAACCTTCGGAAGGCTTGTTCTGCAAGCATCCATTTTGCATCTGTATGTGTAGTTCGCAAATGCTCATAAAAATGGCAAATCTGAGCCACAGCATCTAAAGATCTCCTTTTCATTGTTTACAGCTACATTTTTGTTGGCTCTTATTTAAGGAATTTGTGTTTGCTAAATCGCCTCTTGAAGAAAAGGTGGTTAGTTGAAATGAGGAAAAACGTTTATTTAGCTTATTATATGTTTTTGAAGTTTGGTGGCAATAACTACTCCATAGTTTGAGGGTGTCTGGCATATTTTTCTCTTCATATTTAGCCTTCAAGTAAGTGTAGTTTCTAACAGAGCATTATTGGACCTGCCCGGCAGCAACTGTGGATGGCCTGCTCATATGCTGGCAACCTGTTTTGCTGCTGTAAGCTGGAGTTTATACCCAGCTCCGTATTGTTATTGTTGAGCATTTCTTTGTGACATTGTTATTAGTGTTTAGCATTGCATTCCTTCTCCCTTAATAGGTAATCAAACTTTGAGGCAAATAACTAAAATGTGAATTTCAAATCTCATTTCTTTCAAGTTTATTCTCAAGCTATTTTATGAGTCTAATTAAAATAATAAAGGGTAAAATGTATAGACCCTCTGTACTTTAGCTCTATAGCAAATAATTGCCTGAACTTCTAATTCTGGGAATTATGTCTTTTAAACTTTTATTAAACAGTTTAATGGGGAAGCAAAATATTGTTCAGCCCTCCGATGAGAGATGGAACAGATGGACGGGTGCACCGCTGAGGCGATATGACGGATGTACAGGGTGTGCTTGCTTTTTCCTATGGGACCCTCCGTTTCAAAAGGAGAAATGTGATTGGCTGCACATAGATGATGTGGTGTGGGTGTTACACAGTAGACTTCCTCCTCCTTACTCTCTTCCTCCCAATAAATAAATAAATAAATAAGCATTTCTGTGCTCTCCAGTCTCTTCCCTTTCTCAACAAAAGTGTATTTAGGTTGAGAATCTTGTAATGGCGGGGTAGCTTTGGATGGTCCGCTCTTCTGCAGGCCGCCGAGCTGCAGCCATTAGTCCGGAAATTTGGCGGCGGCGGGAGCGGCAGTGGCGGCGGCGGCGATCATTCATCATGACGATGAGGATGATTATGATTTTTAATGGGGCTTTAGCTGAGGATGCGTCCTTCGTCGATGGCAGTGCATTATTATCTTCTTGATACCTCTCATATTTCTTGATCCTGGCTAAAGTAACTATCATCATTTTGTTTTTATTCTACTTCTCAATGTCTTTTATTGATGCCTTCTTCTTCTTGTTATTTATTACTAGGGGCTTACTGCTTATATACCTCTCACTACTATTCAAAATTTTAAAATTTACCTTCTATTCCCAAAATACCCTTCTAGACTTCAAATCCCATTAGTAAACCCTAGGGTTTAGGGGATATTTGAAGGAATTTTAAGAAATCAATAATGATATTTTAGTCAACCAGGGGTATATTAGATATTTTTGAAGTTTTGAAGGGTATATTAGATATTATCCCTTATTATTATTATTATTATTGTTATTGTGATAGGTAGTGGTGGTGGCGGTGGCGGTGGGTCCACTGTCGTACCACCCCTTCCTGGAAGGGAAAACCCACAAATTTTTGCTTTTCGGGATTGACCAAGCCTTCATTCTTGGTTATATATATATATATATATATATATATATATATATATATATATATATATATATATATATATATATATATATATATATATATACATATACATATATATATATATATATATGTATATGTATATGTAGATATACATATACATATGTATGTGTATGTGTATGTGTATATACAATTGAGCTCCTATGCTTTTAAAAGCACCAAGTCATTGAGCTCGGAGGGTTGAGTGGGCGGTTGGTGGAATAGCATAATCTAAGGGGTAGAATTGGTCAAAGAGATAGATCTAACTGTGGAAAACTTACAAGCACCAAGTGCTTGGTGGTTTTAAAAGCACCATAGCTGGACTCTCTCTTTCTCTCTCTCTATATATATATGCAATTTGTATTTGTGGGGGATTAGAAAGGGAAAAAACAGCAACGATACCTAAATTTTCAGTGGAAGGTGCATAGAATCGTAATCTTGGAGGGCTCTGCTTTTCCGCAGTCAACTGTTTTTCCTTGTGATGTCTTGCTTCGACTAGTTAAATGGTTGGGAACAAACTAGTTGAAACTTTCGATGGGTCTCTTGCCATGTCATCAACCACAATATTGCCACATTACTGCTACATTAGTGGCACATCGCCATTCACTCAACTAAGTAGGCCTGTGAGACTTGATTGCAAGAATCAAAAAAGTTCTAGCCAGAAATTGCAGCTATTATAGTTTGAGGACCAAAGTGTCACCTGCCTCATAGTTTTAGGACCAAAAATCTAATATAGCAATATTTTATTTAACCAGCCACTGAGGCAATAATTTTCCTATCTCAGCTACCTCTAGCAGCAGTCAATTGGAAGCTCTGCTGTTTCGCAGGCAACCTTGTTCTGTCATATGTCTTCAAGGTGCATAAGACTACATGATGCCTCTTTATATAATCGAATGGCAGGTCGGAGCTTTTTTCCTTATGCTTGAGAAACTTTACTTCTACTTTCTTTTCAGCTTTTAACATTTCACATGCTGACTGTATGCTTCAATCAGACAGGCCCTTACTGTTTCATGCAATGTTAAGTGTTTCTCCTTCATTTTACTTGTCAGAGGAGGCTGTGATGATTGCCAGTTGGGAATGCACCTGAACTTCTTTTATCCTCTCCTTCGATTCTCGGCGAAGTGCAAAAACTGATCGAAATACTGAATATAAGAGGCAATATAGTCAACTGAATCCTAAGATCTTGGTTGTGTTTTGATAATTCGGGTGGGATTTGAATCCGGTTTGCTGGTAATTTTGTCCTTTTGTTTCCCATGAGAGCCTTTCGCTTCGTTAATTTGTGGGATAGACAGCATCTCAGTGGGGGTGGCTTTTGGCTGACATGATTCACCGGGTGCAGGCAATAATTTTTCCTTTCTCAGCAGCTCATCAGGCGAACAGTAGCTTCCTGTAGCAGTAGTTAAATTGGAAGGTCTGCTGTCTTGCAGGCAACCTTATGCTGTCGTATTTTTAAGGTGCATAAGATTACAAGATCCCTCATGAGGTGATTGAATGGCATATCTGAGCCTCCATTTTCTTCTCCTACTTCCTTCTTAGCTATTAAGATTTAGTGTTACATTCTTTTTTTTCTTTTTTTTTGTTCCTTCTCTCGCTTTCTTACTGCATGTAGAAGCTAGGATGGGTTGTTTCAAATATTCCTTATCCACCCGCTGAAACACTACATCGTGCTGGTTGATGGTAAATTTTCTATCCTATATGTATTCAGATCTGAGGCAACTTGCTATTTTTTTTCAGATTTTGTTGAGGACTAAATATAAATAAAGATTCATATATATATATATATATATATATATATATATATATAGAGAGAGAGAGAGAGAGAGAGAGAGAGAGAGAGAGAGAGAGAGTTGAGTTGGAATGCTATCGGTAGTAAACGGGCTCCGTTGCCACCCATTTGTTTTCGATGATGGAGCCTCCAAATCAACGAATGGCACCGTTGAACATGATCTAGACTACTTAAAGTTTGCTACCGAATGGCCCGTTTGCTACCGATAGCATTTCAGCCCAACTATATATCTATATATAGAGCTAGCATCCTATGCTTTCGAAAGTACGGAGGCCTCCGTGCTTGTAAGTTGTTTTCGATGATAGGACATCTGATTCGACGAACGGCTCCGTTAGGCATAATCTGCACTATTGGAACTATCTAAAAACCAAATTTTATAATTTTTCGACATCATTTACCATGTGATCAAAAGGACTCAAAAATGACTATTTTAACGGTCGATGTGGCACATTTTTAAGTTCAATGGTGTAGAACAATCGAAATTACATGAAATTTTAATAGAAAATTCTACTTACCATCAATAGAAAGATCAATATTTCTGATTTGAAATTTGAGTCTTTTATCACTGTTTTTTATGAAATTTTTATTTTCAGCCGTTCATTTTTAGGCTACTCGTTCACTAGGCAAATGAAGTCAAAAAATTATGAAATTTGGTTTCTAGATAGTTCCAGTAGCGTAGATCATGTCTAATGGAACCGATCGCCGAATTGGATGTCCCATCATCGAAAACAAGTTACAAGCACGGAGGCCTCCGTACTTTCGAAAGCATAGGATGCTAGCTCTATATATAGATATATATATATATATATCTATATCTATATTGGTCAATTTCTTCAATACCCTCGAAAATTGTAATTGCATACATACCCCTTCAAATTGCAATGGGTTTAGGGTCGATGCATTATTGCATGCAGACATCTCTCTGTATCTCTTTCTCTCTCTTTCTCTCTCTTTCTCTCTCTCCATCGGTAATCAAGTTCTCGTAAATTTGCATCTGATAGATATTAAGTTTCGTTTCTGTGTATTTTAAAGTTATGAAATATTATTTGCAGGCATGCAATCAAAACTGCTGCTCAATTAATAACTTGACTCGTGCCCTATTATATTATTTGAGAAAGTTAAAGAATTTATTTGTTAAAAAGTAGAAGTCTAAGATCCTGTTTGCAATAGTGTTAAAGTTCAGGGGGTCTTTGTACATTTAAGTGCATGTTGGGTGCGGTGCTGTGCATCTTTTCGGGCTATCTAGAGTGGTGAAGTACTTTTGAGCCCTTCGTTGACGGATGGATGGATGGACAGGTATTCCTTTGAGGCGGTACGTATGAAAGAGCCGTATGAAAGAGCCCTCGCTAGGGTAAAACTAGGGATGAAAGTGGTTAGGATAAACTATGATTGAATCCGACACTGGATTCTATAGGATGCGAGTATGGATGTCAAAATTTAGCATCCGATACATTCATATCAGGATGCAATTTGCATCCGAAGAAAAGTATGGATGCAGATACGGTTTCGTCGAAAATCCGATCGTATTAGGCTGTTTTTACTCCAATGAGAAAAGGGGGAATGTTAGTATATATTGTGGGGAGATGAGATGGTTTTCTATCATATTTTTCGTTTATTTTATTATAAGTTTTATGTTAAAATTACATTATAAGTTTTATTATAAGTTTTCTATCATATTTTTTGTTTATTTTTCGTTTATTTTATAATAAGTTTTATTATAAGTTTGTTAAATATTAGATTTTAGTGAATAAAATATAGACATGAAATTTGAACACGAGTGCAGAACTTTGGTTGCAGCATGTCTTATTCACGTTAATTCTATTTTATATTTATATATGCATTTTACTACATATTACTATCCGAATAATATTCAAATACGATCCAAATCATATCCGAATCTGTTTTTAGTGATATGGTAATGGAAATTTAGCATCCGATACATAACCGCATCTGAATTTGCATCTGAAGATAAATATGAAGATAAATATGGATGCAGATATGATTTTATCAAAAATCTGACCATATTCGACCGTTTTCACCTCTAGTAAAGCAGAAGTACCGGGCGTGCTTCCTTCTTCCTATAAGTTCTTCTGTCTCCTGATACCCTCCCAAACAAAAAAGAAGCAAAAAAAGAAACCACATTTCTCTCCTTTCTTGGAAACCAAACACCCCCATAGAGCATTTGGTGTTGGCTGGGCAGCACTGGATGGTCTGCTGTCCTGCAGGCTACCAAGCTGCAGCCATTATTCCAGGATTGGTGCGATGACGGCGGAGGTGACGATCATTAATAATGATGATGGTGATGATGATCTTTAAAGGGGCTTCGACTTCATCTGAGGATGCCTTCTATGTTGACGGCATTGGATTGCCATCTTCTTGATGCCTCCTATTTCTTGATCCTGGCTAAAGTAACTATCATCATTTTTTCTTATACTTATCCATTTCTCTTCTTTATGCCATGTTGTTGTTGTTGTTGTTGTTATTGTTACTGTGCCAGCGTGGAGGTGGTGATGGTGGGTGGAATCTGCTGTCTCCCTGCCACTTTGTGAGAAGGGCTTTTTTCGATTGACCAAGCCTTCATTCTTGGTTTTGGTTATATATATATATATATATATATAACAATATACAGTTTCTGTTTCGGGGGAAATAGGAAAAGAACAGCAACGATAGCAAATGAGGCCTCAAGTTTTCAGCAGTAGGTGCATGGCATGGTAATCTTGGAAGGCGCTGCTTTTCAATGGGCAACCATTTTTCCATGTGATGTCTTGCTTAGACTTGCTGAACCTGTTCAAAACAAACTAATTGAAGCTTTCGATGGGTCTCTTGCTGTGTCAACAACCACAACACCATCGCATTACTAGTGAGACATTACTGTTCAAAACTAAATTTGCCTATGAGACTTGATTGCAACAAGCAAGAAAGTTTGAGCTAGAAATTGCAGCTGTTATAGTTTGAGGACCAAAGTTTCACCCGCCTCATAGTTTGAGGACCAAAAGTGTCAACTGCCTTTTCTAATTTTCTTCCAACTTTTCACCCGGTAGTAGGGCTGACAATCTGACTTGCTGTTAGCGAGCCAGATCGTGTTCGGCTCGTTAATAAATAAGACGAACACGAGCTGGATTATTCAGCTCGATATTTTGATGGGCCAGCTCGTGTTTGGCTCGTTTATTAAACGAGTCGAACTGAGCTGGCCCAGCTCGCTTGTGTTCGGTTCGTTGACAGCCCTGAGCAGGCAATAGTTTTCCTATCTCAGCTGCCTATAGTAGCACTCAATCGGAAGGTCTGCTGTTTTGCAGGCAACCTAGTTCTGTAGTTTGTCTTTAAAGTGCATAAGACTACGTGATGCCTCTTGATATGATTGAATGGCAGGTCGGAGCATCTCTGTCCTCCTCTTTCTTTTGAGCTATTAATATTTCTCTTGTTGACTGGATGCTTCAATCACACAGGCCCTTAATGTTTCATGCAATGTTAAGAAGCGTGTCTCTCCTTCATTTTACTTGTGAAAGGGGGCTGTTATGATTGCCAGTTGGGGAGACACCGGAACTTATTTTATCTTGGCTTTTGATTCATGATAGTGTGCAGAAGCTGATTGAAATAGTGGATATAAGAGGCAGTATGGTCAATCCCAAGAACTGCACTTTTGCTTCTTTTTTTTTTTTTTTTTTTTTTTTTTTCCTTTTCATGTATAACCTTTGAAACGGCACATGGCGGAATCTTGGATGGTCTGCACTTTTGCAGGCAACCCAGTCACATGTTGTTTCTTGCTGTTTGCTCTTTTTAAACCGTTTCTTTACAACATCATTTGCCCAGCGATCAAGTGGTGTGAAATACATCGTATATTAGCTATTAAAATTGTTGATTTTTAGACCACTTGACTAATAAGCAAATGACATAAAAAAAATTATGATGTTTGAAACCTAGAAAGTTGAAACATCCTAGATCATGTTTGACGGTGCTGATGGTCTATTGTGATGATGCCCCATTATCGGAAATGACCCTGAAGTAAGCAGCGCCATTTACTTTTAGAAGTATTTTCTAGCCTGCTCTCTCTCTCTCTCTCTCTCTCTCTCTCTCTCTCTCTCTCTTTGTATCTCTCTCTCTCTATCAACTTTCCAGGTTGAAATGTAGAGAAAACAGTTGGTGGTTGCACTATTATGGATCAATAGGATCTAGGGTTCACTTCTTCAAGTATTCAAGCTTTATTCCCTTTCCCAACTCACACCCCCTGCTCCCCATCCCCACCGAAAAAAAAAAAAAAAATGAAAAGGAAAAACGCAGTTTCTTGTGGAAACTTGCTCCTGCTTGACATGCTGTCTTGAATGGCTAGCTCAGACGCAGGCAACCAGGATTTGCATCTATACGGGGAATTTTAATCCTCAGTTTGCCATTTTGAAGTAACAAGGGTCGGATTGTAACTTATCTGAATGTACATGTTCTTTGAGGCGTGGCTATGATGACTGCCTGAATGCCCTCCTGCTTGACATGCCATCTTGAATGGCTAGCTCAGACCCAAGCCAGCAGGATTTGCATCCATACGGGGAATTTTAATCCTCAGTTTGCCATTTTGAAGTAACAAGTGTCGGATTGTAACTTATCTGAATGTACATGTTCTTTGAGGAATGGCTATGATGACTGCCTGGATGCACCAGAACTGAAGCATTTGACTGAAATATAGCTTGGCATTCTTTGGAAGGCTTGCATTTCGGTGAGCAACCATTATGCGGCTGTTTGTGTAGTTCTGTGAAGATTCTGATGAAAAGGCCAGATCTGAGCTACCTCCTTTCTCAATGTCATCCTTCTTCGTAGGCTAAATTATGAAAAGCTTTCGTGCACTTTATCGTCTGTCACAATTGTCTAACAGCTCGAGAAAGACGGTCTGTTGACGACCGTCCCCTTGTAGATATCTTTGACTCTATGGGAAACAATTGCGACATGTTTGTTGGGTAAATGAAAGAAATATGTTGAACTGACCATGTGTCGAAAGAGGCTCTAAATTTGCACTTTTGGTGTGCGTCGGAATTGATTTGTGCTGCTGTTTAAAAGATGTGTTTGTCTTTCGATTTTGTGGCTGTGATGATTAGGGCTGGCAATCCAGCTCGATGTTCAGCTTGAAATGAGCTCGAGATCGATCTCGTTTAATAAACGAGCCGAACACGAGCTGAAATTTTCTACTCAAAATCCTAACGAGCCGAACACGAGTTGGGCGAGCTCGTTCGTGTTCGGCTTGATATAGCTCGATCGTGTGTGTGTGTATATATATATATATATATATATATAGAGTTCGGCTACTATGTTATCAATAGCACCAAGCACTTGGTGCTATCAAGTTTTCTACCGTTAGATCTACCTCTTTGACTATATCTATCTGTTAGATCATACTATTCAACCAATCACCCACTCAATCCTAGAGGACCACTATCATCCTAACCGCACATTCCTTAATCTAAGGGCCGAATCCCTAATAGCACCAATGACTTCGTGCTATTAATAGTATAGTAGCCTAGTTCTATATATATATATATATTACAAATTTCTACTATTTGGATTTTAGACGAACCCAATTGTAAAGACATTTCGTAAATTTTAATTATTAGATAAGATTCTAATTTTCTAATTTTTCTTTCAACTTTCCATCTATTAGTAGGGCTGACAATCTAACATACTGGTCATGAGTCGGCTCGTGTTCGGCTCGTTAATAAACAGGCCAAACACGAGCTGAATTTTTCAGCTCGATTTTCTAATGAGCCAGCTTGTGTTCGGCTTGTTTAATAAACGAACGAATACTAGCCGGCCCCAGCTCACTCGTGTTTGGCTCGTTGACCGCCCTAGTGATGATTGCCAAGTATGGAAGCACCAAAACCCTTCAGCATTAGAGAAAACTTTGGTCTGCACGGCTTGGCAAATTTCGGGAGGCTTGTTCTGCAAGCATCCATTTTGCATCTGTATGTGTAGTTCGCAAATGCTCATAAAATTGGATTAAAAACGTACAGAACTTGAACTATGGACCATTTTGAGTCAGCTATCCAACCTTTCAAAATTGATATTTTACTACCCAACCTTTCAATTGGTTTGATTGGAGTCGGTCAATGGTACTTTGACTTTAAAAGTAAGCTAATTATTTTAATAAATTTATAATTGTGAGAATTGCTTGAAGTGTGCTAACTAAATGTTTGACTCTGCTGATCATCTATCTGGATGCCTCATTATCGGAAATGACGCGGAAGCAGCGCCATTTACTTCTAGAAGGATTCTAGCCGAATTTTTTTTGTTAATAGACTTAAAAAATGTTATAATTACAAAAATAGTCTTCTAAAAAATTTATTTATAAAAAAGCGGTAAATCATTCACCGCTTTCTTTAAAGAATTATACCTATTTTTAGTAGTTAATACTATATATCTTTTGAAGTTTAGATATTAAAAATATATAAATTAGGGTAAAGGCGGTGAATCATTCACCGCATTTAAAAGCGGTGAATGATTCACCGCTTTTATAGGTCTACTTTTACAAATAAGAGTTTTAGAAGCCTATTTTTATATTTAAAAATTTTTATCGGCCTAATAGCCCAAAAACTCCATTCTAGCCTCTCTCTCTCTCTCTCAAATTGGTCGAAATATAGAGCAAAAAGTTGGTGGTGGCACTAGTATGGATCAATCCTGTCTAGGGTTCACTTCTTGAAGTATTCCCCCCCCCCCCCCCCCCCCCCCCCCCCCAACCCCCCAAACCCAGAATGCATTTTCTCGCGGCAAGCTGCTCCTCCCGCGCAGCATGCTAGCTTGAATGGCTAGCTCAGATGCATGCAACCAAGATTTGCATCCATACAGGGGATTTTAATCCTCAGTTTGCCATTTTGAAGCAACAAGTGTTGGATTGTAACTCATCTGAATGTACATGTTCTTTGAGGAATGGCTATGATGACTGCCTGGATGCACCAGAACTGAAGCATTTGACTGAAATATAGCTTGGCATTCTTTGGAAGGCTTGCATTTCCGTGAGCAACCAACCATTATGCAGCTGTTTGTGTAGTTCTGTGAAGATTCTGATGAAAAGGCCAGATCTGAGCCACCTCCCTTCTCAACGTCATCCTTCTTCGTAGGCTAGATTATGAAAATCTTTATTGCACTTTATCCTCTGTCACAATTATCTAACTGTGCGAGAAAGAAGGATTGTAGACAACCGTCTGCTTGTAGACATCTTTGACTCTATGGTAAACAATTGCGACATGTTTGTTGGGTAAATGAAAGAAATATGTTGAACAAGATGGTCATGTGTCAACAGAGACTCTAAATTTGCACTTTTGTTGTGCGAGAGGTTTTGGCATGTTTTGCTCTTCATATATAGCTCTCAAGAAAGTGTAGTTTCTTACAGAGCATTGTGCATGCTCAGCAGCAACTTTGGATGGCCTGCTGTTATGCTGGCAACCAATTTTTCCTGCTGTGAGTTGGAGTTTATACCCCATCTTCGTACCATTGGTATTGAGCATTGCATTATAAAAAATTTTGGTTAATTTCATACAGCTCCCTGTAAACATATCGAATAGCAAATATACTTCTACAAAATTCAACTTTTTATATTTATCTCTGCAAAAGTCCAGTGATATTTATATTTGCCTCTCTGGTTTGTTATCGTTAGATCACTGTTTGTTTTTTAACAAAAATTAAGTGAAATAACATTTTTGCCATTACAAATGTCTCTCCAAAAGTCCCAACTGTTAGAATTATACAGAAATGTCTTCCCAAAAACTTTCAATGGTCATCTTCTTTCATTTATAAGTGAATAGAATTATAGTTTGAGGGATAAAAAAGTCAATTAACCTCATTCACGAACTAGGGTTAAGTGTCTTATCTATGGTTAACTATATTTTCCTAATGGATCCTAACGATAGGGTTATACTTGAAAACGTTAGGATGTTTGCAGAAATAAATATGAAAAGTTGAACTTTGTAGTTATACGGAGCCGACAAATGCTCTTTCGCATTCCTTCTCCCTTAATGAGTAATCGAATTGTGAGCAAATAATCAAAATGGGAATTTCAAATCTCATTTCTTTCAAGCTTATTTTCAAACCATTTTACTATAAAAATAAACTGAACATAGGACTTCAGCAATCTTGGAGGATATAATGATCTATTGGCATGATATCCGATTGAATGCGGGTCCATTTCCTGTCGAATTTGGATTCAGATGGTAAGTTTTCTGTCATGTATGTATATTCAGATTTGATCAGCAACTTGTTAATTTTTCATATTTTGATAAGGACTAAATATAAATGAAGATTAGGATGCTTGGTATATTTTCTTGTATGCTGATTCAAATATGGATATTCATCATGTCTACATACATGTGTAGTTGCAATATTGCATACATAATATACTTCTCTCTCTCTCTCTCTCTCTCTCAATTGCCATTGGTTATTGAGTTCTAGTAAATTTGGATCTGATCGATGCGAAATTTCTTTATACTATTTGATAAAGTTTGGTTATTCTTATTGGCGAAAAGTAGATGGTAAGTTGTTTGCTTGCAAAAGTGTTAGAGTTTGGGGGGTCTCTGTGCATTTATCCCATGTATTAAAGTTTACTTAATTGAATCAAATATTTGGAAAAAATGTACAGAGACTGAAATTTAGCTCGTGTACACAGGAGCTTGATTCTTAAACTTTGTTAAATAGTTCAATAGACTCCTTTGTTCAATTAGTTTTTAATTACACAACCATTTTGGTCGGTGTTGCATATAATTTTAAGAGGCTTTAAAATAGAATTTATATTTCATGTTCTAACTTATGAAAAGTGCAATAAAAAGTTAAGTTTGGTTCAACCTATTCTTCTTCAATTGTCATGCTTATTTATCAGAAATGGAAGAGAAAAAAAGAAGGATTTTTGGATAAGTATGTGCTCGACATTTGCCTTAAATAGTTGTGTAATTAGTAAGTATTTATTTTTTTGAGGGAATGGTTTAATTGAATTATTTGATGGCATTTAGAAAATTTGTTTATTTGCAAAAGTTTTAAGGGGTTTGGCTCTTGTGAAAAAGTATGATTTTTTTTTTTTTTGAAGGAAATTCAGTTTTCTGCCTGTTCGCTTTTTTGGAAAATTCGTTTTTCGTATTTTATGAAAAAAAGTCTTTTCGTTTTTTTTTAAAACCTGAAAAATGTTAGAGTTTTGTTTTGTTTTTTTAAGGTTGGTTGTTTTATAAGATTCTAAAAAAAACTAGTTTCTTTTGGGAATCAAAGAGGCAAAAAATTGAGAAAAAATTAATGAAAAAAATTTATTTTGAATTTTATTTTTATAATTTTTGGAGGAACTAAACAGCATCTAAAGTTTAACGACTTTCTGTACATACCTTTTTTATTTCTCCTTTCTTTCTTTTCTGATTTCGACCAGCAGTAAAAATACATGAGCCCTTCGATGGGAGGAAGTCTACTATGTAGGAGCTACACTATATATTAATATTCAGCCAATCATTTATTTTACAAAAAATATAATAAAATTATTTTTATAAAAAGTTATAATGAAATAGGTAAAATTTAGGAATTAAATGTGATTGATTCCGATACGGACGAGAGAGCCCGCCTGCTGTTGGAGGAAGTTTACTATGTAACACTTATATCACTTCTTTAGTGATCAGCCAATCATATCTCTTTGTTGGAGAGAAAAAAGAATATAATTTTATTATAGGGGCAATTGCTTATATACTCCCCAAAAGTTTTTCATTTTTTGATTTATCTCTCTTAAAAGGCTAATATAAAAAATATCTATTTTACGTTTCAATCTATTTTAAATTTATATTCCTAAAGTTAAATTCTGTTAATAAATAATTAGCTATTTTTATGAAATTATTATTTTGCCCTTTTAAATATATTATTTTACCGTCGCCGACTTTTCTTATTTGTTTTTAGGGGTGCCAGAAGTATTTTGATTTTTGATCCTTTCAAATATACTCTTTTATCATCACCAACATTTTTTATTTGTTCCTAAGTTAAGGGCAAAAGAGGTCATTTGATTTTTTTAACTCGGGTAGATATTTAACTCACATTTAACCTAAATTAACTTAACGGGTGGTAACTGCAAGAGTATTTTTGAATAACAGAGGAACATATGAGGATTATATTGGAAAAAAAAAATAGGGATAAATGAGATGTTTCCGAAGTTTTGAGTGATATATAGGTAATTAATTTTTTATTATAATTTAAGGAGAATAATTTGAAATTTGATTGGGTGGGGACGCCATCAGTAATATAATTGATGTATTCTAGATTTTTTTCTGCTGGGAACGAGCGAAGTACAAGGTGTGCTCCACAAGGTGTGCTCCTTGAGGAAGTCTACTATGTCACGCTTGCATCTTGCACCGTATCGTCAGAAATATAATAAAAGTATATTTTTATAATAAAAATATTTTTTATATAATCATAATGGAATAAATAAATTTAAAAGAAATTATTTGATTGGCTTGCCGATGCCAAGTTACTAATGTAACTGGTGCATTCTAGAATTTTTTGTGCTCCTTTCTTGCTTTCTTGCCTTGAAGACCTTGAAGTCCCTGTTGTTATTGTTGTTTTTGTGGTGGTGGTGGTGGTGGTGTTGGTGATGGTGGTGGTTGGTGGAGTCTACCGTCTCCCCGCCCCATCCTGAAAGGGGAAAACCCACAAAACTTCGCTTTTCGGGGTAAAAATGTATAAAAGTTGCCTCAACTGTCATCCTCTTGGATCTGACTACCTAACCTTTAAAAGTTTTGATTTACTACCCAATCCTTTAATTTATTTGATTTAAGCCAATTAGTATCTTTTCAACTTCATGCAATTCTCGCAACTATGAATTCATTAAAGTAAGTAATTAGCGTAAATTTTAAAGCCAAAGTATCGTTGACCGACTCAAATCAAACAAATTGGAAGGTTCGATAGTAAATCAAAATTTTGAAAGGTCTGGTGGCCGAATCAAAATGAGGCGTCAAGGTTTTAGCAGTTGGTGCTTGGCATGGTCATGGTAATCTTGGATGGCTCTGCTCTTCTGCAGGCAACCATTTTTCCATGAGATGTCTTGTGGTGTACGAGAAGATATATCTACTCCTTTTCTCATGCAATACTGTGTTTCGTACCAATTTTTACGTGCGGGTGATTTGAAGCGGAAATTGTGAAGTATGGTAGATCCGACCCGAAACCATTGGATTTGCTTAGACTTGCTGAAATCACTTCAAACCTTAGGAAATCAATTCAAACCACACCTGCTAATGTTTCCAAGGATTTACATGTTCTTGTTTGCAATTTCGTCCAAATCAGTGATTTGGATGATTCGAAACTGGGTGCAGAGGAGGCTGCGATGGTTGCCAACATGGGTGCCAACGGTTTATCCAAGCCGTTTCTTCTTTACCCAGTGTACAGCAAGAAGGGAGTACTGGGTGTGCTCCCTTCTTGCTGTAAGCTCCTCTGTCTCTTTTTCCCACACTTTTTTTTGGGGGGTTTTTTAGAGAATTTGTATTGGCGGGGCAGCATTGGATGGTTTTTTGGTTTTTTTGTTTTTTACTGAGCTGCAGCCATTATTCCAGAATTGGTGGGTTTTTTTGGCAGCGGTGGCGATCATTATTGGCCATCATTTTATAATGATGATGATCATCATCATTGATCTTTTTTTTTCGACTTCATGTTTTTTTTGCCTCCAGTGTCGTTGGCATTGGATCATCATCTTCTTGACACCTCTCATTTATTTTGATCCTGGTTTTGAAGTAACTATCATCATTTTTCTTGTACTTATCCATTTTTTTTCTTGACGCCATTTTGTTGTTTTTTTTTTTATTTTTGGTTTTTGTTATTGTCATAGTGGTGGTGGGGTGGTTTGGGTGGGTGGAGTCTGCTGTTCTTCTCTCCGCCCCTTGTGAAAAGGGAAACCCACAGAACTTCGTTTGTTTTTTGACCAAGTCTTTTATATATATTTATATATATATATTTTTATATATATATATATACATATATATCGAGTTTTTTTTTTACGGTGGTTTTTAAAAGCACCAAGTTTTTTGGTACTTGTAAGTTTCCCACTTTTTTTTTTATCCCTTTTGACCAATTTTTTTGTTTTTTTATGCTATTCCACCAACCACCCACTTTTTTTTTTTTCGGGACCACTATTATCCTAACCCTACAAATCTTCATTTTTTTTTTTCTACAAGCACCAATGACTAGGCACTTTTAAAAGCATAGGAGCTCAATTCTCAATTTTTTCTATCTATCTTTCTTTCTATCTATCTTTTATTTTATATATATATATATATATATATATATATATATATATATAGTTTGTGTTTGGGGAATCTAAGGAAAAAAAACAGCAACCATACCACATGAGGCATTAAGTTTTCAGCGGTAGGTGCATGGCATGGTAATATTTTTTTTTTTTTGCTTCTCTGCAGGCAACCATTTTTTCCATGTGATGTTTTGCTTAGACTTTTTGAAATTATTGAGAACAAACTTATTGAAGCTTTCGATGGGTCTCTTGCCGCGTCAACAACCACAACACTGTCACATTACTGTTTTTAGTTTTTTTACCGAAAGTAAATTGGCCTATGAGACTTGATTTTTTTCAAGAAAGTTTTTTTTTGCTTTTTTTGCAGTTCTTATGGTTTGAGGACCAAAAGTGTAATTTAGCCTTATTTTATATAACAAACGACTGGGCAGGCAATAATTGTCCTTTCGATGGGTCTCTTTTTCTCTCTCTCTCTCTCAACTTTCTAGGTTGAAATATAGAGCAAAAAGTTGGTGGTGGCACTCTTATGGATCAATAGGGTCTAGGGTTCATTTTTCTTTTTTATACCCAACCCCCCCCCCCCCCCCCCCCCCCCCGCCCCCCCCCCCCCCCCACCAAAAGGAAAAAAAAAAAAAACTCAAACTTGCTCCTGCTTGGCATGCTATCTTGAACGGCTAGCTCAGATGCAGGCAACCAATATTTGCATGCATACATGGGATTTCAATCCTCAGTTTGCCATTTTGAAGCAACAAGTGTCGGATTGTACGTTCTCTGAATGTACATGTTCTTTGAGGAATGGCTATGATGACTGCCTGGATGCACCAGAACTGAAGCATTTGACTGAAATGTAGCTTGGCAATCTTTGGAAGGCTTGCAATTCTGTGAGCAACCATTATGCAGCTGTTTGTGTAGTTCTGTGAAGATTCAGATGAAAAGGCCAGATCTGAGCCACCTCCCTTCTCAGCATCATCATCCTTAAATTATGAAGAGCTTTCTTGTACTTTATCCTCTGTCGCAATTATCTGACTGCTCGAGAAAGATGGACTGTAGACAACCGTCCGCTTGTAGACATCTTTGACTCTATGGTAAACAAATGCAACACGTTTGTTGGGTAAATGAAAGAAATATGTTGAACAAGATGGTCGTGTGTCGAAAGAGACTCTAAATTTGCTCTTTTGTTGTGCGTCAGAAATGATCTGTGCTGCTGTTTAAAGCTGCGTTCTTATGTCTTTCCATGTGGCAGCTGTGATGATTGCCAAGTATGGAAGCATCAAATCCCTTGAACATTAGACTATACTTTGATCTTCACAGCTTGGCAACTTTCGGACGGCTTGTTTAGCTAGCATCCATTTTGCGTTTGTATGTGTAGTTCACAAATGCTCATAAAAATGGGGTAAAAACGTACAGAACTTATCTGAACTATGGACCATTTCGAGAAAGGCAGATTGTAGACAACCATCCGCTCGTAGACATCTTAGACTCTATGGTTAACAATTGCGACATGATTGTTGGGTAAATAAAAGAAATATGTTGATGGTCATGTGTCGATAGAGGCTCTAAATTTGCACTTTTGTTCTGCACCAGAAATGAGCTGTGCTGCTGTTGAAAGATGCATTGTTACCTCTTTCTATGTGGTGGCTGTGATGATTGCCATGTATGGATGCACCAAATCCCTACAACATTTGACTAAACTTTGATCCGCACAGCTCGGCAACCTTCGGAAGGCTTGTTCTGCAAGCATCCATTTTGCTTTGTATGTGTAGGTTTGCAAATGCTCATAAAAATGGCAGATCTGAGCCACAGCTTCTAAATATCTCCTTTTCGTTGTTTAGAACTAACAAGTTTTAACCCCTAGCTTGCTCTTGTTTAAAGAATTTCTGTTTGCTAAATCGCCTCTTGCAGCAAGGTGGTTAGTTGATATGAGGGAAAATATTCCTTTATGTCAATATATGTTTTTGAAGTTTAGTGGTGATAATTACACTACAGTTTGAGGGGGTTTGGCATATTTTTGTCTTTAAATATGGCCTGCCAGAAGTGTAGTTTTTAACAGAGCATTAGACCTGCCTGGCAGCAACCTTGGATGGCCTGCTTATATGCTGGCAACCATTTTTTGCTGCTGCAAGCTGGAGTTTGTACCCAGGTTTCGTATTATTAGTGTTGCGCATTGCGATGTAACTTTTGTAGTCGTACAGAGACGAAGAATTGCTCTTTCTTCCTTAGTGGGTAATCCAAATTTCCACAAAATGTGAACTTCAAATCTCACTTCTTTTTAAGTTTATCCTCAAACCAGTTTTCTACAAAAATAAAGTGAACATGGGACTTCGGCAATGTTGGGGGATCTCATAGGGTTGACACGGTCGAATACGGTCGGATTTTTGACGAAACCATATCAATATCCATATATATATATATATTTTGTATGCTAATTCGGTTATGATGGTGTCGGATTCGATCGGATTTTATCTTAACGACTTTCACCCCAACTCTTGGTACATTTTTTCAGAGGCAAACTACTCTGAACCCTCCAATGAGGGATGGACGGATGGATGCATGGACGGGTACATAGCTAAGGCGATACGAAAGTGAGAGCCCTGCGTTGGGGACAAGCGGAAATGCAGGGCGTGCTCCCTTCTTCCTGTGAGCCCCTCCGTGTCCTACACTCTTCCACCCCAAAAAAGGAAAAAAAAAGAAAAGAAAAAAGAAAGTCATTTCTCTCATTTCCCGTCTCTTCCGTTCCTCAAGGAAAGTGTCTTTAGGTTAGACAGGGAATCTGGTAATGGCGGGGCAGTTTTGGGCGGTCTGCTCTTCTGCAGGCTACTGAGCTGCAGCCATTACTCCGGAAATGCATTGGCGGGAGCAACGGTGGTCATTCATAATGATGATTATAACCTTTGAAGGGGCTTCAGCTTTGTCTGAGGATGCTTCCGGTGTCAACGGCATTGGATTATCTTCTTCTTGATACCTCACCTATCTTCTTGATACCTCACCTATTCTTGATCCTCGTTAAAGCAGCTATCATTTCCTCCTACTTCCTTTCTTGATGCCTTATTGTTGTTGTTGTTGTTGTTATTATTATTATTATTACTACTACTGTGGTGGGGGGTGGGGATGGATGGAGTCTACCATCTCCCCGCCCCTTCGTAAAAGGGGAGCTTTCGTTTCTCGGGGTTGATGTGTGTGTGTGTGTGTTCGTTGGTGTTTGAGGGTTGGAAAAGAAAAAAAAACAAAAAACAGCAGGAACAATTCTAGATGAGGCCTTAAGTTTCAGCAGAAGGTGCATGGCATGGTAATCTTGGAAGGCTCTGCTATTCTGCAGGCAACCATTATTCTATGTGATGTCTTGCGATGTACGAGAAGATATATCTTCCTTTTTCTCATGTAATACTCTGTTTGGTGCCAAATTATTATAGAATTGAATATATTTGCAATTCCATGAGGGCATTTGTATAGTGGAAAATGCAAACTATGGCAAACCAGTGGATTTGCTTTATCGGAAATATATTTAAAGCACACCTGCTAATATCTCCAAGGATGAACCAGTTCTTCTTGGCAATTTCATCCAAATCAGTAATTTGGAGGATTCCAAACAGGGTGTGAACGAAGGCTTCGATGATTGCGAATCGGGTTGCCCACAGTTTGCCCTTGCTGTTTCTTCTTTACCATTGGACAGCGAAAACAGTGTTTTTAATATCAGTTCTTCAGTAAATTGGATGGTCTGCTAATTTAGCAGGCAACCTTTGAAGCTGTTGATGGGTCTCTTGCCATGTTATCAACCATAGTGTACTTCTACATCACTCCCTTATCAGTGATACATCATTTATTCTACCAAATTGGACTATGGAACATGTTGCAACAATCAAGAAACATTGAGCCAGAAGTTGCAACAAATTAAAGTTTAAGGATCAAAGTGTCACCTGTCTTATAGTTTGAGGACCAAACGTGTAATTTAGCCTTATTTTAACTTACAAAGCACCGAGGATAAAAAGAAAGCACTGGATTTTTTTTTCTTTTTCTAGAGAAGCTTTCAATGGCTTGCGATGCACCTGGTGTAGGCAATAATTTTCCTATCTCAGCTGCTCATCCGGGCAGCCTTGCGGGGTAGCTGTAGCAGCACTCAATTGGAAGGTCTGCTGTTTTGCAGGCAACCTTGTTCTATCATTTGTCTTTAAGGTGCACAAGGCTACATAATGCCTGATCGAATGGCAGGTCGGAGCCTCTCTTTCCTTCTACTATCTTTTCAACTATCAATATTTCTCATGCTGACTGTACGAATCCTCATGTTGACTGTATGTTTCAATCAGACAGGCCCTTGATGTTTCATGCTATGTTAAAGAAATGTTTCTCCTTCATTTTAGTTGTCAATGGAGGCTGTGATGATTGCCAACTGGGAATGCACCTCAACTTCTTTTATCCTCGCTTTTGACTCTTGGCGGAGTAAAGAAGCTGATCGAAATACTGGATATGAGAGGCAATATAGTCAGCTCAAACCAAACATGTTTGTTGGGTTTTGACAATTCTGGTGAGATTTGAATCTGGTTTATTGGTTTTCTTGGTCCTTTTACGCTCCTCGACAGCCCTTTGCTTCGTTCATTCGGGTGGCTCTTGGCTGACATGATTCACCGGGTGCAGACAATAATTTTTCCTTTCTAAGCAGCTATAAGGCCAACATTAGCTACCTTTACATTAGCTACCTGTGGCAGTACTTAAATTGGAAGGTCTGCGGTCTTGCAGGCTACATTATGCTGTTATGTCTTCAAGGTGCACAAGATTGCAGGACCCCTCATAAGATATGATTAAATGGCATATCTGAGCCTCCATTTTCTTCTCCTAATTCATTTTTTGCTATTTAGTGGTACCTTCTTTTTCTTTTTTTTTCCCCCCGTCTGGCTTTCTTGCTGCATGTTTTCCTTTCAACTTCCTGGAACCCTGCTTTATGCTGGTTGATGACAACTGGATAGTTGTTGGGGGGTCTATTTCAAAATGGCCTATAGTTGTGGGGATCATCATACTATTTATCCTTCTCAATATATTTGTGGGTTATCCCAATATTGTGACTTAGTCCTTGAACCTTTTCCGTAAACACTTGTCCCTTATCTTTCACATATTCTTGCAATTCATCCTTGGCTTTGGTCCATATATTGCAGGCAAGATCTCTCATTAGCACGCTTCAGTGTAATTTAATCACTAGAGGATTGGTGCGTGATTCGTAATTGGGGGCAAGCAGAAGTACAGGGCATGCTCCCTCCTTTGTATAAGCCCCTCTGTCTACTTTCTCTTGCACCACAAAAAGCAAAAGAAAAAAAGAAAACATTTTAATGTTGATAAGGGATGGTGATAATACTTTAAAAGGTTTCGGCTTCATTTGAGGATGCCTCCTATGTTGATGGCGTCAGATCGCCCATCTTCTTTATTCCTCTCATATTTCTAGATTCTGGCTAAAGCAACTATTATCTTTTTTTTATTACATCTCTAGTTCTCTTCTTGATGCCTCATTTTTTTTCTTCTTCTTGTTGTTAATTGCTGCTGTTATTATTGTTAATATTCCTATAGTGGTGGTGGTGGTTGGTGGAGTCTATCGTCTCCCCACCCCCTCCCGAAAGGGAAAACACACAAAACTTCGCTTTTCGGGTTTGACCAAGCCTTCATTCTTGGTTTTGGCTATATATATATATATAGAGAGAGAGAGAGAGAGAGAAGAGAGAGAGAGAGAGAGAGTTTGCGATTAACTTTTTAGCTCTTGGATTTCAGCAGTAGGTGCATGGCATGGAAATCTTGGAAGGCACTGCTCTTCTGCAGGCAACCATTTTTCCATGTGAGGTCTTGAATGTACAAGAAGATATATCTACTCCTTTTCTAATGTAATACTCTGTTTGGTACCAAATCGTTATAGAAGTGAGTATATTTACAATCCTGTGAGGGCATTTTTGGAGCAAAAATGCAAAATATGGTAGATCCGACCACAAACCAGTGGGTCTGCCTAGAATTGCTGAAATCATTTGAAACCATCGGAAATCAATTCAATCCACACCTGCTAATGTTTCCAAGGATTAACGAGTTCTTGTTTGCAATTTCGTCCAAATCAATGATTCAAAGGATTCTAAACAGGGTGCAAAGGAGGCTGTGATGGTTGCCAACCTGGGTGCCAACGGTTTGTCCAAGCCGCTTCTTCTTTGCCGAGTGTTCAGTGTAAACAGCTCTTTTAATATCAGTTCTCCTTTGGTAAATTGGAAGGTCTGCTAATTTAGCAGGCAACCTTTACCACCATATATTATAATGGTGCAAGGATTTTATGATGCCTTCTGAATAAGGTGGGGGAAATGGTTGAGAACAAATTAATTGAAGCTTTCGGTGGGTCTCTTGTTATGTCATCAACAACAATACTGCCACATTACTACTACATAAGTGAGACATCACCAGCATCCACTCAACTAAATTGGCTTGTGAGATTTGATTGCAACGAACAAGAAAGTTCGAGCCAGAAATTGTTGCAATTATAGTTTGAGGACCGAAGTGTCACCCACCTCATACTTTGAGAGCCAAAAGTGTAATTTAGCCTTTATTTTAGCTAACAAACCACTGAGGGTGAAAAGACGGCATTTTTCTAGGAACTGGCTCCTGCGATGCACCAGGTGCAGGCAATAATTTTCCTCTCTATCCTACCTGTGGCAGCACTCAATTGGAAGGTCTACTGTTTTGCAGGCAACCTTGTTCTGTCATTTGTCTTCAAGGTGCATAAGACTACATGATGCCTCTTGATATGTTCGAATAGCAGGTCGGAGCCTCTTTTTCTTGCTTTCTTTTCAGCTAAAATGTATCTCTTGCTGACCGTCCATATGTCCTCATGCTGACTGTATGCTTCAATTGGACAGACCCTTAATGTCTTGTGTTATGGTAAGGAAATGTTTCTCCTTCATTTTACTTGCCGAAGAATGCTGTGATGATTGCCAATTGGGAAGGCACCTCACTTATTTTATCCTGCCTTTTGACTCTCGGCAGAGTGCAAAAGCTGATTGAAATACTAGATTTAAGAGGCAATATAGTCAGGTCAAACCAAAGATCTTGATTGGGTTTTGATAATTCGAGTGGGATTTGAATCTGGTTTGTTGGTTAGCTTGGTGCTTTTACGCCCCTTGAGAGCCCGTCACACACTTGTATGCTGATTCAGATGTGGATATCCAACCATACATCTCTCTCTCTCTCTCTGTGTGTGTGTGTGTGTGTGTGTGTGTGTGTGTGTGTCACGCCCCGCTTCCTTGGAGGGTCACCCATTCTAAAACTACTCTAGCCCTAGGTTTGCTCAACCATCTTAACTTGGGTTTAGCCACCGCTCAAAATGCTATAGCTAGGTTAAGAGTTAGCCCTATTATACCTTATATATAGGACTTCCAAATTCTAAGGGTGTCACATTCTTCTCTCGCTTACCCCCTTCCCTCTCTTATGCTTTGACGTCCTCGTCAGGCTCAAACGCACTCACAAGCACCAGCGATGTGAGACTCGTTTTTCTAGCCTTAGCCGACCTTGTGGGGAGCCGCGCTTCACCCACAACAGTCGTCAGCCGGAGAGCCGTGCTTTTGCCCGTTATATGACCCTGGCTCAGCCAAGGCTCATCTCACACTTACGGTTGGTGATTGGCTTCGATATCAACTGTGACGCCCCCCTTCCCAGAGGGGTAGCCTTAGGCTCGCTCAATCCTCTTTAACCTCTTGGGCCTAGCCACCGCCCAAAATGCTATAGCCGGGTTAAAAGGTTTAGCCACCGCCCAAAATACTTTATGATTTGATCATAAAGTAAACTATGTCGAAAAAATATAAAATTTTATTTCTAAAAACTTCAAATACCCTAGCTCAGTTTTAACGGTATGGATCGTTGATTTGAACATTCTAAGGTTGAAAATGAGACTATAGTACCGGAGCCCCGGCACTATAGATAGTATAGGAGCCTAGCTCATATAGAATTAGGCTACTATACTATCTATAGTACCGGAGCTTCGGCACTATAGTCCCGTATATATATATATTGCATGGCATGGTAATTTTGGAAGGCTCTGCTTTTCCGCAAGCAATCATTTTTCCATGTCTTTTCTTTTTTATACTCGGTGAAATGGTTGAGAACAAACTAATTGAAGCTTTCGGTGGTCTCTTCCGATGTCATCAACCACAATGCTGCCACATTACTGCTATATTAGTGAGACATTACCATTCACTTAACCAAATTGGCCTGTGAGACTTGATTGCAACAATCAAGAAAAGTTCGAGCTAGAAATTGCGGCTATTATTGTTTGGGGACCAAGGTGTCACCCGCCTCATATTTTGATGACCAAAAGTGTAATTTAGCTTTATTTTATCTATCAACCCATGGAACAGGCATTAATTTTCCTATCTCAGCTACCTATAGCAGCACTCTGTTGGAAGGTCTGCTGTTTTGCAGGCAACCTTGTCTGTCATTAGTGATGCCTCTTGATATGATCGAATGGCAGGTCGGAGCCTCTCTGTCCTTCTACTTTCTTTTCACTGTTGATATTTCTCATGCCGACTGTCCCATATGTCCTCAATCCTCTTGCTGACTGTATGCTTCAGTCAGAAGGCCCTTACTGTTTCATGCAATATTAAGGAAGTGTTTTTCCTTCGTTATACTTGTCAAAGGAGGCTGTGATGATTGCCACTCGGGAATGCACCTCAACTTCTTTAATCCTTGCTTTGGATTCTCGGCAGAGTGCAGAAGCTGACCAAAATACTGGGTATAAGAGGCAATATAGTCAACTCAAACCTGAGACCTTGGTTGGGTTTTGACAGTTCGGGTGGGATTTGAATATGGTTTTTATTTATTTATTTATTTATTTTTTGGTCCTTTTACACCCTTTGAGAGGCTTTGCGTGGTCCATTTGTGGGATAGACGGCATCTCAGTGGATGGCTTTTGGCTGACATGATCACCTGGTGCAGGCTATAATTTTTCCTTTCTCAGCAGCTCATATGACCAACATTAGGTACCTGTAGCAGGACTTAAATTGGAAGGTCTAGTGTCTTGGATGCAACTTTTTGCTGTCGTGTCTTTAAGGTGCAGAAGATAACAAGATCCCTCGCGAGATGATTAAGTGGCATATCTGAGCCTCCATTTTCTTCTCCTACTTTCTTTTGAGCTATTAGGATTTGGCGGTACATTATTTATTTTTCCCTTTTTTTCTTTTCTTCCTCTGGCCTTCTTACTGCATGTAGAACCTAGGTGCCTTGTTTTCAAATATTCCTTATCTACTTCCTGAAACGTGACACCCTACTTCATGCTGATTGATGCTAAATCATTTATCCTGGATGCAACTTGTTAGTCTTTCAGATTTTGAAAAGAACTAAAATCGAATAAAGATTCGGATGTTTGGCATATATATCTGTATACTTGTATGCTGATTCAGATGTCGGTATCCAACATACGTGTATATCTGCTTTTCCATTTCTCTTCTTGATGCCTTGTTGTTGATGCTGCTGCTGCTGCTGTTATTATTATTATTATTACTTTTGTTATTATTATTATGGTCACAGTGGTGGTGGTGGAGGTGGGTGGAGTCTATCGTCTCTCCGCCCCTTCCTGAAAGGGGAAACCCACGAAACTTCGCTTTTCGGGGTTGACCAAGCCTTCATTCTTGGTTCTGGTTATATATATACATACAAACATTTTGTATATAGAGGAAAAAGAAAAGGAAAAAAAAAACAACAACAACAACGATACCAAATGAAGCCTTAAGGTTTCAGTAGTAGGTGCATGGCATGGTTATTTTGGAAGGCTCTGCTTTTCTGAAAGCGACCAATTTTCCATGTGTTTGTCTTGCTTAGGCTTGCCGAAATGGCTGAGAACAAACAAATTGAAGCTTTCAATGGGTCTCTTGCGATGTCGTCAAACACAATACTGCTACGGTAGTGAGACATCACCATTTACTCGACTAAATTGGCCTGTGAGACGATTGCAACAATCAAGAAAGCTCGAGCCAGAAATTGCAAGTATTATAGTTTGAGAACCAAATTGTCATCTGCCTTATAGTTTGAGCACCAAAAGTGTAATTTAGCCTTATTTTATCTAACAAATCACAGAACGGGCAATAATCTTCATATTTCACCTACCTGTGGCAGCACTCAATTGGAACTCAATTGGAAGGGCAACCTTGTTCCATCATTTATCTTAAAGGTGCATAAGAATACATGATGCCTCTTGATATGATCGAATGGCAGGTCGGAGCCTCTCTTTCCTTCTGCTTGCTGTTCAGCTATTAATATTTCTCATGCCGACTGTTCATATGTCCTCATTCTGACCGTATGCAATCAGACTGGCACTTAATGTTTCATGCAATCTTAAGGAAGTGTTTCTCCTTCATTTTTACTTGTCAAAGGAGGCTGTGATGATTGCCAGTTGGGAATGCACCTCAACTTCTTTTATCCTCTCTATTGATTCTCAGCGGTGTAAAAACTTATCGAAATACGGGATATAAGAGGCAATTTAGTCAAATCAATCCTTAGATCTTGGTTGTGTTTTGATAATTCGGGTGGGATTTGAATCCGGTTTGTTGGTTAGTTTTGTTCTTTTGCTTCCCTTGAGAGCCTTTCGCTTCGTTAATTCGTGGGATAGACAGCATCTCAGTGGGTGGCTTTTGGCTGACTTGATTCACTGGGTGCAGGCAATAATTTTTCCTTTCTCAGCAGTAGCTACCTGTAGTGGTAGTTAAATTGGAAGGTCTGCTGTCTTGCAGGCAACCTTATGCTGTTCATATCTTTAAGGTGCATAAGATTACTAGATCCCTCATGAGGTGATTGAATGGCATATCTGAGCCTCCATTTTATTCTCCTAATTCCTTTTAGCTATTAAGATTTAGTGGTACATTCATTTTTTTTCGTAGCTATTAAGATTTAATGGTACATCCAATTTTTCTGTTTTATTTTTAATTTTTTATCCTCTGGCTTTCTTGCTGCATGTAGAATCTCGGATGGGTCGTTTCAAATATTCCTTATCAACCCCCTGAAACCCTACTTCGTGCTGGTAGATGATGACTGGATAGTGGGGGTCTATTTCAAAATGGTCTATAGTTGAGGGGATCTTCATCCTATTTATCCTTCTCAATATATCTGATGGTTAAAACGTATTGATAGTCCGTCTTATCCCAATACTATCCCGATATTGTGACTTAGTCCTTGAACCTTTTCCATAATCACTCCTTTCTCGTCTTTCTTATATTCTTGGAATTTCATCCCTGCCATCTCTTTGGTCCATATGTTGCAGGCAAAATCTCTCATTGGAACTCTGCATTGTAATTTAATCACTAGAGAGGATTGGCAGGCGCATGATCAGTAATTGGAGGCAGCTCTGGATGGTCTGCCCTTCTGCAGGCAACCTAGCTTGCGGCCATTTATCTGGTCATGCCTGGGGCGGAGGAGTTAGTGGTAGTGATAAGGATTGGTCATATGATCCTCTTCTCTAATTACAATATCATCATTATTATCTTCTTGGTACTCGCTTATTCTCCTGATCCAAGTTCCAGCAAGGGATATCCTTTATCATTTACTTCTATTTCACAATTCCTGTTCCTTGATGTGTTTCGGTATTTGTGGAAGGTTTTTATGATCATCTTCCAGAGTTGTAGAATAACCACTTCTGTGGAGTCAAGCTTCTCTCTGTGGCCTTCCTGAGATGGATACCCATGAAATTTTGTGCCTCAGGGTTGATCAATGGCTAAAAATCAAGCTTTTTGATTTTGATTGTGCATTCTTCATATGGGTTTACGTTGAGTTGGTCGGTTAGCTCGGTCCATTGACACCTCTAATCTGAGCCGTGCTTCATTAATTCGTGGGATGGATGACATCGCTGTTGGTAGTGCATGTCTGATGTGGTGCACCGGGTGCACGCCATAATTTCTCCTATCTCTGCAGCCCATGAGGGCGGCGTTTTGGGGTTCACATAGCAATACTCGATTGGAAGGTCTGCATTCTTGCAGGCAACCTTACAAAGTCATTTGTCTTTACGGTGCGTAAGACTACATGATGCCTCATGATATGATTGAATGGAAGATCTGAGCCTCCCTTTTCTTCTTGTTTCTTTTCAGCTATTAGGATTTATTGTTGTCATTTTCTTCTTCTCTGTGTTTGTTTCTGCATGGAGAAGCTAGATCATCAATTCCTATTCCCTCTACTTTTCAGTGGTTGATGATGATCAGATTTGAGTTGGTGACTTGGTCGGCCTATTTCAAGATGGCCTGTAGTTGAGGGGTCTTCATACATCTTACCTTCTAAATATGGGTTGGAATAAGAATCAGATATTATTTTTCATCTGAGGCTGGTGATATCGTCGACTTTATCTGAGGAATAAGAGCTATTTATAGTCCTTGTACTATTCTGATATTGTAACTAGGTCCAAACTCCATCTCCACGACCTTCACTTCGGCACAGGTGTAGTCAATAGTTTCCTATTAGACCTCTGCAGTGTAATTCAACCACTAGAGAGGTTCCAAGTGTGATCTAGAAATGGTGAGGCAGCTATGGATGGTCTGCCTTTCCGCAGGCAACCTAGCTGGACCCCTTAAATGTAATCATGATCAGCCATGGAGATAGCATGCCTGTGCAGCTTCATCTTTAAGACTCTTCCTCTGTAGAAAGTTTGGAGTGCCATCTTCGTGATACATTTGTTCTCTTGATCCTGTTGAGAATATTAGTCCCATATTTGATACTTAAGCTTTTTGGATTGGTCGGAGACTTTAGGCATATCCAACTTCTGCTGAGGGATATTTTTATCCTTTTTTTTTTTTCTATTATTCCATCTCTCCTTCGTGATGCCTTTGATTATTTGGAGAAGGCGGTAATGATTTCTAGCATGTTGCGCAAGAGCTTTCCTCCAAAATGTTACGATTATTCTATCCAAGGCTTCCTGAGATTCAAAGTTTGAAACCCTCGAAATACTGCTTCAGGTTTCAAATCTTGGAAGGCTCTGCTTTTCAGCAGGCTACCAGTTTTGCATTCAGGGTTCAACCCAGTTTTTTCGAAGTTTTTTTTCCATTATATATAATTTCCAACAAAAAGTCTGTATCCAGTATTTGATTTGTACCCCCCGCTAAGCACTCATGGTTTCCAACACTGCTCTCCGTTAAATGTTCGTATTTGAATTTGTATTTGGAGAAGTATGGAAATAGTCAGTTGCTATCTGAACAATATCCGACCCATTTTCATCCCTAGATATGTGACAGGTACTGATTTTAGTAGAGACTCTGAAGAACAGACATAGTCGCTTCTCACCCTCTAAGAGGGAATCGTTATCCTCAAATTTGTTTCCTAATGCCCATATTACTGTCTCTTTACGTTTTAATCTTTTCTGCTGTGGAAATCGTATTTTAGATTGTTTTACTTCGCTTTCTCATATGTCATGCATCTAGTTAATCTTCTTAATCTATGTTGTTCTCTTCTCTCTCCACTTGGGTTCATCCATTAACCAGATAGAATTGTCCTCTTCTTTTTCCGCAGAATGTGTTCACCTAAACTATGAACAAATAATATGCATTTTTTTTTTAATTGACCTCTGAATATTGAGTTTGTTTTTTTCATTAGTTAGATCACTGCAGTCGGCTTTTTTTTTTTTTTTTTTTTTTGGTTTTTGGTTTATACATTCTGTTTCCGGCATATTTATATTAAAGGCTTTACTGTTTTCTGAATTAGTATTTTGTAGTTGACATTTTTGTCGTATTCCCGCTTCTTTTTATTATTGTTATTATTGTACCTTATTATGTTCTTTCAACATGCTTGTACCTTTTTATGTTCTTTCAACATGCTTGTACATCTTTTTTTCTCTTTATGCTAGTAATCCCTAGCTACCATTTTACCATTGAACCCTAAATCCTAAACCTTTGGACATGTTAGGTTCACGATTGGAATGAGAACGGAAAATGGAATGACGAATCATCCACAAATGTTTGGTTCATTATTGGATTGGAATGAAAATCGGTATGAACAATTAGGACACTTAGGATTATGAGAGAAGATTTTGATTAAGGCTTCGTTTGGTTCGGGGTTAAGTAAAAACTAGTTATTCCAGGGATAGGGTTAAGTTCGGGGTTAAGATGGGGTTAGAGCAATTTTGTGTTTGGTTGAGAATTGGGTTTAGTCCAGATATAAGCAAAATAGTGTTTGGTTGGAGTAAGTGGAATAAGAAGGATAGTGGGTTGTTATAAAGATAAAATGACTAAAATACCCCTCACATGAATTGAATGTGATAAGAGCTTTTAATTTTTTTCATTTAAATTTAGATGATTGAAATTTCTTTTGGGGGGGAGGAAAGTGTCACATTAAATTAATTTTAGCCTAATGTGTTACCAATATATTTTTTAACTATTATTTTGTGACCTTGAAATTATCAAAATTTTTGGAAAATTTATTTTACTACAATCTTGAGTTCAAATTACGGATACTTTGCGCAAGTTTTTGTAAAAATGATTTGCTACATATGAAAAGAATATTAAAATACAAATACTTGACCCAAATTTCTTTCACTGCAAAATAAAATAAATTCAACGCTTACATAATACAAGATAGAAAAACTATTATACTAATTTGTAGGCAACATAGCTATATATCAAAAATATAATCAAATCAACGCACGGTTATAAAGATGACAATACATTAAATCAAACAAATTTACATATACAACCAAAACTGTTTGAAAGATAACAACTATATAGAAGATCTAGATAACATCTACTAGCACCAACATGATTTACCAAAATTATGCTCAGAAAATAACCCATACAATAAAACCACATCACATCTTCGAACATTACTACTTGTTCCAAAATTACAAACAAACAAGTAAGCAAGCATTACAAAGAACAGTAGTAATCTCACACATGATTATCTTAGTTTAGTACAAATCCAATACAAGCACGCACTTAGTTTTACCAAAAAGCAATACAATTCAAGTTCATAGCAAATTATGTTCTACTACTCCACAATTGGTTAGTAATATTAGCACGGCGCCGCGTCGGGACTCATCATTTCGTCCCAAAAAATCAGATTCGTCGTCTTCATTTTCTGCTTCTTGTTCATCTGGTTCGTCGGAAAATAGACTATCATTGACCTGGTGACGGCGAATAAAGTTATGTATTATACAACATGCCATAGCAATCAAGCATTGCACTCTATATGGAAACGGTGTTGCTACATTGAGAATTTTGAAACGCTTCTTTAAAATGCCAAATGTCTTCTCGACCACATTTCTTAATTGAGCATGCCGGTGGTTATACAGATCTCGTGGATTTCGATGAATGCAGCCCCGTGTGTTAGCATCAAATTGACTAATATGGTAACGCTCTCCTCTATAGGGCGCAAGAAATCTATCTGTATTTGCGTATCTTGAGTCTACTAAGTAATACTTGCCTGCAATTAAGATAATTACCAGTTGTTAAGTAGCTCAGTATTATCAGTATAACTATAACCATATATTATAAGAGGACATAAATTAGTAATAATACCTTCGGGAACAACGAAACCTCCATTTACGCACGCCCATCTAAGTACTCGCATATCGGCAGCAGATCCTTCCCAACCTGTGCATACAAATACAAAATTATGATCAAATGACACTGCAGCCATCATATTTTGTGATGTAAATCTTTTCCGACAGCGAAAGCGTGGTTGCTTGCTCCTTCGCACCACCACTGGAATATGCGTTCCGTCGATCGCACCGATAGCATTCTACAATTAATAAGAAAATATATAAAACAACAGAGCTAATAAATCATTTATAACACAATGTATTATATATAAGCATACATACTTACCTTGAAAGTATGAAAATTTGGATTATCCCTAATCCTTGGATGGACGGCAGCATTACTTGACGGCAACATTATGTACTCATCTTTCAGCCTCACAATGCCACGTACAACGTTGTTAAAATGTCTACTAATTGTTTCTCCTGAATGTTGGAATGTTTCCGCGAGAATCCGATTTGCCACGCCATGGCCTACGCCAAATAGAAATATGGCTAACTGTTCGTCAGCAGTCATATTTCTTGTGCCACTTAGCAACCCCCTCCTGACTAACTCATCACGGAGTGCAATAAATGTAGTAGCAGTCATACGAAAGTGATGGTAGCATCTTTCGTGATGACCATTCAAAATATCACACAACATTTGATGTCCGGTAAAGGGCCGAGTTCTACATCTTTGTCTTGGAATTGTATTTGCAAATCTCAAATTTTCTTCCTCATGTTGCATTAAATGCTCCCAAGTTTCATCATCATCTTCATCTAATATTGCCATAACGTTCGCTATGAGTGCGGACGAAAATACTGATTGATATACTGAGTTGTCCATCACCGTCTTATAGAATCCAACTGTCATCAAGGATAAATACTTGAGTGCACATCAATATATTGGCACAAATACTTTAGTACACACAAACATATAGCTATAGTAATACTTTCTATATGGCACAAACATAGACCATTTTAAGGTGGCAAACAACATAAACGCAGTCATACATGTAATAACAACTACAGAAAAACCTTCACTAAGAACTACACGTCGACCAGCATTACTACTAGTTAAAACATAACCGCAAACAACAAACAACATTAACCTTAAACCCAAGCAATACAGCTCGGGAACTGACACACATCGACTACCATTACGTCGTTGGTCTACAGCCCTGGAAAGATCTGCTTATACAATAAATTTTGTTGTGCAAGTTGACGCTGAACCCACATTAATGCTAACTCGTCATTCATAGTTGTTGGTGCTAAAAAAAAATTAAAAAAAAAAGAATAAAAAGGGGAAAGATTATGGTTGGCCCAATATTTGGGCTTATTTTCTTGGGTTCTATATATTTTAAATTCTAATAGGCCTCATATGAGCCCAGGCATAATTTGGGCCCAATAGATTTAGGCCCTCTTAATAGGCCCTATTTATGAACATAAGCTTGTGGGCCTCATGAAAGTCTATTAAAATTTTGAGCCTATTTAATAATTCGGGCCTCATTTCAGCCCAATGAATATTATTATTTATGCCCAACAGGCTCTACCAAAGTGGGCCCAATCTCAGCCCACCCTATTTGATGACAGCCCACATTCGGAAATTCAAGTGAATTTTTAAAATCCCCAATCTCATACAAAATTTGATTTCGAATTTTAAATTCCCAACCGACAAGAAAATATTTCTCATCTCATACATATCATTTTCCATTCAAAATTCGATTTCGAATTTTGAACCCCAACCAACTCCCAAAATATCTCATTCCCCAACTAATCACATCCACATCCCAAGATTCGATTTTTGAATTTCAAAAGTTAAAATTTTGAATTTTTAAACCCCCAACCAACTAGAAAATATCTTTCCTTCCAACAACCCGATTCAAAATTGAATCCCCAACCAAGTCCTCAAAATATCTCTCGCCTAACCCCACGAATCGCTCCAATCCCAAAATATCTCATACCCTCAACGGTTCCTCAGACCATTCCCATTATAAATAGAGGATAAGAAAATAAGACAAAAAAAAGAGTACGATACCACCATAACTATACGCCATTCTACGTACAAAAAAGGAGAGATTTTTTCACCGTACCGTTCCATCCTATCCCTTATCCAAATTTTCTCCCGATCTAATCACAGGTAAAAAAAAAAAAAAAAAAAAAAAAACTCTCTCTCCCCTTAGCCGTACGGCTATGAGGGGGAGAGGGAGATCTCCTCTCTCTCTTCCCTCTAAATAAAAAAAAAAAAAAAAAATCTCTTTCTTCTTCTTTTTTTTTTTTTCTTCTTTATTGTTTATTTGGGCCCCGCACTTGTCACGCCGCTATCGCCATCCGACGACGTCACCACCAAATCTCATCTAGACGTCTTCGATGGGAGAGGGGAGGAGGATCGATGATCCTCCGTTTCTTCGGACCTCTCTATACCCCATTCGAAGCCGTTAATTAACGGGACGGGTGGTTCACATGTCACATTGCCGCAATCGCCTTCAACCTCAGTTTGGCGTTTTCGAAGGAAGAGGGGAGGGGAATCAATGATTCTCCGTTTCTTCGGACCCTTCAACTCCTTTCGAGAACGTCGAAAACAAAACCCGCCGGCCGTCATCATCTATGCCATCATCGTCATCTACACTGCAGTTTGACATTTTTCGAAGGGAGAGGGGAGGGGAACCAACGGCTCCCCGTTTCTTCGGACCCTTCAACTCCTTTGGAGAGTGTCAAATCGAGCCTGCTAAAAATATTACAAAATTGCATAGAGCCGTCTCGGATGATTTCTTCGGACATCCGAGCTCCGGTTTCTTTGTTTCGATCCAAACCGGCTTGTATGATCCAAAATTAAAATTGCAAATAAAGTTCAAAAGGGAAATCAAATCGCGTTAAAAAGGGGATTTCTTCGGACCCCAAAATTAAAATTACAAATAAAGTTCAAAAGGGGATTTCTTCGGACCCCAAATCAAATCGCAATTTTAAAAAGGGAATTTCTTCGGACCCAAAAATTAAAATTGCAAATAAAGTCCAAAAGGGGATTTCTTCGGACTCCAAATCAAATTGCAATTTTAAAAAGGGGATTTCTTCGGACCCCAAAATTAAAATTGCAAATAAAGTTCAAAAGGGGATTTCTTCGGACCCCAAATCAAATCGCAATTTTTAAAAGGGGATTTCTTCGGACCCCAAAATTAAAATTGCAAATAAAGTTCAAAAGGGGATTTCTTCGGACCCCAAATAAAATTGCAATTTTAAAAAAGGGGATTTCTTCGGACCCCAAATCAAATCGCAATTTCAAAAAGGGGATTTCTTCGGACCCCAAAAAATAAAATTGCAATTTAAAAAAAAAAGGCGATTTCTTCGGACCCTTGATTCAAATTGCAATAAAGAGGCTTTCTTCGGACCTCAAATTCAAATAAAAATAAATTCAAAGGAGTATGCAAAATGGCCGCAAATAAATTAAATTTAATGTTGACCCAGAATCCAAGCCCAGTCAACATTATGAGCTCCAATTCAAGCCCAGTCAACATTATGAACCCAATTCAAGCCCAGTCAACATACATGCCCAGTCAATATTCGTGTTTTAATCCTGGCCCAGTCAACATTTCGGGCTCCAATTCAGACCCAGTCAATAAGCAGGCCCAGAATGGCTCAGCTTAATTACGGGCTCCAATTCAGGCCCAATCGAGAAGTAATAACCCAAATCCATTCTAGCCCAATATGATAATCTAAACCTAATCTAGCTCCACATAACCCAAACCCAACCAAGTCCACATAAAATCTAAACTCATTCTAGCTCCAAATAAAAATCCAAACCCAAGCCTAAACCCAATCAAACCCTCTCATGAAAACCCAGATAAAATTCAAACCCAAACCTATTCTAGCCCAAAATGAAAATCCAAACCTAAACCCAATCAAACCATAAAATCCAAACCAAACCCAAGTACTCCACAATGAAAATCCAAACCCATCTAAATCCAAACCCATTCTAGTCCACAATAAAAATCCAACCTACATCTAGTCCACAATAAAAATCTAACCCAATCTAACCCAACCCAATCCAGTCCACAAATAAACACAGCCCATAAAACCACTAAGGCCCAAAGAGCATCAAACCCAATCTAGTCCACCATACCCAAATCTCATGGATCATGAACCAATTCCATACACCAAACTCATGAACCAAGTCCATACACCTAGTTCATGAACCAAATCTCATGAACCATAAACCATATACCAAATCCCATACACCAAATCCCATGAGCCATACACCAAGTTCATAAACCAAATCTCATGAACCAAATCTCATGAACCATATACCAAATCCCATACACCAAATCTCATGAACCAAATCTCATGAACCAAATCTCATGAACCAAGTCCATACACCAAGTTCATGAACCAAATCTCATGAACCATAAACCATATACCAAATCCCATACACCAAATCTCATGAACCATACATCAAATCCCATGAACCATGAACCAAATTTCATACACCAAATTCATGGACCAAATCCCATGAACCATGAACCAAATTTCATACACCAAATTCATGGACCAAATCCCATGAACCATATACCAAATTCCATACACCAAATTCATGGACCAAATTCCATGAACCATATACCAAATTTCACACATCAAGTTCGTGGACCAAATCCTATGAACCATGAACCAAATTCCATACACCAAGATCATGGACCAAATCCCATGAACCATGAACCAAATTTCATACATCAAGTTCAAATCCCATGAGCCATAGACCAAATACCATGAACCATATACCTCATAAACCATACACCAAATTCATGGACCAAATTCTATGAACCAAATCTCATGAACCATACACCAAATACCATACACCAAGTCCAAATCTCATGAACCATACACCAAATGTCAAATACCATGAACCATATACCTCATAAACCATACCCAAGATCATGAACCAAATCTCATGAACCATACACCAAATGTTATGAACCAAACACCAAACCATGAACCATAAACCAAGCCATACCCAAATCTCATGAACCATGCACTAAGTTCATGAATCAAATCCAACTCTTATGAGCCATACCAAGTTCATACGATGTCCTCTACCATGGGCCAAGTTCATAAACTGAACCCGACCTCATCATGAATCTCGATCTTTTGCTCTAGCTCATATACCTAGAGTGAAAATCAAATTCAAAATCGACTAACCCTAACACATATACTTAGGGTAGTCAATCTTTTGCTCTAGCGCGCATATACCTAGAGTGGAAGTCAAATCAAGTCCGACTAGTCCTAACACATATACTTAAGGTCTAGTCACCCTTTCGCTCTAGCATATCTAACTAGAGTGAAACCCATATCCAATCGAGCTCTAATACATATACTTAGAGTTCATTGAAATCAAACTCGACAAACCCTAACGCAATACATTAGGGCTTAGTCAGATCCTCACTCTAGCACATATAACTAGAGTGAAAAGTATATTAAATCCGGTTAATCCTGATACATATACTCAGGAATTAGCCACTTTTTACCCTCAGGTAACATCAAATCCGGCCTATCTTAATACATATACTTAGGATTTGGTCACATTTTCACCTTGGGACATACAACCAAGGCGAAATCAAATATAATTGGACTCTAAAGCATATACTTAGAGCCAATTAGACTCTAATACATATACTTAGAGTTTGATATCGATTAGGTCTTAATACATACACTTAGGACCCAGTCAATTCTAACCCCGACTGAATCCTAACACGTATATTTAGGATTCGATCAATCATCGAAGGTCTCTTAATCGAAGGTGCCCCAATCTCCAGGGGGTAATTAACAGTAGATGCTTGCGTCTATTGGAAGCCATGGATCCGCAATACCTGATACCCATACACATATAAATACAAATCTAAATCATGAATACTACCCCACGGGAAATCCATCGAACCGTGCGAGGTGCGTCATTCGTGGTGGCAGACAAAATGGCACGCCCGGTGGGACTTGGCTTCTCCTTCCATCTTCGAGACCTCAAAAAAAAAAAAGTGAAAATGAGTCCTAACTTCTATCTTTTTGCATCAGAAAATGGCTCCAACATCAAAAAACGTTGTCACTACACCAACCAATTCAATGATATTGGAGGCGGGTTCGAGAGTCTGCTTGCCCACATCCGTTCTGACTTTCGGAGCTACAGGTGCCTTAATTCAATTCGGGACCATTCCAGAAGCTGTCCGAGCTGCTGTTATGGCTCAAACTTCTGCTGCTGCTGGGGGCATGATCACCCCTACTGATGTCATGGCTCAAACTGCCACTGCTGCCGGGGGCATGATCACTCATGCCGCCCCTTCTCAGGATTTACGCAATGTTGTCATTCCTCGCCTACCATCTCGAGGAAGACGACTCAATGTGCTCATCCCCAACCCTTCTCGTCGACCCGCAGGCGAACGACCCACCTATCTCTCTGCATCCAAAAGGATGGTGTCCGAAGGAAGGCTCATATTTCCAATGGACCGGACGCAAAAAGCGTCGGTATTCGATAGGCTAGCACCTTCTAATAACACGACGATTACTTTTTCTTCGATCAGAACATCTTTTAAGAGGAATAGTCGCCGCCAACTCTACGAAGGAAAGGTTACTGGGGGTAAGGACAATAACGTTCAAAACTGAGCAAACATAGCCGACAAAAATGAGACTGACATGTACAGTGGGGGCATACTCCCTAGACCATGTAATTGAAAGACATGTCGTCTCTCAATTGGTCTCAAAAAAAAAAAAAAAAAAAAAAAAAAGAAAAAAAAAAAAAAAAAAAAAAAAAAAAACAAAAAAAAAAAAAAGAAAAGAAAAAAAAAGAAGTAACTCCCGGCTGTGGTATAACCCCCACAGGCAAAATTGGGATCCCCGCTGTGAGAAAACCTTTCGAGGCTCGCAGACAGAAGTTAGGGGAAGGTACCTGGCGAAAACCCATTCGGGCGCCAGACTACCCAAAATATATTTTGCTTATGACGGAATGCTAACTCACCTTAGGGTCGGTTATGCGCAGCAATTTCGATTGCTTCTTGAGGCAAAATAAATCAAATAAACCCATGCTCCCTAATACCCAAAATATATTTTGCTTATGACGGAATGCTAACTCACCTTAGGGTCGGTTATGCGCAGCAATTTCGATTGCTTCTCGAGGCAAAATAAATCAAATAAACCTATGCTCCCTAATACCCAAAATATACTTTGCTTATGACGGAATGCTAACTCACCTTAGGGTCGGTTATGCGCAGCAATTTCGATTGCTTCTCGAGGCAAAAAAGTAAAAAGTAAAAAAAAAAAAAAAAAAAAAAAAAAAAAAAAAAAAAAAAAAAAAAAAAAAACCCCGGCTGTGGTATAACCCCACAGGCAAAATTGGGATCCCCGCTGTGAGAAAACCTTTCGAGGCTCGCAGGCAAAAGTTAGGGGAAGGTACCTGGCGAAAACCCATTCGGGCGCCAGACTACCCAAAATATATTTTGCTTATGACGGAATGCTAACTCACCTTAGGGTCGGTTATGCGCAGCAATTTCGATTGCTTCTCGAGGCAAAATAAACCCATGTTCCATAATACCCAAAATATATTTTTTGCTTATGACGGGATGCTAACTCACCTTAGGGTCAGTTATGCGCAGCAATTTTGATTGCTTCTCGAGGCAAAAAAAAAGCAAAAAGTAAAAAAAAAAAAAAAAGAAAAAAGAAAAAAAAAGAAAGAAAACCCGGCTGTGGTATAACCCCACAGGCAAAATTGGGATCCCCGCTGTGAGAAAACCTTTCGAGGCTCGCAGGTAAAAGTTAGGGGAAGGTATCTGGTGAAAACCCATACGGGCGCCAAACTACCCAAGAAATATTTTGCCCATGACGAAATGCTAACTCACCTTAGAGTCGGTTATGCGCGTCAATTTCGATTGCTTCTCGAGGCAAAATAAACCCATAGCCCCCAATACCCAGAACCCATTGTCAGGTTGATTTAGTTCTTCCTAAACCAAGTTCTACCAAGCACTCTTATATTGACCGACATGTCACTAAACTGAGCACTTTTTATATTGACCGCCATGTCGTTAAACTGAGCAACCTATATCCAATCGACCGCTATGTCGTTAAACTGAGCAACCCATATACAATCGACCGCCATGTCACTAAACTGAGCACTTTTATATTGACCGCCATGTCGTTAAACTGAGCAACATATATCCAATTGACCGCCATGTCGTTAAACTGAGCAACCCATATCCAATCGACCGCCATGTCACTAAACTGAGCACTTTTATATCGACCGCCATGTCACTAAACTGAGCACTTTTATATCGACCGCCATGTCACTAAACTGAGCACTTTTATATCGACCGCCATGTCACTAAACTGAGCACTTTTATATTGACCGCCATATCGTTAAACTGAGCAACCCATATCCAATCGACCGCCATGTCACTAAACTGAGCACTTTTATATTGACCGCCATATCGTTAAACTGAGCAACCCACGTTCAATCGACCGCCATGTCACTAAACTGAGCACTTTTGTATTGACCGACATGTCGTTAAACTGAGCAATCCATATTCAATCGACCGCCATGTCACTAAACTGAGTACTTTTATATTGACCGCCATGTCGTTAAACTGAGCAACCCATATTCAAGCAACCCATATTCAATCGATCATCATGTCACTAAACTGAGCACTTTTCTATCGACTGCCATGTCGTTAAACTGAGTATCCAATCCAACTGACCGCCATTGAATGCCTATAGTGCGGTGATAATCTTAAATAAAAAAGGAGGGGGTAAAAAAAAAAAAGAAATTTGTGAAAAATGGGGAGCGAATAAAAGTAATGATGTGAAATTGAACATGCATCTTTTCACCGTACTCGTGACTCGTACGACGAAAAGCTGGGGGGCATTTTGTTGGTGCTAAAAAAAAATTAAAAAAAAAAGAATAAAAAGGGGAAAGATTATGGTTGGCCCAATATTTGGGCTTATTTTCTTGGGTTCTATATATTTTAAATTCTAATAGGCCTCATATGAGCCCAGGCATAATTTGGGCCCAATAGATTTAGGCCCTCTTAATAGGCCCTATTTATGAACATAAGCTTGTGGGCCTCATGAAAGTCTATTAAAATTTTGAGCCTATTTAATAATTCGGGCCTCATTTCAGCCCAATGAATATTATTATTTATGCCCAACAGGCTCTACCAAAGTGGGCCCAATCTCAGCCCACCCTATTTGATGACAGCCCACATTCGGAAATTCAAGTGAATTTTTAAAATCCCCAATCTCATACAAAATTTGATTTCGAATTTTAAATTCCCAACCGACAAGAAAATATTTCTCATCTCATACATATCATTTTCCATTCAAAATTCGATTTCGAATTTTGAACCCCAACCAACTCCCAAAATATCTCATTCCCCAACTAATCACATCCACATCCCAAGATTCGATTTTTGAATTTCAAAAGTTAAAATTTTGAATTTTTAAACCCCCAACCAACTAGAAAATATCTTTCCTTCCAACAACCCGATTCAAAATTGAATCCCCAACCAACTCCTCAAAATATCTCTCGCCTAACCCCACGAATCGCTCCAATCCCAAAATATCTCATACCCTCAACGGTTCCTCAGACCATTCTCATTATAAATAGAGGATAAGAAAATAAGACAAAAAAAAGAGTACGATACCACCATAACTATACGCCATTCTACGTACAAAAAAGGAGAGATTTTTTCACCGTACCGTTCCATCCTATCCCTTATCCAAATTTTCCCCCGATCTAATCACAGGTAAAATAAAAAAAAAAAAAACTCTCTCTCCCCTTAGCCGTACGGCTATGAGGGGGAGAGGGAGATCTCCTCTCTCTCTTCCCTCTAAATAAAAATAAAAAAAAAAATCTCTTTCTTCTTTTCTTTTTTTCTTCTTTATTGTTTATTTGGGCCCCGCACTTGTCACGCCGCTATCGCCATCCGACGACGTCACCACCAAATCTCATCTAGACGTCTTCGATGGGAGAGGGGAGGAGGATCGATGATCCTCCGTTTCTTCGGACCTCTCTATACCCCATTCGAAGCCGTTAATTAACGGGACGGGTGGTTCACATGTCACATTGCCGCAATCGCCTTCAACCTCAGTTTGGCGTTTTCGAAGGAAGAGGGGAGGGGAATCAATGATTCTCCGTTTCTTCGGACCCTTCAATTCCTTTCGAGAACGTCGAAACAAACCCGCCGGCCGTCATCATCTATGCCATCATCGTCATCTACACTGCAGTTTGACATTTTTCGAAGGGAGAGGGGAGGGGAACCAACGGCTCCCCGTTTCTTCGGACCCTTCAACTCCTTTGGAGAGTGTCAAATCGAGCCTGCTAAAAATATTACAAAATTGCATAGAGCCGTCTCGGATGATTTCTTCGGACATCCGAGCTCCGGTTTCTTTGTTTCGATCCAAACCGGCTTGTATGATCCAAAATTAAAATTGCAAATAAAGTTCAAAAGGGAAATCAAATCGCGTTAAAAAGGGGATTTCTTCGGACCCCAAAATTAAAATTACAAATAAAGTTCAAAAGGGGATTTCTTCGGACCCCAAATCAAATCGCAATTTTAAAAAGGGAATTTCTTCGGACCCAAAAATTAAAATTGCAAATAAAGTCCAAAAGGGGATTTCTTCGGACCCCAAATCAAATTGCAATTTTAAAAAGGGGATTTCTTCGGACCCCAAAATTAAAATTGCAAATAAAGTTCAAAAGGGGATTTCTTCGGACCCCAAATCAAATCGCAATTTTTAAAAGGGGATTTCTTCGGACCCCAAAATTAAAATTGCAAATAAAGTTCAAAAGGGGATTTCTTCGGACCCCAAATAAAATTGCAATTTTAAAAAAGGGGATTTCTTCAGACCCCAAATCAAATCGCAATTTCAAAAAGGGGATTTCTTCGGACCCCAAAAAATAAAATTGCAATTTTAAAAAAAAAGGCGATTTCTTCGGACCCTTGATTCAAATTGCAATAAAGAGGCTTTCTTCGGACCTCAAATTCAAATAAAAATAAATTCAAAGGAGTATGCAAAATGGCCGCAAATAAATTAAATTTAATGTTGACCCAGAATCCAAGCCCAGTCAACATTATGAGCTCCAATTCAAGCCCAGTCAACATTATGAACCCAATTCAAGCCCAGTCAACATACATGCCCAGTCAATATTCGTGTTCTAATCCTGGCCCAGTCAACATTTCGGGCTCCAATTCAGACCCAGTCAATAAGCAGGCCCAGAATGGCTCAGCTTAATTACGGGCTCCAATTCAGGCCCAATCGAGAAGTAATAACCCAAATCCATTCTAGCCCAATATGATAATCTAAACCTAATCTAGCTCCACATAACCCAAACCCAACCAAGTCCACATAAAATCTAAACCCATTCTAGCTCCAAATAAAAATCCAAACCCAAGCCTAAACCCAATCAAACCCTCTCATGAAAACCCAGATAAAATCCAAACCCAAACCTATTCTAGCCCAAAATGAAAACCCAAACCTAAACCCAATCAAACCATAAAATCCAAACCAAACCCAAGTACTCCACAATGAAAATCCAAACCCATCTAAATCCAAACCCATTCTAGTCCACAATAAAAATCCAACCTACATCTAGTCCACAATAAAAATCTAACCCAATCTAACCCAACCCAATCCAGTCCACAAATATAAAACACAGCCCATAAAACCACTAAGGCCCAAAGAGCATCAAACCCAATCTAGTCCACCATACCCAAATCTCATGGATCATGAACCAATTCCATACACCAAACTCATGAACCAAGTCCATACACCAAGTTCATGAACCAAATCTCATGAACCATAAACCATATACCAAATCCCATACACCAAATCCCATGAGCCATACACCAAGTTCATAAACCAAATCTCATGAACCAAATCTCATGAACCATATACCAAATCCCATACACCAAATCTCATGAACCAAATCTCATGAACCAAATCTCATGAACCAAGTCCATACACCAAGTTCATGAACCAAATCTCATGAACCATAAACCATATACCAAATCCCATACACCAAATCTCATGAACCATACATCAAATTCCATGAACTATGAACCAAATTCCATACACCAAATTCATGGACCAAATCCCATGAACCATATACCAAATTCCATACACCAAATTCATGGACCAAATCCCATGAACCATATACCAAATTTCACACATCAAGTTCGTGGACCAAATCCTATGAACCATGAACCAAATTCCATACACCAAGATCATGGACCAAATCCCATGAACCATGAACCAAATTTCATACATCAAGTTCAAATCCCATGAGCCATAGACCAAATACCATGAACCATATACCTCATAAACCATACACCAAATTCATGGACCAAATTCTATGAACCAAATCCCATGAACCATACACCAAATCCCATACACCAAGTTCAAATCTCATGAACCATACACCAAATGTCAAATACCATGAACCATATACCTCATAAACCATACCCAAGATCATGAACCAAATCTCATGAACCATACACCAAATGTTATGAACCAAACACCAAATCTCATGAACCATGAACCATAAACCAAGCCATACCCAAATCTCATGAACCATGCACTAAGTTCATGAATCAAATCCAACTCTTATGAGCCATACCAAGTTCATACGATGTCCTCTACCATGGGCCCAAGTTCATAAACTGAACCCGACCTCATCATGAATCTCGATCTTTTGCTCTAGCTCATATACCTAGAGTGAAAATCAAATTCAAAATCGACTAACCCTAACACATATACTTAGGGTAGTCAATCTTTTGCTCTAGCGCGCATATACCTAGAGTGGAAGTCAAATCAAGTCCGACTAGTCCTAACACATATACTTAAGGTCTAGTCACCCTTTCGCTCTAGCATATCTAACTAGAGTGAAACCCATATCCAATCGAGCTCTAATACATATACTTAGAGTTCATTGAAATCAAACTCGACAAACCCTAACGCAATACATTAGGGCTTAGTCAGATCCTCACTCTAGCACATATAACTAGAGTGAAAAGTATATTAAATCCGGTTAATCCTGATACATATACTCAGGAATTAGCCACTTTTTACCCTCAGGTAACATCAAATCCGGCCTATCTTAATACATATACTTAGGATTTGGTCACATCTTCACCTTGGGACATACAACCAAGGCGAAATCAAATATAATTGGACTCTAAAGCATATACTTAGAGCCAATTAGACTCTAATACATATACTTAGAGTTTGATATCGATTAGGTCTTAATACATACACTTAGGACCCAGTCAATTCTAACCCCGACTGAATCCTAACACGTATATTTAGGATTCGATCAATCATCGAAGGTCTCTTAATCGAAGGTGCCCCAATCTCCAGGGGGTAATTAACAGTAGATGCTTGCGTCTATTGGAAGCCATGGATCCGCAATACCTGATACCCATACACATATAAATACAAATCTAAATCATGAATACTACCCCACGGGAAATCCATCGAACCGTGCGAGGTGCGTCATTCGTGGTGGCAGACAATAGTCATGAAAAGTTGGCGATTCTTATCTTCCTTCAAAGCATCACCGGCTGCCAAGATTTGTTCATTACTTAATCCCGTCATTCCATAAACTCTTTCCATGCATGCTTCAATTGATGGGATATTAAGGCGAGTGCTCATCTCGGTGTGACATAGTTGCCGCACAATTCTAGTTTTTGCTTTCCGAGTTCGACCATCTCGGCCATCGCCGAACCCCCGAGATCACCTTTCTTCTTCCGTCCACCAGACGTAGATGCATGCTTGCGTTGCGTATGGGTAGGTTGTGGAGATCGAGCTCTTTTGCCACCAGAGCTATTGCCTGACCCACTAGCAGTGTTTACGCCGGTTGTGCGCATCACAGGAGGGCTTGGCGAGCGTGAGGTATTAGTGCCTCCATCATTCGCATTTACGGCGCACCCTGACGACCCTGCTTCGAATGGATTGGGTGAGAGATTACATGCTGACATTCTAATGCCAGCAACAATATCATCCTCACCAGGGGATGATCCGGATGAGCTAATCTCAGTAGGAGTCGCCAAACCAGTGGTGAATCCATATCTTCCTGTAGCAGTGGTCTTTTCAGTAAGGAACTCAATGTCACGGTACGCGGGAAAGGGTTTATCCCTACACCTGGCGTATGTCGGATTCTCCTGAACAAAGGATATTAACAATTTAATACTATCATAAGAACTAGGCGCCTAAACAAATAAACATGAGGTAGTTAAACTTTACCGTTATTACAGCATCCGAGATACTTGGGTCACCTGGTGTGGGAATGTTGCGTTCATAATCCCATCCCCATTCGCTCTTATTGGCAAGACAATGGTAAAGCATAAAAATTTTCTTCAAACCTTTCAGTCGATTCTTCATTTGCTCCTTAGTCAGGTTAAGATTGTTAAAATTGTTGAAATCAGTTACCATCCTAGTCCATGCTACGGGAGTGAACGTCCCATTTACATAATTACCAAACTTATGTTCATCTTTCATTAGTTCTAACAAATTTGCATCCAACGAGTTGCTCCAATTTGGGCTTCTTGACCTTTGTTGGTGTTAAAAAAAATTTTTTTTTAAAAAAAGGAATAAAAAAGGGAAAAGATTATGGTTGGCCCAATATTTGGGCTTATATATTTATAGGCCTCGTATGAGCCTAGGCATAATTTAGGCCCAACAGATTTAGGCCTTTTAATAGGCCCCATTTATGACCATAAGCTTGTGGGCCTCATGAAAGCCCATTGAATTTTTGAGCCTATTTAATAATTCGGGGTTCATTTTAGCCCAACGAATATTATTATTTATGTCCAAATGCTTCCATCAAAGTGGGCCCACATGCGAAAATTTTCAGCCCAACCCATGAATTCAATTTCAAATACTGCGCCCACATGCGAAAATTTAATTTCGAATATTTGAATTCAATTTCAAAATTTCAAAATTTCGAATTCCCAACCAATTAGAAAATAACCCTCAACCTCATGCATGCCCTTCTCAACCAATTCCCAACCATTTCTCAACCCATTCCCAACCAATTCCCCACCATTTCTCAACCCATCATTCAACCAATCATTCGAAATTGGAAATTTCGAATTTTAAATCCCCAACCATTTCTCAACCCATTCATCAACCAATCATTCGAAATTTCAAATTTTAAATTCCCAACCAATCTCTAAATTATCTCTCCACTCACTTCTCAACCAATCATTCAAACTTTAAATTCGAATTTTAAACCCCCAACCACTTTTCCACCCATTCCTCATCCTAAAATTCAAAATTCGAATTTTAAACTCCTAACCACTCCCACTCATTTCTCAACCAATCAAATTCAAAATTCAAATTTGAATTTGATTCAAACCTTTAACCACCCATATAAATCCCTCAACCCACTCCATTATAAATAAAAGAAAAAAGAAAAAAGAAGGGAGGAGGGGAAGGAAAAGCTAGAAAGAGGAAAAAGAGAGGGTATTCCTAAAAGGAGAAAGAAAATAAAGAGAGGGGATAAAAAAAAAAAAAAGAGAGGAAGGAAAAGATAGCAAAAAAAAATAGAGAGAATTAGCATAAAAAAGAGAGGAGGGGGCCACACACTTCTATGTACCAAAAAAAAATTCAAAAAGAAAAGGAGAGATCTTCCCATCGCACCGCTCCATTCGGTCCCTTATCCGATTTTTTCCCCCGATCCGATCACAGGTAAAATTTAAAAAAAAAGGGAAACTCCCTCCCCCCTTTGCCGTACGGCTAAAAGGGGGAGAGGGAGATCTCCTCTCTCTCTTCCCTAAATAAATAAATAAATAAATAATCTCCTTCTTCTTTTCCTTTTTTTGCCCCGCACTTGCCACGCCGCCGTCGCCATCCGCGCCATCACCGCCGAATCCCATCTTGACGACTTCGATGGGAGAGGGGAGGAGGATCGCCGATTTTCCGTTTCTTCGGACCCCTCCACCCCATTCAAAGTTGTTAATTAATGGGACGGGTGGTTCCCTGTCACGTCGCCTCAACCGCTTTCAACATTGACTTGATTTTTTCGAAAGAAGAAGGGAGGGGAATCAATGGTTCCCCGCTTCTTCGGACCCTTCAACTACTTTCGAGAATGTCGAGTCAAGATCGCCGCAAAAAAAAAAAAAGAAGAAAACCACGAAATTCCATACTCTGGTTTCTTCGTTTTGATCCAAACCTGCTCGGATGATTTCTTCGGACATCTGAATTTTGGTTTTGGTTCAATCCGAATCAAAAAATTAAAATTGCAAATAAAGTTCAAAAGTGGATTTCTTCGGACCCCAAATCAAATCGCGATTTTAAAAAGGGGATTTCTTCGGACCCCAAATCAAATCGCGATTTTAAAAAGGGGATTTCTTCGGACCCCAAAATTAAAATTGCAAATAAAGTTCAAAAGGGGATTTCTTCGGACCCCAAAATTAAAATTGCAAATAAAGTTCAAAAGGGGATTTCATCGGACCCCAAATCAAATCGCGATTTTAAAAAGGGGATTTCTTCGGACCCCAAAATTAAAATTGCAAATAAAGTTCAAAAGGGGATTTCATCGGACCCCAAATCAAATCGCGATTTTAAAAAAGGGATTTCTTCGGACCCCAAAATTAAAATTGCAAATAAAGTTCAAAAGGGGATTTCTTCGGACCCCAAATCAAATCGCGATTTTAAAAAGGGAATTTCTTCGGACCCCAAAATTAAAATTGCAAATAAAGTTCAAAAGGGGATTTCTTCGGACCCCAAATCAAATCGCAATTTTAAAAAGGGAATTTCTTCGGACATCTGAATTTTGGTTTTGGTTCAATCCGAATCAAAAAATTAAAATTGCAAATAAAGTTCAAAAGGAGATTTCATCGGACCCCAAATCAAATCGCGATTTTAAAAAGGGGATTTCTTCGGACCCCAAAATTAAAATTACAAATAAAGTTCAAAATGGGATTTCATCGGACCCCAAATCAAATCGAGATTTTAAAAAGGGGATTTCTTCGGACCCCAAAATTAAAATTGCAAATAAAGTTCAAAAGGGGATTTCTTCGGACCCCAAATCAAATCGCGATTTTAAAAAGGGGATTTCTTCGGACCCCAAAATTAAAATTGCAAATAAAGTTCAAAAGGGGATTTCTTCGGACCCCAAATCAAATCGCAATTTTAAAAAGGGGATTTCTTCGGACCCCAAAAATAAAATTGCAATTTAAAAAAAAGGGATTTCTTCGGACCCTTAATTCAAATTGCAATAAAGAGGCTTTCTTCGGACCTCAAATTCAAATAAAAATAAATTCAAAAGAGTATGCAAAATGGCCGCAAATAAATTAAATTTAATATTGACCCAGAATCCAGGCCCAGTCAACATTATGAGCTCCAATTCAAGCCCAGTCAACATACAGGCCCAGTCAATATTCGTGTTCTAATCCTGGCCCAGTCAACATTTCGGGCTTCAATTCAGACCCAATCAATAAGATGGCCCATAATGGCTCAGCTTAATTACGGGCTCCAATTCAGGCCCAATCGAGAAGTAACAACCTAAATCCATTCTAACCCAATATGATAATCTAAACTCATTCTAGCTCCATATAACCCAAACCCAACCAAGTCCACATAAAATCTAAACCCATTCTAGCTCCAAATAAAAATCCAAACCCAAGCCTAAACTCAATCAAACCCTCTCATGAAAACCCAAATAAAATGCAAACCCAAGCCCAAACCTATTCTAGCCCAAAATAAAATCCAAACCAAACCCAATTATTCCACAATGAAAATCCAAACCCATCTAAATCCAAACTCATTCTAGTCCACAATAAAAATTCAACCTACATCTAGTCCACAATAAAAGTCTAACCCAATCTAAACCAACCCAATCTAGTCCACAAATAAAACCCAGCCCATAAAACCACTAAGGCCCAAAGAGCATCAAACCCAATCTAGTCCAACATACCCAAATCTCATGGATCATGAACCAAAATTTATGGAGCATGAACCAAATCCCATACCCAAACCTCATGAGCCATGAACCAAATTTCATGGATCGTGAACCAATTCCATACACCAAATTCATGGACCAAATCCCATGAATCATATACCAAATTCCATACACCAAGTTCATGGACCAAATTCCATGAACCATATACCAAATCCCATGAACCATGAACCAAATTCCATACACCAAATTCATGGACCAAATCCCATGAACCATATACCAAATTTCATACACCAAATTCATGGACCAAATCCCATGAACCATATACCAAATTTCATACACCAAGTTCATGGACCAAATCCCATGAACCATGGACCAAATCCCATACACCAAGTTCATGGACCAAATTCCATGAACCATGAACCAAATTCCATACAAGTTCAAATCCTATGAGCCATAAATCAAATCCCATACACCAAGTTCATGAACCAAATCTCATGAGCCATACACCAAATGTCATTAACCATACACCAAATCTCATAAACCATACCCAAGATCATGAACCAAATTTCATGAACCATACACCAAACGTCATGAACCAAACACCAAATCTCATGAACCATGAACCATAAACCAAGCCATACCCAAATCCCATGAACCATGCACTAAGTTCATGAATCAAATCCAACTCTTATGAGCCATACCAAGTTCATACGATGTCCTCTACCATGGGCCAAGTTCATAAACTGAACCCGACCTCATCATGAATCTCGATCTTTTGCTCTAGCTCATATACCTAGAGTGAAAATCAAATTCAAAATCGACTAATCCTAACACATATACTTAGGGTAGTCAACATTTTGCTCTAGCGCGCATATACCTAGAGTGGAAGTCAAATCAAGACCGACTAGTCCTAACACATATACTTAAGGTCTAGTCACCCTTTCGCTCTAGCATATCTAACTAGAGTGAAACCCATATCCAATTGAGCTCTAATACATATACTTAGAGTTCATTGAAATCAAATTCGACGAACCCTAACGCAATACCTTAGGGCTTAGTCAGATTCTCACTCTAGCACATATAACTAGAGTGAAAAGTATATTAAACTCGGTTAATCCTGATACATATACTCAGGAATTAGCTACTCTTTACCTTCGGGTAACATCAAATCCGACCCACCTCAATACATATACTTGGGGTTCGGTCACATCTTCACTTTGGAACATACAACCAAGGTGAAATCAAATATAATTAGACTCTAAAATATATATATACTTAAAAGTCTAATATCAACTAGATCCTAATACATATAGGACCTAGTCAATTTCAAATCCAACCGAATCCTAACACATATACTTAGGATTCGGTCAATCATTCCATCCTCCTTATGAAGGTCTCTTAATCGAAGGTGCCCCAATCTCCAGGGGGTAATTAACAGTAGATGCTTGCGTCTATTGGAAGCCATGGATCTGCAATACCTGATACCCATACACATATAAATACAAATCTGAATCATGAATACTACCCCACGGGAAATCCATCGAACCGTGCGAGGTGCGTCATTCGTGGTGGCAGACAACCTTGTTTCGTTTCGAATACCAACTATAGCATCATTATATTGTATTTCATTAGGTGAGTTCTCCGGCAACCCCCCTTGCATCTGAGAGAACTTAGAAACTTTCTTGAAGGGACGCATCTGTAGTTAAATAATTAACGAGTGCATAAATGGTGCATAAGATTGAGTTAAATAGTGAATAGCATTTACATGCAATTTCAAAGCCCAGGTAGAGTCAATGCGAAATAGAGCTAATACAATAGTATGGCCTACGCAAGAAGTTATATAGCATTTACATGCAATAATATTTATATGGCATTTAGATGATTGCAATAGCATGGCGTACACAATAGCATGGAATTTACATGTAATAACAATGCGACATGAGGTAGTTAGCAGCAAATTTTTCTACTAGCATGCGCGAAAAAGATATTTCATTAAATAGCTCTCTTCTATGTACAAATCAATGTTTTACCACATATGGCTCAGGTGGTTCATTCCCTCAAGTGGCTCAAGTGGTTTCCAACTAACATGGGGTTGCACAGATTTAACAATCTATGCCATCCATCTAATGAAAATTAGAAACCGTCATCATCGCCGAACCACAATTTTTCACCCGTTATTTCTATCTCTCAGTTTTGTACATATCTTGATCATCACATCCGCAAGCAACACATTAATAGGCGCTATCACACAAAATTTTACACTTGCCACCCTGTAATTAACGTGCCTAGCATAACACAAAATCAATCATAACACGATACCAATATTCAACATGAATGAAACCAAATAGTCTGAAGTAAATGACCGAGATGAACGTCGGCGAACGGCCGCACGAAGACTCCCCAGCGATCAAAGTGAACGCACGGGTTAGAGCTCCCGAGACCAAAAAGGGTGGCAGCACGAAGCCTCCCCGACAGCGACAGATAAATAGAAAAAATCTTAAACCGAGACCAAGAGGAAACCCCCAAAATAGGGTTCGGCCAAGCAATGAGCGGGAATGGAGGCTCTTACCACAGTCGAGTAGATCTGGGCCGAAGACCAAAAAGGGTGGCAGCACGAAGCGTCCCCGACGGCGGCGGAAATGGAGAAACACGAGACGAAGAGGAAACCCACAACTCACAGGAGCTTGCAGCTGAAGGTCGGCACAGATCTACCCTGATCTGCTAGATCCGACGACGAAAGAGGAAAAAATCGAGACCAAGGCTGAAGGCCGACACAGATCTACCCAAAAACGGAGAAAATCGAGACCAAGAGGAAACCCACAACTCAAAGGACCTTGCAGCTGAAGGCCGGCACAGATCTACCCAGATCTACTAGATCCGAATGCTACAGGTTCAGCCGAAGAGAGGAGGACGAAGACAATCGCCGGGTGAAGCCGTTCCGACCAGCGGCGACGAGGAGGGGGCGGCGATTTTCGGGGGAAGAAGAAGAGATGGAGGGCAGTGAACAATAGTTACAAGAATGGAGGGGTAGTGCACAGTAGCTATGCAGGGTTTTTTTGGGTTGGAGTAAGTGCTAACCCCGGGGAACAAACCCCGCCCCCTCCAGTTCTTGTTTGGGGTTAAAGGGGGGTTAACCCCCTTAACCCCCATTTTAACCCTGAACCAAACGCAGTGTAAGAGAGGAGGGAGGGGAGGGTAAGGTGTTTGTGCGAGAGGGTTCAGAGTGGTTTACTCAGGAATTGATATATAAAACTTATCCGTTGTGTCCATATTTAACATTATTTTTACTCTTTTTTAAAACCTTTTTTTCTTATTTTTTATTGATTTAGAAGTAAATTTATGTTCGTAAATATTTGATTCATATTCATGTCCTTTTGATATCCAATCCATTTTTGAAACCATTGCTGTCGGATGTGGATTTAAATTTTATTACACGACCAATATCCGAATTCGAATCCAGATCTGATAAAATAAATTTGTATGTGGATATGGATTGGGTATTATCTGACCTGTATATTTACCTATTCTCATCACTAAAAGGAATGCCTAAAGTTTCAATTTTAATAATTAGACCATCTAAACGGACTTCTTAATAAAATGGTCCTCCAAAATTTTGTATTTTTAAAAATGATCCTCTGAAAAATTTATTTGGAAAACTAACCCTCTTCTCGACACGCGGGCGCCAGGGTGGAAATTTGACATAAAGACGGTGAATCGTTCATCGTCTTTAGTAAGGCGGTGGACAATTCACCGCCTTTCTCATATACAAAGTGAAGACAGTGAACCATTCACCGTCTTCACTAAGACGGTGAATCATTCACCGCCTTCAATGTTAATCCGCAGCTGGCGGAACACTGATAAGACGGTGAATCGTTCACCGCCTTCGCTAAGACTTGGAGAAAATTTGGACTTGGAGGGGAATTACAGTAAACGCGGTGAATGGTTCACCGTCTTAGTGAAAACGGTGAACCATCCACCGCCTTTACTGTTTATACATTAAAGGCGGTGAATGATTCACCGCCTTTAGTGCAAACAACACGAACCTCATTTTCTTAAGTAGATTGTAGCAACAATTTTTACAAGTTTGAAGCAAGAAATTTTACGAGAACAAATTTTTCAACAAGAAACACAACAAGATACAACCAATAACATAGGAATATAAAAAAAAAACACAGAAAGATATACAAATGTGAACTAAATAAAGAGGTAGTAATATTATACAATGTGTTCGATCTAAATCATATAAATATCAGTCTCTCGATCTTTCTCTCCCTCGACGTCCTCGACCACGTCCGCGTGCACGTCCACGTCCACGTCTACGGCCACGATCAACATCGAGCTCAGCAGGAGGTACGTCATCAAGTGGCTCGATACCGGCTATCTGATCGAGATTCGCGATAATAATGCCCTCAGGATGCTCCGGAATCGCCTGAGTCTCCTCTGGCTCCGGTCGATCATCCTCGACAGTCGCCGGTGTAGATGTTGGGCGGTGCTGTGATGATGACGCGCCATGATGACGAGAATATACAGATCTAAAGTACGCTCGCGAGACTCGTGGCGGAAGCGAGTCGAAGTCAAAAGTCAAGAAATGAAATGTCGAAGGGGCGGCGGGCATAACTCCAACGTCAGTATGAGATGGAGACGGTGACTGTCGCATATGATGACCCGATGTCGAGGCATGACCAAAATCTCGACCCCCGATATCCGTGACTATAGTTATGGCAGGAGCATGCTCTAGTACCGACTCAATATGGGCACAGATGCCCGTCAGAGACTCCAGTATCGTATGGATCACAGGGGGATCATCAACTAGCTGTCTAATGCTGTGGTGAGTCTGTCGTAATGCGTCCACCTGCATTATAGATTAAAACTCACTTTTTAGGGTTTATATTAATATAAGATTAAAATAATAATTAATATATAAGTGATTGTACCAAAACTCTCTCGGTCTGCCCACGAGGCTGGTAAGTCAACGATGGACGCTGTACTGGACGAGAAATTCATCTTCTCGTTATCTGCCAATACCACTTCATATATTTAGGCCACATGTATCGCGTCATCACCGGCAATCGGCAGCTGGTAAAAAATGTGCTCTAATCTCTGTCCCCATCTCTCGATGTGTGCAGCATGAAAGATTGCCCAATCCTCATCTGGCCGCCCCTGAGAAGTGACACGACCGATGGTCTCCACGTTAATGGGTATATGATGGAGAAGAGTAAACTGTCGTAGGACTCGATCGGGTACATACAACTCTACAATATGAAAGCAAATCAGCGTCGTCCTCGATCGCCAGACCTGACTGCCCTGTACACAAAATGCCGGTAGTGCGGTTATAATAGTATCTGTGTACGACCTCCATATGATCTGTAAACAAGCCAATAGTCAGCTGAATGCATTAATACGTTTTTATAATATTGAAAAAGATGGTTGCATTAATACGTACCTGGGACTCTCTCTGCTGATCTAACTCATCTCGATAGAACTCAATATCGGTGGTCCTAACATTAGCTCCAAATCGTAACCCACCAGCGTTCGCCCACCTAAAATTTGAAAACTATACGTGTTAGTTGCAAATGTATATAGAAATGCAATATGCATCAAATTTATATGTCATACCGGCAACCCAAAGGGCAATCTGCTATATCGGGAATAGCTCCAACGCCAGTAGGTCGCCCGATATGAATATGGTCCCACGCCCAAATCTATAAATAAATTACAACAAATTAAAGAGAACAAGCTTCATATAACAATTATAATATGCTTTATGGTAGAATCCAACGTTAACAATTATAATATACCTGTAATAGTGTCGCGAAGCAACAACATTCGGCCTTTCCTTTCAATGAAGCCGCTCCCAACGCTCGATAAATATAGGCAAGAGCTGCTGCTCCCCATCCTAACCCGCCACACTCATCAAAATCCTCCAAAAGTGGCAGTCACTTAAGGTGAACTTTATATCCAGTAGGGTTTGGAAACATGCTACATCCAATCTGATATAAAATGTAGGCGCGTGCTGTAGCTGCAACTAATCCAGCAGGGGCATCCAAATGTATATGGTGGAAGTGCTGGAATAACCAATCTAGTCTAATCTGATCCGCTCTGATGTCATCCGGCACAACTCCTAAAATTCCCTGATAAAGGTCCGACCACGGGTGCAATACAATCCCAGTCACAGGCTCTCCATCGACACGAAGATCAGAAATAACGGCCACATCCTGAAGTGTAATCGTCATCTTACCGTGGCGGAAGTGAAAAGTCTGTGTCTCACGTCTCCAATTCTCGACCATAGCTCCTAATAGAGCCTGATCCAGCTGCACGCTCCTAAATCGTGAAATATAGCTGCACGCTCCTAAATCGTGAAATTTAGTAGAATCCAGCCTGTCGTAGAAAATCGAGCACCGCTGGATGATCAAGTTTCTACTTGTTTAACTTACGGTCATACTCTGTGAACTGAACAGCACGATACCCCTACAGTAAAAAAAAATTAGTTAGATCAACATTTCTATTTATTAATACTATAATAACTTTCACTTTCATTTTATGCCTCTCACCTCAGTCCTGATAAATCCAGACCTATGGAGATGCTGCTCCGTCTGGACGGACGTATCAACCGGTCCCGCGTCCTTTAGATCTGCCATCTACAATTTTAAAGCACTGATAATTAGTAACATATTGGCATAAAGAGCGTTAAATATGAAAAAAATTACAATTACTATTAAGTTAGGTAACTAGTCGTACGTCGACTTCCTTGTTGTGCTCTCTATATTTTGTGGACAAGCGTTTCTATAATGGCCATCCTGTTTACAAATAATATATATTGTTCGTCGCCCTGCGGTTTCGTCCATTATATTGCGAATACGAGTTGATCGTGGCTGACCTTTCTTCCTTCTCACGGAAGGTGGTATAATTGGTGGGTCCTGGGGTCGTGGCCAGTGTCGCCTATCTGGAACATGATGAAAATGTGGTGCGTATGTCTCGCGATAACATTCAATGGTATATCAACGGGAACAAAAATTATGAAAATTTATTCTTCTTTACGAAGTACTGCAAATTACTAATAGATGCGAGCAAAGTATTCTAGTTAGCTGGAATTCGCCGCAATCACAATCTGCATCTGGTCCATTAAGGGAAACCTTGAAATCGAAATCTCTAGTTCGGACCTCAAACTCAACAGCCCCAAATCGAAAGACAACGTGTCCCCGTGCCGTCTCCATATTCATTGTAATCCGACTTTGTATTCTCGGTGCTAACGTGCCCGTCATACTTTCACCATCTTCACGACGCTTCAAGAAATAACTACTAAGTTTGTAAAATGTCCCCGCGACAAATGCCGTGATAGGCAAAGCGCGAATTCCCTTAAGGACCCCATTTAAACTTTCTGACATATTAGTGGTCATCAACCCGAAGCGTCGAGCTCCATCAAATGCCCATGCCCAATATTCTTTGTATTCTTCGAGATCATCCACCCACTTCCGAGCATCCTGATCCAACGCAAGTAACTCTTCTTTACGTTTATAATATCCTACCGCTGTAGGAGCACTACCAATGGCATAGAATTTGTCCAATAACGATTCATTCTTAAAACGCTTATTCATATGTGCTTTCATATGTCGAAGACATCACCGGTGTGCATGCCCCTGTCGCGTAGGATATATTTCAGCGACTATTTTTTTTAAGCCACTAAAACGATCAGATATAAAACAAATCTGTCTATTGCGTGTAACATAATGATGTAAGTTCTGTAAAAATCAACGCCAACTTCCACTATTTTCTCCTTCGCAAATTGTAAATGCTAAAGGAAAAATGCTATCATTTGCATCTACAACCGTCGCTATCAATGTATGGCCCTCGTATTTGCCATACAAGTGAGTGCCATCAATGCTCACTACCGGCCGACAGTGTGCGAATCCACGAATAGAAGGACCAAATGATCAAAAAATACGACCAAACCTAGATATTTCGTCTAATGGTCATCTATGTTCAAGACGCCATAGAGTACCAGGATTACTACTCTGGAGCATAGTAAGATACCGAGGCAAGTCTGTGTATGACTGCTCCCAGCTCCCATAAATAATCTGTAATGCTTTGCTCCTTGCTAGTCATGCCTTCCAATAGTTTATGTCAACATGTAAAGTGGATCGCACCGTTTTTTGTATTTATTTTGGCGTCATATTAAGTCTTGCCTTCATTAACGGAAGAATCACTTGACAAATGAGATTTGAAGTACAATTACGGTGCGCCGCATTTAGCATTGGAATAACACAAGTGTGTTTACCTGCATATGTCTTAACTAAAAAATATGTTGCATCTTTAGGCACCGAAGCGTACAATCTCCAAGGACATTCTGCAACTGTACATTTTACTGTGAATCGTTCACCGCCTTACTAAAGACGGTTAAGGCGGTGAACGATTCACCGTCTTTATGTCAAATTTTCACCTTGGCGCCCACGTGGCGAGAAAAGGGTTAGTTTTCCAAATAAATTTTTCAGAGGGTCATTTTGCAAAATACAAATTGCACGCTTAGATGGACATTTACAGTAAATTGTACGGTTGCAGGATGTCCTTGGAGATTATCCGCTTCGGTGCTTAAAGATGCAACATATTTTTTAGTTAAGACATATGCAGGTAAACACACTTGTGTTATTCCAATGCTAAATGCGGCACACCGTAATTGTACTTCAAATCTCATTTGTCAAGTGATTCTCCCGTTAATGAAGGCAAGACTTAATATGACGTCCAAAGAAATACAGAAAACAGTACGATCCACTTTGCATGTTGACATAAACTATTGGAAGGCATGGTTAGCATGGAGCAAAGCATTACAGATTATTTATGGGAGCTGGGAGTAGTCATACACAGACTTGCCTCGGTATCTTACTATGGTCCAGAGTAGTAATCCTGGTACTCTATGGCGCCTTGAATATAGATGGCCATCAGACGAAATATCTAGGTTTGGTCGTTTTTTTTGGTCATTTGGTCCTTCTATTCGTGGATTCGCACACTGTCGGCCGGTAGTGAGCATTGATGGCACTCACTTGTATGGCAAATACGAGGGCCATGCATTGATAGCGACGACTGTAGATGCAAATGATAGCATTTTTCCTTTAGCATTTGCAATTTGCGAAGGAGAAAATGGTGGAAGTTGGCGTTGGTTTTTACAGAGCTTGCATCATTATGTTACACGCAATCGACATATTTGTTTTATATCTGATCAATTTAGTGGCTTAAAGAAAATAATCGCTGAAATATATCCTACGCGACAGGGGCATGCACACCGGTGGTGTCTTCGACATATGAAAGCAAATATGAATAAGCGTTTTAAGAATGAATCGTTATTGAACAAATTCTATGCCATTGGTAGTGCTCCTACAGCGGTAGGATATTATAAACGTAAAGAAGTTACTTGCGTTGGATCAGGATGCTTGGAAGTGGGTGGATGATCTCGAAGAATACAAAGAGTATTGGGCGTGGGCATTTGATGGAGCTCGACGCTTCGGGTTGATGATCACTAATATGTCAGAAAGTTTAAATGGGGTCCTTAAGGGAATTCGCGCTTTGCCTATCACGGCATTTGTGGCGGGGACATTTTACAAACTTAATAGTTATTTTCTTGGAGCGTCGTGAAGATGGTGAAAGTATGACGGGCACGTTAGCACCGAGAATACAAAGTCGGATTACAATGAATATGGAGACGGCGCGGGGACACATTGTCTTTCGATTTGGGGCTGTTGAGTTTGAGGTCCGAACTGGAGATTTCGATTTCAAGGTTTTCCTTAATGGACCAGATGCAGATTGTGATTGCGGCGAATTCCAGCTAACTGGAATACTTTGCTCGCATCTGTTAGTAGTTTGCAGTACTTCGCAAAGAAAAATAGATTTTCATAATTTTTGTTCTCCTAGGTATACCATTGAATGTTATCGCGAGACATACACACCACATTTTCATCTTGTTCCAGATAGGCGACACTGGCCACGACCCCAGGGCCCACCAATTGTACCACCTCCCTTAAGAAGGAAGAAAGGTCGGCCACGATCAACTCGTATTCGCAATATAATTGACGAAACCGCAGGGCGACGAACAAAATGTAGCATTTGTAAACAGGATGGCCATTATAGAAACACTTGTCCACAAAATACAGAGAGAGCACAATAAGGACGTCGACGTACGACTAGTTACCTAACTTAATAGTAATTGTAAATCTTTTCATATTTAACGCGCTTTATGCTAATATGTTACTAATTATCAGTGCTTTAAAATTACAGATGGCAGATCTAGAGAACGCGGGACCGGTTGATACGTTCGTCCTGACGGAGCAGCATCTCCATAGGTCTGGATTTATCAGGACTGAGGTGAGAGGCATAAAATGAAAGTGAAAGTTATTATAGTATTAATAAATAGAAATGTTGATCTAACTAATTTTTTTTTACTGTAGGGGTATCGTGCTATTCAGTTCACAGAGTATGGCCGTAAGTTAAAACAGTGGGAACTTGATCATCCAGCGGTGCTCGATCTTCTACGACAGGCTGGATTCTACTATATTTCACGACTTAGGCCCGTGCAGCTGGATCAGACTCTATTAGGAGTTATGGCCGAGAGATGGAGACGTGAGACACAGACTTTTCACTTCCGCCACGGTGAGATGACGATTACACTTCAGGATGTGGCGGTTATTTCTGGTCTTTGTGTCGATGGAGAGCCTGTGACTGGGACTGCATTGCACCCGTGGTCGGACCTTTGTTAGGGGCTTTTAGGAGTTGTGCCGAATGACATCAAAGCGGGTCAGATTAGACTAGATTGGTTATTCCAGTACTTCCACCATATACATTTGGATGTCCCTACTGGATTAGTTGCAGCTACAGTACGCGCCTACATTTTATATCAGATTGGATGTAGCCTGTTTCCAAACCCCACTGGATATAGAGTTCACCTTAAGTGGCTGCCACTTTTGGAGGATTTTGATGAGTGTGGCGGGTTAGGATGGGGAGCAGCAGCTCTGGCCTATATTTATCGAGCGTTGGGAGCGGCTTCATTGAAAGGAAAGGCCGAATGTTGTTGCTTCGCGATACTATTACAGGTATATTATAATTTTTAGCGTTGGATTCTATCATAAAGCATATTATAATTGTTATATGAAGCTTGTTCTCTTTAATTTATTGTAATTTATTTATAGATTTGAGCGTGGGACCATATTCATATCGGACGACCTACTGGCATTGGAGCTATTCCCGATATAGCAGATTGCCCTTTGGGTTGCCGGTATGACATATAAATTTGATACATATTGCATTTCTATATACATTTGCAACTAACACGTATATTTTTCAAATTTTAGCTGGGCAAACGCTGGTCGGTTACGATTTGGAGCTAATGTTAGGACCACCGATATTGAGTTCTATCGAGATGAGTTAGATCAGCAGAGAGAGTCCCATGTACGTATTAATGCAACCATCTTTTTCAATATTATAAAAATGTATTAATGCATTCAGCTGACTATTGGCTTGTTTAAAGATCATATGGAGGCCGTACACAGATACTATTATAGCCGTGCTACCGGCATTTTGTGTACAAGGCAGTCAGGTCTGGCGATTGAGGACGACGCTGATTTTCTTTCATATTGTAGAGTTGAATGTACCCGATCGAGTCCTACGACAGTTTGGTCTTCTCCATCATATACCCATTAACGTGGAGACCATCCGTCGTGTCACTTCTCAGAGGCGGCCAGATGAGGATTGAGCAATCTTTCATGCTGCACACATCGAGAGATGGGGACAGAGATTAGAGCACATTTTTGACCAGCTGCCGATTGCCGGTGATGAGCCGATACAGGCGGCCTCTATTTATATGCAATGGTATTGGCAGATAACGAGAAGATGAATTTCTCGTCCAGTACAGCGTCCATCGTTGACTTACCAGCCTCGTGGGCAGACCGAGAGAGCTTTGGTACAATCACTTATATATTAATTATTATTTTAATCTTATATTAATATAAACCCTAAAAAATGAGTTTTAATCTATAATGCAGGTGGACGCATTACGACAGACTCACCACAGCATCAGACAGCTAGTTGATGATCCCCCTGTGATCCATACGATACTGGAGTCTCTGACGGGCATCTGTGCCCATATTGAGTCGGTACTGGAGTATGCTCCTGCCATACCTATAGTCACAGATATCGGGGGTCGAGAATTTGGTCATGCCTCGACATCGGGTCATCATATGCGACAGTCACCGTCTCCATCTCATACTGACGTTGGAGTTATGCCCGCCGCCGCCCCTTCGACATTTCATTTCTTGACTTTTGACTTCGACTCGCTTCCGCCACCAGTCTCGCGAGCGTACTTTAGATCTGTATATTCTCGTCGTCATGGCGCGTCATCATCACAGCACCGCCCAACATCTACACCGGCGACTGTCGAGGGTGATCGACCGGAGCCAGAGGAGACTCAGGCGATTCCGGAGCATCCTGAGGGCATTATTATCGCGGATCTCGATCAGATAGCCGGTATCGAGCCACTTGATGACGTACCTCCTGCTGAGCTCGATGTTGATCGTGGCCGTAGACGTGGACGTGGACGTGCACGCGGACGTGGTCGAGGACGTCGAGGGAGAGGAAGATCGAGAGACTGATATTTATATGATTTAGATCGAACACATTGTATAATATTACTACCTCTTTATTTAGTTCACATTTGTATATCTTTCTGTGTTTTTTTTTTTATATTCCTATGTTATTGGTTATATCTTGTTGTTCTATTTGTCTTGTTGTGTTTCTTGTTGAAAAATTTGTTCTCGTGAAATTTCTTGCTTCAAACTTGTAGAAATTGTTGCTAAAATCTACTTAAGAAAATGAGGTTTGTGCTGTTTGCACTAAAGGCGGTGAATCATTCACCGCCTTTAATGTATAAACAGTGAAGGCGGTGGATGGTTCACCGTTTTATTCACCGCGTTTACTGTAAATCCCCTCCAAGTCCAAATTTTCTTCAAGTCTTAGCGAAGGCGGTGAACGATTCACCGTCTTATCAGTGTTCCTCCAGCTGCGGATTAACACTGAAGGCGGTGAATGGTTCACCGTCTTAGTGAAGACGGTGAATGTTTCACCGTCTTCACTTTGTATATGAGAAAGGCGGTGAATCCTTCACCGCCTTACTAAAGACGGTGAACGATTCACCGTCTTTATGTCAAATTTTCACCCTGGCACCCGCTTGGCGAGAAGAGTGTTAGTTTTTCAAATAAATTTTTCAGAGGGTCATTTTGCAAAATACTAAGTTTTGGAGGGTCATTTTATAAAAAAGTCCTACTGAGTTATTTAATAAAATTTAGAGGACCTACTCGGCGAAAATAAATAGTTTAGGTAGTTAGCTGCAAAATAACTAAATTTTAGGATGCCTCTGATTTTTTTTTTTTACTTTATAATTTTTTTTAGCAATGTTAGCTCTACAACCCATTATGGATTGTAGATCTTATAGCTAGACTATCCAACGAGATAATCAACTTTGTGCCCTTAGAAAAGAGGTAATTTCCTCTGTAGCTTTAAAAAATTAATAATTTTGTATTTACCTTTTACTTTAAAAATGTACTCCTGAAAAAAAATTAATTTTATTTTTTATATGCTCCTTCTTTAAGGGTTTAAAGAATTTGAGTTTTTAAAAAGACAGATTTGAGGACAGATGCTCTTAAGAGGATATGAAATTAATTTTTTATTGAGGCTTATATGAGTAGTGATATTAATGAACACTAATGTGATAATTTTGTTGAATTAATGATAACTTTTAATAATAAAACTTAATCAAAATAAGTATTATAGAAAAAAATTTAGGGTAAAATCAAAAAATAGTAAATTAATTCAAAAATCTCAACGAAGAAAAAAAAAGTTGAGGATGTTGTTTCCAAATTGCTATTATTGAGGAGTCCCGACGCATTTTTATATTACAAATGCTGCGTGCACATGTTGTAATTACAAATTATTTATAGTTATAATATTTTTAACTACATCTAATTAAACAAACTATATATAGTTATAACTGCTGCACGAGTTGTAAATCTTATAATTCACAATTTAAAGGCTAGTTGTTACACACTAGTTATATTGATATAATTCAATATAACTAGTATGCAAAATGTGTACCTAACTTTTGAGTGTACAAATAGTAGTGCTCTTTTCACACACCCTACTTTTGTTTGATTTAGCTCATTTTCTAGTAATACAATAAATCCTTCTAGAAAATAACTTAGAACTATATTACATTGTAAGGGAGTCTGAGGGACAAAAATTCTATGGACATTGTGTCCATAGAAGATAAACTTGGGGACGCACCGGATGGGCGCCGCGTGGCACACGGACATCCCGGATGGGCGCCGCGTAACACCCAGCCCCTGCGGGGCCCATGGCCCCGCTGCTCTCCATGTTGGAAGAGCAGTAGGGTTTTTTCTGGTGCACCGAGTGCACCGTTTTTTATTTAAAATTTTATTTTTTATTTTTTAATTATAATTTAATATAATAGAGGTATATTTTATGATATTTAAAAAATATGTAAAAAAAATTTAAATTCTAAACTCTAAATTTTTTACATATATTTCTAAAAATATCATAATATATATATATATATATATATATGTTATATTCAATTATAATTAAAAAGTAAAAAAAAATAAAATTTTAAAGTTAAAAATGATGCACCGGGTGCACCATAAAAAATCCAGCTGCTCCCCTTAAGTCGCAGGTGCCACGCGGCGGCCCACCGGGGCGTCCCCGAATTTCTTTCTATGGACACGGTGTCCATAAAATTTTTGCCCAAGTCTGAGACTTACGCTGGGTTCTTTCCGAAAAAGTTAAATAGGAGGGTGGGTTTCAAAACTATTGAGTCTTCTTTTCAAAACACCTTACACTGCGTTTGGTTCAGGGTTAAAGGGGGAGGGGGTTAAGGGGGTTAACCCCCCCTTTAACCCCAAACAAGAACTGGGGGTGGGGCGGGGTTTGTTAACCCCGCCCCTATCGGGTTATCCCAGGATAACCCGATAGGGGCGGGGTTAACAAACCCCGCCCCCCCCGGGGTTAGCACTTACTCCAACCCAAAAAAACCCTGCGTAGCTACTGTGCACTACCCCTCCATTCTTGTAACTACTGTTCACTGCCCTCCATCTCTTCTTCTTCCCCCGAAAATCGCCGCCCCCTCCTCGTCGCCGCTGGTCGGAACGGCTTCACCCGACGATTGTCTTCGTCCTCCTCTCTTCGGCTGAACCTGTAGCATTCGGATCTAGTAGATCTGGGTAGATCTGTGCCGGCCTTCAGCTGCAAGGTCCTGTGAGTTGTGGGTTTCCTCTTGGTCTCGGTTTTCTCCGTTTTTGGGTAGATCTGTGTCGGCCTTCAGCCTTGGTCTCGATTTTTTCCTCTTTCGTCGCCGGATCTAGCAGATCAGGGTAGATCTGTGCCGACCTTCAGCTGCAAGCTCCTGTGAGTTGTGGGTTTCCTCTTCGTCTCGTGTTTCTCCATTTCCGCCGCCGTCGGGGACGCTTCGTGCTGCCACCTTTTTTGGTCTTCGGCCCAGATCTACTCGACTGTGGTAAGAGCCTCCATTCCCGCTCCTTGCTTGGCCGAACCCTATTTTGGGGGTTTCCTCTTGGTCTCGGTTTAAGGTTTTTCCTATTTATCTGTCACTGTCGGGGAGGCTTCGTGCTGCCACCCTTTTTGGTCTCAGGAGCTCTAACCCGTGCGTTCTCTTTGATCGCTGGGGAGTCTTCGTGCGGCCGTTCGCCGGCGTTCATCTCGGTCATTTACTTCAGACTATTTGGTTTCATTCATGTTGAATATTGGTATCGTGTTATGATTGATTTTGTGTTATGCTAGGCACGTTAATTACAGGGTGGCAAGTGTAAAATTTTGTGTGATAGCGCCTATTAATGTGTTGCTTGCGGATGTGATGATCAAGATATGTACAAAACTGAGGGATAGAAATAACGGGTGAAAAATTGTGGTTCGGCGATGATGATGGTTTCTAATTTTCATTAGATGGATGTCATAGATTGTTAAATCTGTGCAACCCCATGTTAGTTGGAAACCACTTGAGCCACTTGAGGGAATGAACCACCTGAGCCATATGTGGTAAAACATTGATTTGTACATAGGAGAGAGCTATTTAATGAAATATCTTTTTCGCGCATGCTAGTAGAAAAATTTGCTGCTAACTACCTCATGTCGCATTGTTATTACATGTAAATTCCATGCTATTGTGTACGCCATGCTATTGCAATCATCTAAATGCCATATAAATATTATTGCATGTAAATGCTATATAACTTCTTGCGTAGGCCATACTATTGTATTAGCTCTATTTCGCATTGACTCTACCTGGGCTTTGAAATTGCATGTAAATGCTATTCACTATTTAACTCAATCTTATGCACCATTTATGCACTCGTTAATTATTTAACTACAGATGCGTCCCTTCAAGAAAGTTTCTAAGTTCTCTCAGAGGCAAGGGGGGTTGCCGGAGAACTCACCTAATGAAATACAATATAATGATGCTATAGTTGGTATTCGAAACGAAACAAGGTCAAGAAGCCCAAATTGGAGCAACTCGTTGGATGCAAATTTGTTAGAACTAATGAAAGATGAACATAAGTTTGGTAATTATGTAAATGGGACGTTCACTCCCGTAGCATGGACTATGATGGTAACTGATTTCAACAATTTTAACAATCTTAACCTGACTAAGGAGCAAATGAAGAATCGACTGAAAGGTTTGAAGAAAACTTTTATGCTTTACCATTGTCTTGCCAATAAGAGCGGATGGGGATGGGATTATGAACGCAACATTCCCACACCAGGTGACCCAAGTATCTGGGATGCTGTAATAACGGTAAAGTTTATCTACCTCATGTTTATTTGTTTAGGCGCCTAGTTCTTATGATAGTATTAAATTGTTAATATCCTTTGTTCAGGAGAACCTGGCATACGCCAGGTGTAGGGATAAACCCTTTCCCGCGTACCGTGACATTGAGTTCCTTACTGAAAAGACTACTGCTACAGGAAGATATGGATTCACCACTGGTTTGGCGACTCCTACTGAGATTAGCTCATCCGGATCATCCCCTGGTGAGGATGACATTGTTGCTGGTATTAGAATGTCAGCATGTAATCTCTCACCCAATCCATTCGAAGCAGGGTCGTCAGGGTGCGCCGTAAATGCGAATGATGGAGGCACTAATACCTCACGCTCGCCAAGCCCTCCTGTGATGCGCACAACCGGCGTAAACACTGCTAGTGGGTCAGGCAATAGCTCTGGTGGCAAAAGAGCTCGATCTCCACAACCTACCCATACGCAACGCAAGCATGCATCTACGTCTGGTGGACGGAAGAAGAAAGGTGATCTCGGGGGTTCGGCGATGGCCGAGATGGTCGAACTCGAAAAGCAAAAACTAGAACTTGTGCGGCAACTATGTCACACCGAGATGAGCACTCGCCTTAATATCCCATCAATTGAAGCATGCATGGAAAGAGTTTATGGAATGACGGGGTTAAGTAATGAACAAATCTTGACAGCCGGTGATGCTTTGAAGGAAGATAAGAATCGCCAACTTTTCATGACTATGAATGACGAGTTAGCATTAATGTGGGTTCAGCGTCAACTTGCACAACAAAATTTATTGTATAAGCAGATCTTTCCAGGGCTGTAGACCAACGGCGTAATGGTAGTCGATGTGTGTCAGTTCCCGAGCTGTATTGCTTGGGTTTAGGGTTAATGTTGTTTGTTGCTTGCGGTTATGTTTTAACTAGTAGTAATGCTGGTCGACGTGTAGTTCTTAGTGAAGGTTTTTCTGTAGTTGTTATTACATGTATGACTGTGTTTATATTGTTTGCCACCTTAAAATGGTCTATGTTTGTGCCCTATAGAAAGTATTACTATAGCTATATGTTTGTGTGTAATAAAGTATTTGTGCCAATATATTGATGTGCACTCAAGTATTTATCCTTGATGACAGTTGGATTCTATAAGACAGTGATGGACAACTCAGTATATCAATCAGTATTTTCGTCCGTACTCATAGCGAACGTTATGGCAATATTAGATGAAGATGATGATGAAACTTGGGAGCATTTAATGCAACATGAGGAAGAAAATCTGAGATTTGCAAATACAATTCCAAGACAAAGATGTAGAACTCGGCCCTTTACCGGACATCAAATGTTGTGTGATATTTTGAATGGTCATCACGAAAGATGCTACCATCACTTTCGTATGACTGCTACTACATTTATTGCACTCCGTGATGAGTTAGTCGGGAGGGGGTTGCTAAGTGGCACAAGAAATATGACTGCTGACGAACAGTTAGCCATATTTCTATTTGGCGTAGGCCATGGCGTGGCAAATCGGATTCTCGCGGAAACATTCCAACATTCAGGAGAAACAATTAGTAGACATTTTAACAACGTTGTACGTGGCATTGTGAGGCTGAAAGATGAGTACATAATGTTGCCGTCAAGTAATGCTGCCGTCCATCCAAGGATTAGGGATAATCCAAATTTTCATCCTTTCAAGGTAAGTATGTATGCTTATATATAATACATTGTGTTATAAATGATTTATTAGCTCTGTTGTTTTATATGTTTTCTTATCAATTGTAGAATGATATCGGTGCGATCGACGGAACGCAATTCCAGTGGTGGTGCGAAGGAGCAAGCAACCACGCTTTCGCTGTCGGAAAGGATTTACATCACAAAATATGATGGCTGCAGTGTCATTTGATCATAATTTTGTATTTGTATGCACAGGTTGGGAAGGATCTGCTGCCGATATGCGAGTACTTAGATGGGCGTGCGAAAATGGAGGTTTCGTTGTTCCCGAAGGTATTATTACTAATTTATGTCCTCTTATATATATGGTTATAGTTATACTGATAATACTGAGCTACTTAACAACTGGTAATTATCTTAATTGCAGGCAAGTATTATTTAGTAGACTCGGGATACGCAAATACAGATAGATTTCTTGCGCCCTATAGAGGAGAGCGTTACCATATTAGTCAATTTGATGCTAACACACGGGGCCGCATTCATCGAAATCCACGAGATCTGTATAACCACCGGCATGCTCAATTAAGAAATGTGGTCGAGAAGACATTTGGCATTTTGAAGAAGCGTTTCAAAATTCTCAATGTAGCAACACCGTTTCCATATAGAGTGCAATGCTTGATTGCTATGGCATGTTGTATAATACATAACTTTATTCGCCGTCACCAGGTCAATGATAGTCTATTTTCCGACGAACCAGATGAACAAGAAGCAGAAAATGAAGACGACGAATCTGATTTTTTGGGACGAAATGATGAGTCCCGACGCGGCGAGGATCTCCGTGCTAATATTACTAACCAATTGTGGAGTAGTAGAACATAATTTGCTATGAACTTGAATTGTATTGCTTTTTGGTAAAACTAAGTGCGTGCTTGTATTGGATTTGGACTAAACTAAGATAATCATGTGTGAGATTACTACTGTTCTTTGTAATGCTTGCTTACTTGTTTGTTTGTAATTTTCGAACATGTAGTAATGTTCGAAGATGTGATGTGGTTTTATTGTATGGGTTATTTTCTGAGCATAATTTTGGTAAATCATGTTGGTGCTAGTAGATGTTATCTAGATCTTCTATATAGTTGTTATCTTTCAAACAGTTTTGGTTGTATATGTAAATTTGTTTGATTCAATGTGTTGTCATCTTTGTAACCGTGCGTTGATTTGATTATATTTTTGATGTATAGCTATGTTGCCTACAAATTTGTATAATAGTTTTTCTATCTTGTATTATGTAAGCGTTGAATTTATTTTATTTTGCAGTGAAAGAAATTTGGGTCAAGTATTTGTATTTTAAAATTCTTTTCATATGTAGCAAATCATTTTTACAAAAACTTGCGCAAAATATCCGTAATTTGAACTCAAGATTGTAGTAAAATAGATTTTCCAAAAATTTTGATAATTTCAAAGTCACAAAATAATAGTTAAAAAATATATTGGTAACACATTAGGCTAAAATTAATTTAATGTGACACTTTTCTCCCCCCCAAAAGAAATTTCAATCATCTAAATTTAAATGAAAAAATTAAAAGCTCTTATCACATTCAATTCATGTGAGGGGTATTTTAGTCATTTTATCTTTATAACAACCCACTATCTTTCTTATTCCACTCACTCCAACCAAACACTATTTTGCTTATATCTGGACTAAACCCAATTCTCAACCAAACACAAAATTGCTCTAACCCCATCTTAACCCCGAACTTAACCCTATCCCTGGAATAACTAGTTTTTACTTAACCCCGAACCAAACGAAGCATTAGAATATTTTAGGTAAAGATAATACTTTTTGTTCTTAAATTTAAAATATCATGTTTTACAATTTTAAATTTTTTTTTTTTCATCGGTCAACTTTGTTTATTTAATGTATCAAAAAATAATCTTTGAAAAATATAAAATATGGTATATCATATTTGACAGTTGTTGACATCAACGCATTTTTAATCGAAAACTAGTTTATTTCAGTTCATTAAAATTGCTCAATCTTTCAATCTTTGGTGTTATTTTATCATGAGTTTGTTCTATTAAACTTTTGCTTTTTTTTGTTATATGTATTAATATTCATATTTATTTCCTCTCTGAAAGTCTTAAAAAAGAGAAATTTTACAGTTGATTTCTTTAGTTTGAGACATTTTATTTAGATATTTACGAGCAAATATACATTGAGATTATTGCACTAACATTGGGTACATTAACTTGTAGAATCCTTTTCTGCTACTTTACTGTTAGAACTAGTTTGGAAAATCTAATTAACCAAATCCTAACTGTTTTAGATTGATAGGCTTGATTGCAATTCAAATAAATTTAGAATACCTCTGTTTATTTTATGTTCTGCTCTGATGGGATATTTACTCGTGATGTGCAACTATTTTGGAATATGTAATTGACTTATTACTCAATTGCTTTTGACAGATATCTAACTAAAATTAAAGATTAGAATTTGGCAGCTACAACTATGTTCAGACTAACTTGTGTCCAGTTATGGGCTAGAAGTGTTTTGGGTTTTGATTTTGTGTCTAACTATGCATCAAAACTTAACTGGGTCCTAGCTTTAGATCTGACTTTGAGTCTAATTATGGGTCATAAGTAAACTTGCCTTTGATTTCTGATCTACTTATGGACCAGAATAAATTATAATTACATCTAACTAAGATTTAAATGATTCTAATAATCGGCCAGAACTGAAAAGGCACTAGTTATGAGTCTAATTAGCTAGCGATTTTACTTAATGAGAATCCTATTTTGCTAAAACTAAGTTAGTCTTTTTCACCCTCTTTAATCAAATAATAGGATTATTCCCTGTGATTTGAAAGCCTATATATTAGCAAATTAAACAAAGAAATAAAAAATTGTATAAAATATTACATATCATAATAAAATTCTTTCCCATCAATATATATGGTTTAAAACAAATTTCATATACAAATAATATACTAAATATACATATTCCACAAATTGAAAAAAAACTAATTATTTTCAACTACGTATGCGCCGATCACTATTGACATGCGACTCAAAAGTTCGCGTTTTACTTTGCATAGCCATTGATTCCCCAGTGACTACCCAGGAGTTTTTTATGAGATAATATTTGACGTCGTTTTCTACACCATATCCAACTATAGTTACCGAGTGGGTCCCTCGTTTTTCTTCTCCAACATGAGGACCCATATAAACAACCTAGTGGGGAAAAAAAATAGTCATTATCAAATATTATATTATCAAAAGTTAATTAAATTTTATAAATATTAACATATCAAAAATTATTCATTATTAAAAATTATATATCAAAATTTAAATTTATAAATACTAACGTCTCTTGGTAGATGTATAACTGTTATATTTGTTTATGTCAGCAGCAATAGGTCGTTCCCTCAAAAAAAATTCGATTTCTTCCCCCCTCTATCTTTTTTCTAATTTGTTTTGATAATCTTGAATCTTCATCCTCTGCTTCTGTAAAAAATATTTAAAATTATCAAATAATTAATAGATGTATTAATACTAAATAATTTTTTTATAGTATAAATTAACTTACATCTTCATTCATTTGACAATATTAACGTCGTGCAACATATGGATTATCAACTTTCATCGCAATGCCATATGTTTTGATGTACTCTAAACACTTGCTATATGTGTGCACTGTATACATCCAGCGGTATCTATATGTTGCTCACGGAAAGATGGGTACATTTCATGATAACAGTTTACCAGCTCTTGTTTTGATAATTCAAAAGATTGACCATATTTTTTTTGCATATTCTCTTCAACTAACGTGGTCGAAGAAAAAGCATAGCAACATTTTTCATATAATTCATTAAAGAAAAAAAAAACATTAGTTAATAAAACAATAGTGAATTGTATTACTCTGTACGAAAAGGTATTCTATTAAGTATACTTACGACACTCTCTTTGATGTCCTACGTCCTTCCGAATTATATTGGCTTGTCGTAAATCAAAAGATGCCTATCATATTTAAACAAAGATATGAAAATAAGAATAAGAAAACAAGTATTATGTTATAATTTCTATACAGCAAGTATTATTAAATAAGAAGTATAATCTATGATAATTTTTGTTATTTAATAGCTCTTTTATTGAAAAATTAGGATATTGCTTATTTAACGAACTTAGTTTATTTTACGTTATTCACTTGCAAATAGCTCGAGATAAATTAATTAAAGATAATATAGTAGAATTAAAATTATTAAAATATTACTTGGTAAATCAAAACTTAAACTGGATTAAAACTAATCCTATTTTAAATAGGTTATATATATATATATATATATATATATATATATATATATATATATAGAACTAGGCTAGAATACTATTAATAGCACCAAGTCATTTGTGCTATTAGGTTTTCGACTTAGAACTAGGCTAGAATACTATTAATAGCACCAAGTCATTTGTGCTATTAGGTTTTCGGCCCTTGGATGAAGCGATGTACGGTTAGGATGATAGCGGTCCCCTAGGGTTGAGTGGGTGGTTGGTTGAATAGTATGATCTAACGGGTGGAAATTATCAAGGAGTAAATCTAACGGCAGAAAACTTGGTAGCACCAAGTGCTTGGTGCTATCGATAGCATTGTAGCCGGACTCATTATATATATATATATATATATATATATATATATATATATATAACGAATAAATTTTTTTTGAGTTATTAAAATGTTAGTGTGGGCTATGAGGTGGAGTAAGAAACACACTGCACAAAAATAATCTTATGTATCAAGAAAATGCACTATATAATTTACAAAATGGTTCGATGTGGGAGAGAGGTTCTCTTCTCACACTTTTATTAGATAAAAATGTGTGAAGTACTATTATACATGAGATTTGCATTTGTACTTTAGTGACCGACTAATTAAATTTAAATTAGTTAATTAACTAAGATCTCGTTTGGCATGCATTGTTGCTAGTTATAAGATTATCAAGAAAATGCATTATATAATTTACAAAGTGGTCAGAGGTTCTCTTCTCACACTTTTATTGGAATAAAAATGTGTGAAGCACTATTATACATGAGATTTGCATTGTACGGATCATAGTTAGTTACTTCAGATTTGGCAAAAATTCGGTACGAATATAATACGAATAAAATTCGTATTTCAATTTTTAAATTCGTTGAAAAATACGGCTTAAAAAATAGGTTCGCAAATTATTCAGATACGCGATTTATACGAAAATTATACATTCACTAATTAAAAATTCGGGATCAAAAATTTTGCTATTAAATTAAACTTTTTTTCTCTATATTCATACTACTAGCATAGTTATAATTCTTAAGAATATAAAAATAGAGAGCTACAAAATAAAGTAGATTAAGTAAAAAAGGCAATAGCAAAATTTATTTTCGTCTCAATCTTCATCTTTTTCATGACCACATATTTCAAAAATTTATGAAATTTATTAATAATTAGTGAATAATTCGACAATAATTCGCGAATTAAAGGAGAGAGATTTTATCCAAAAATTCTGCACGTTTTTTTGGCCGAATAATTCGGCATTCGCGAATTATTCGCAAATAATAAATCTAACCAAAAAATTTGCGTTTTATTCCGATTTTTAGAAAAAAAAATTGCATACAATCTGTTTATTCGAATTTTCAATAATTCGTGAATAATTCGCGAGTAATTTACGAATTAGCTAACTATGGTACCGATAGACACGGGACATGCTTTGACTAGTCTGCTCTCAGATTTTAGCCGTTGATCCCGACTGAGATTGAGCAACAGTAGCTGCCAGAATGAGAAGGCTTCCGGCTTCCGAGACGAGAGTCTGCACGCGTAGCAGCGTGCAATGTCATTTTACAAGACCAGCTAGTCTACTAAAGACCTAACCCAAAGAACAACTTTTATTACTTAAACTCTCTATATAACTTTTCAGATTTGCCTAAAGGGGGTTAAGCGGGGATAACTTTAGTTATCCCCGCTATTCCGCCAAACGAAATAATTTTTGACCGGAATATTTTATCCCGGTCAAACTTCACTATTCTCGGTTATTCCGGAATAGCTGGGATTAAATATTCCACCCTTTTGGCGGAATAACGCTATTCCAAGTTTAATACCAAACTTAATTAAAATTATAAATTTAATTAAACATAAATTATATAGACATAATATATTTACTTAATAATAAAATAATAAAATACCAAGCTAGATTTATAATAAAATATTACTTAATTAATGTTTTATATATTAATTTATTTACTAATTAACTAGATGAGTAATTAACTACTTAATTTATTACTCTAATAAATATTTAATTAATTATTTGAGTAATTAATTCATTATTTTAATTAATTTGCTAATTAAATAATTAATTATTTAGTATACTTAGTCAATAACTAATACTTTTATTAATTAATTAATTAATATTTTGAGTAATTTAATTTTTTTCTTAATTAATTATCTGACTATTATTAACTAATTTATTTATTAATTTATTAAATTATTTGTGATTAATTAAATTATTAATTACCAATTAATTTATTAATTAATATTAAGGGTTTTTTAGCAATATCCATAATTAATTAATAGATAAAATAAGTTGAATTACTACTTAATTAATATTTTGTACTAATTAATTAGATAAAATATCATTATTTTAAAACTATGATTATTCTTATCCTTACTATTCCAATTAAATTATCCAAACACTATTTTTCTTATTTCCGAAAAAAATCTAATTTTCATCCAAATGCAAAATTGATCTTTTTCCTGCTTATCCTAACAATTATACCTATCCCAGGAATAGTCTAAAATTGCTTATCCCCGAACCAAACGAGAGCAGATAACTTAGCATGCCATCAAAATGTCTAGTTTAGTGATCTGCTTTTTGTCAACGTCATAGATTTTTTATTTTTTTTTAACCAAAAAACTTGCATGCTAGTCTGAACTTAATATGGCATAACCACAATTTTTGCACTCTGCATAAATACATGCTTAATCTAAAAGCTATACCTGAATCTAAAAATTTAGTAATCCATCACTCCCAATTTTAAGAACCCAAGGCTGATAAATCCGGTGGGATTAGATTGGATTGTCGAACGTCGCCTTCAAATAATTAGCTGCAATAGTTAGGAAATGCGCGATAAGATTGGCAAAGCACAAAACAAACAGCAAGCGATTTTGTATCAACTAAACTCCTCTAAATCTGATCTTGCTATTAAGTCCAGATAATACAATTTGGAACTCAGAATACGGCGTGTAAAAGCAGGTTTCCTAGGGTAATAAGGTTAATACGCAACGGTAGACCCTAAAGTTTTGACAAACTATAATTCAATTCTTTAATTCTTCACTTAACAACTCGAAACTAACTAATTTCTTACAATGTCATCCTTAGGTAGGAAAAATTTGTCCAGGCCTAAATCAAAAAGCAGAATTTAGACCGCGCGCATTTCGATTTCCGCAACTTGGACAATTTTGTGAACGACAGAGTCGCCCGCGAACATGTTTGCTTCAAATTATCAGTAGTTTGGTAGTTTATGTGCTCATATCCCGGCAGAAGTTAGAGATCTCAGTTGGAAAGTGCATCTATAAAGATATCACAGAGAGCTATTAGGTAGGCCAACTAAATCTGCCCAACTGAAAATTTGGAGGGCAAAGTAAATCTACCAAAATTGAAGTGGTTACCCCTTATTCTTTCTAATTCATAGTACAATTCAGACATAAGATCTCTTGCAATTGCCAAAAATCAACAAAGATTAACACTGTAAGTCATAAAATTGTGACATACCTCAGACTTTGCATTTGGTTCTGAACAGCTAAAGCCTACTTTTGTCAAATATAAAACTGCAGTACCGTTTGGCCCAAATATCTCTTGCAATTGCCAAAAATCAACAAAGGTTAACATTATAAGTCATAAAATTGTGACATACCTCAGACTTTGCATTTGGTTCTGAACGCCATTCTATTAGCGGCAAAGCATCAATGGTAAAGAAGCAACCAGGAGAAGAACAAAAATATAAATGACACCTTGAGATTCTAGATTTCGCAAACCATGTACCATGAAATTAAACTGAACCATCATCAAAGACCAGAAGCAACTCCAACTACAAGAACTAAACCTTCCCATACGGATCGGAGTAGCAATTCCAAATTGCCCTACCGTTCAAACCTTTATATATGGATCGGATAGAAGCACAGGGAATAAAATTGCTGAGTTCCCAAGATCTACATTTAATTAACTGTTTGTTTAGCATGACCATTTTCTCTATCGCAAGAAGCAAACAGCAGCATTTGTAACAGGAAAAGCCCTCATCTTTTTCTATGGCAGCAAACTGAAATAAAATTTCATTGATTTGTCCGTCTGCAAACAACTAAGTAGGATTTATTTCTCACAAATATAGAGCCAACAAGCAAACTCAGCACATTGTTATATTTCAACTGCCTTTCAGACAAATACCTATCAGAAATTAGCAGAAGCCAATACCACTTAGAATATAAGGGCCAACATATTTGCCTAAGCTATATGTTTTACACTACAAAGTTTTGCATCTCACACCAAACCCTACAAGTAGATAAATTTGATTCTTCACGAGAGCACCGACAAACTCCCATATTCAGGAAAGGTAGCATCTTTTATTTGTTAAAGCAAAGATAAGAAGATAAAATGACACAATATAACTTGTTAAAGCCTCCAAAGTACTAATTCCAATAACTAAGAACTTAAAATAAAGAAAAACCAGCAATCAAAAAAATATATATATATATTTCCCACCATTATGCACGACCAAACAGCACCTGAATGGCGAAGGCCTGGTGTAGAGCATGACATTTGGCCTGCAAAGCAAATAAGGAAACATCCAGTTGTGTTATTGGAAAGAGACAGAAAATTTAAACACACAAGTATTGCTAATTATATTTCATTGATTAGCATAATCATATAAAGATAACATGGAGCATGTTATCCAACACTTTATTAGGAATACTATCAGGAAGCATTAGAAACTATTCTGCAACAATTGATATGCAGGAAATAATTAGCATCTCTTCCTGAATGTTATGAGAATCAGTAAAAGATATAGTCCTCTTACCAATTCAAAAGCCTCATCCAAATTCCTAATTTTACAAGTCCAAGAAGTTACCAATTTGGACAAATATATAGCTAGCTAATTGCGGTAGCTGAAATTTTTTTCATTAAAAAAAATTAGCACAATGAGGAAAAAAATAGAAACTTAACATAAAGCAAAGTTGAACATTGACGTAACTAAGCATTGGAAGTAGAAATACAAGACGAAGAGAATAAATAACTTTAGCATAGAAAACCTCATTTTCCTTTTCTACAACATATCGCATGTCACATGGTTTCCAAGTTAGCCTACAGATATCAAATTAAATAACAAATGCTCTGATTAATTTAAGTACTATATACACAAACTATAACCTAACTATACAAACAAATAAATAGAAATCTACCTTTACTAACTCGCAGTTGGCTTGAGTCTACAAAGAGCAACTCTAATGTTACGTTGCACCCCACAAAACACCTTCGCCTGGAAGATTTTCGGCTCTGCTTCACCGTCAACTGCTTGGAAGGTAACATAGTACCAAAGTCCTGCTGCGACACTACACGTTGCCTTCTCTATTTTTATAAACACATAACTCGTATCCTACATTAAGAAAAATATCATGAAATCAATTTTATCCAAAAAAAAAGACAAAAAGAAAAAAAACAATAGGAAAAGACATACACAAGGCAACATGAACATACATTTTCCTTATTAAAATATTCGATTGCCAATTTAGTACATCTAACAAGAATTTCATCATCCAACTGAGTGATCGCCGTAAGGCCAAACTCACAGGTGCCTGGAAATGGATCAACATCGAATCCCTGTAAAAGACATGTATTAACAATTAGTGAAAAAAAAAAGGTTATGAAACTTTAACTCTCAAAAAGAGGACAACAGTAATTATTAAACACCTCGCTTTCCTTGATTTGTTTGTAATATCGAGCCCACTCTTCGCGAGTCCTACTGCGATAACCATCCGGGTAAACATAAACCTCATCTTCCTCTGAAGTATACTCATAAACCCTTTGATCCTTCTCGTTCCTTTTCTCGTTTCCTTCCTCTTCCTCTATTTCACTTTGGGTATCTTCCTCCTTGACCTCTTCCCTCATCTCTTCGCTTTCTTCCTGCAGTTTCAACTTCTTCTTCTGCGGTGGCTCGTCAGGTATCAGTTTCTCGGCATTCTGCCTGAAATTAAATGTATCCTATACATAAGAAATTTAAACAAATTTCAATAAAAACTAACCACAATTTAAAAAAATCTTAAATTGATTCTAAGAGAAGAATAATTTAGCCGCTGCACACGGAAAGAGAGAAAAAAAAATTCATAAATAATTTTTTTGAAGGACTATTCTTACAGATATAATATGTTATAAGTATATTAATAAAAGAAAAGTCAACCGGCCATCATAATCAGAATAATCAGATGCACATCAAACGTCACAAATAGCAGCATTCTAATAATTTATTTACGATCCAAACTTAATTAATCAGAGAGTCAAATACAATATCAAAAGAGCAAATCCTGACATATGCGTACAGGATAGGGTAACGAACGAGACGTATACCTTTGCCAGGTGAAGACAATCTTCAAGACGTTCATGCCGAGAGGGACAACGCGGGCGGCGGCGAAGACGGGGAAAGGATCGGACCGGACTTCAGGAGGAGCAATGCCTTCGCGAACAGATTCTAGTTCTAGTTTTTTAGTTTTTTTATTTTTTATTTATTTTTTGTTTTGTTTTTGGGTTGTTGGTTGTCAGGTGCACCCCACGCGTGCGCCGCGGGCGTAGTAGGGCTATCGAATGAATCACAGCCCTGTGATGTGGCTGCCCTACTTTTGGGGAAAACAGAAACAAGAAAGAAAACTTTAAACCAAGAATTTAAGTGCCGTAGTACGGGATCGTGTCGGAAACTTGCCGGCATGGTATGGCATGGTGCGTGCCGAGCCGTGCCGATCAAAAAAAATTTTGTGTGCCGACACATAATAACATGAAATATTTATTTTCTTTAGCAACAAAATATTCTAACTATTTATTATGTCTTTTT